>CM071638.1:25461950-26061950 GCA_036419045.1 Scirpophaga incertulas | reverse complement strand
ATGTTAAAAAATTGACGTGTTTCTCCGTTTATCATCGCTCAGTACTAAAATGTTGAGATATGTTTACTTTAAAAAGTCGTAAGAAAAACGAAACACCTGTGCCAGTGACCGTCCCGACCCCCTTTACTCCCGCTCTTGTCCTTGAATTATCGTTCCTACTCTTTTTGTTTACTATTGCGTGCGACGAACTGTAAATGTTGACTAGATACCATTTTTTAGTAAAATATCTACGGGACAAAATTTGCAAATGTGAAAATTTGACATAGTTTTTATGTTAGAAATGGATTCTGTAAGCGATACATGATGTGTAAAAAAAAATTATGATGGTGATAAAAAAAAAAAATATCCTGTAGTGATGCTTGTTTTGCGCACCATACCAGAGCGCTGACGCGACGTGACGTCATCGACGCCAGGTCCACAGATATTGTAATCGGGTTATAGTGTTTTAATAGCCCTGATTACACAACAGTTGCAGAAATAAGTATTATCGTATATTGTTTGATGATGTAGCAGTGTAGCGGTGTAGCAGCGTAGCGCCGTAGCGGTGTAGCGGTGTAGCGGCGTAGCGCGCGGCTAGTGGCGCGCGCGGGCGGCCAGCACGTCGCGGAACTGCGCCAGGATGGCGTTCTCCCGCTTGGCGCGCTCCTCCTTGCTGAACGCGGCCAGCGCGCGCTTCTCGTCCGCCGAGTAGATCTGGTTCTCCTTGCGGATGCGCACGGCCTCCATGCGCCGGTGCCTGCGCCGCGCGGCACGCAAGCCTCATTATTATATTGACATCAAGCTAAAGCTAAAGGAGATGTTCCATTTTTGTATGGAGGCTGGGCCCCTCTCAGCCTACACCAATAAAATAACTTTTTATGGAAAGAACAAAAAATAAGGAACCCGTAAGAAGATATTTTTTTAAAACCTGCAAAAATTCTAAAAAAAAATACAAAGGTTTTGAAGTTATGATCTATTATATTGGCAACTTCGATTTTGATTGTCACAATGAGTGACATGACCAATGTCAAAAGCTTCACCTCCACTAACAAACTAGAAGGATGTCACTGTCACACTAACAATGACATTACGATGGTAGGAGGTAACTCTCATTATTTAATAAAAATGCAAAGGAACTACCCAATACAGCCAACCCCTACAGTTTTATTTTCAGGAATAAATCTGCAGTAAGAAGAGCATATATTTACTATCAGAATTTATATAAGTTTCGGAAAAATATAAAGCTTGACGCCTTCATTAAAACCTCTAAATATAAAAAAAAAGCTTTATGAAAGAAACCAATATTCGAGATTTTAAATATTATTTTTTTAAAGTTTGCATAAAAAATGGGCCCAAAAAAACATCTCCTTTGTCGTATATTTGTGGGAGGTTACCTGCTGCCGCTCATGACGTAGCCGACGGCCTCGTAGGAAGCGATCTCCGCGGAGGTGAGGCCGATCTCCCCGCGACGCGGGATGCGCTTGCCGTCGGCCACGTAGGCCGCCATGGCGGCGCCCTCGCCCGGCAGCAGCGCGCGGCCCAGCGAGCGCGGGTCCAGTGTCACGCCGCTGCCGCCGCCGCCGCCCGCACCCCCGCCCCCGCCCGCGGCCTCGGCACCGGCCGCGTCGCCGCCACCGGCCGCCCGCGGCGCTGGCCCCGGCGCCATCTCCGCCACCTCCGCGATCCTCTCACCTGTAACCAAATGATCACCTATTTTGCAGAGGCCACCATCGTCATCCCCTTGCCCCGCTTTCAGGTTGGAGAACATGAGTTAGTTAGCTCCACCACATTTAGCCTCATGATTGGGCCATTGTGCGTCCTTCTCCTGCATCTGCCTCCTTCCTACTCCATCCATCCCAGTTCAAGTAACGCCAGCAGCCTTAGTGGGCTGCTGCATGCTTCTGGCAGGGACACCAGGGAATGGAGAAGTTTCTCCCGTTGGTCGGCCACACTTGCACGATCTATAAGAACTTGATGTGGCGTTTTCTCAGCCTCCATGCATCCTCTGCACAAGGGGATGTCTGTTATTGTGTACAGGTGTTTGTTTAAAAGGCAATGTCCAGTTATGGCAGCTATGACCTTTCGGATCTTGTCGCTGTTTAGTTTGATAAGGGAACGGGCAAGCTTCTTGAAAGGTACTAGAACTGTTTCCTCATTCTCTTGCATCCCTCCTTGGTTATCCATTCTTTTAGGTGTATTTCCTCTGTTCTCTTGCGCAGCCAGGTTTTTACTTCTGCCTGTGAAATGGCCATTAGAGATTCTGGTCCATACACTTTCGTGTTGGAGCCCCTTTTTGGCAACTGATCTGCCGCGTCGTTTCCGAGTGAGTCACTGGAACAACATGAGAGGAAAATATTTCTTTCCCCTCTATTATATATCAACCGTAACTGACGTTTGTCGCAAACATATCATATACTTTAATATCTTGGGACTTATCTTTACCCCTTATCTAGTATCATATTTATGACTATTATAGTAACATGATACTGACACCTCCTAATCACATGTCCACCACACTAATCTGTTATTCCTTCACCATCGCCTATGCTACCACACCTATCCAATTTCTTACATCACAGTCAAAGTCACTGTTATATTGGAGAAGTGTCCCAAGATATCTAATGCCTGAGCAAACTTATTCCTAAAAACTAACAACTTTTTTTCTACTCGTGCTTTTGCATAGTAATGCACATACAAGGTTTTCATTGATTCTGTTAAGCTTTAATTTGACATCAATAAGTAAAACTATATAGGAAACTGAGAATAAATTTAAATTAAAAAAATGTACAAATACATACTTCCTTTTTCTACCCAAATCTCCTCCTCACTGCTAGAGTTAGAATCACTACTGGATGCCTTAGATTTCTTATTCTTTTTTGCTTTCTTGCGTGCCTTCTTGACTTTCTTTAACTTTTTCTTTAATTTTTTCAATTTTTCTTTTGTGTTGTCTTTGGAATTCTTTGATTTCTTTTGTTTCTTTTTCTCCTTATTTTTTTTCACAGTATCATTTTGTGATGGTTCCTCCTCAGAACTGCAATATAGGTTCAAATTAAAAAAAATCTTTACTGTCATATTTTAATAATCAATTATAATAATAGGTATTTTACTTATAGTATAATATTATAATACAGCAAATGACATATTCCTAATTTTCAAGAATGATACTTACTCTGGTCGCTGTGGCGACTTGCCCCACACTGAAGATACTCCAATTTGACCAATCCTTTCCCGTTCCTCTCTCCTGGCATCAAGAAACTCTTCTTCTTGAGGTTTGTAGCGACCTCGCACCCCAGGACCACCACCTAATCCTTTTATAAAATTATTAAATCATGATCAATTATAGAGATTATATCAGTGTTTATAGCCCCATGATCTTTACATGGAGAGTTTGGCTTGACTATGGCTTCCGAAATCTATTACACCAATATTTTTTTAATTATTGAATATTTATATTGTATATTTGTGTAATACTCCTAATGTTGATGGAAAACATCATGAGGCAGCTTATATACTTTTGCAAAATTCAAATACATCTTTAGACTTTACTGCACTGCTCTGAGCCGGGTGTGGTTGAATAAGCTCTAATCACTTTAGCTTGGTAGGGTAAACTCTTGCCTCAGTTGTGACGTGCTAATATGATCAGTAAGAAAAACTAAACCACAATTTATATCATTTTAATTTTAGTAATACATTATATCGAGCTGGCATATTATCTTAGCATCGAGGAGAAGATAATGCATGCATAGTCGCATAGGTATATGTTACAATAAATTTCACCTACAACTTGACGTAATATTCATTCGGAATAAGTACCTCCTAAGCCGCCACCATTATAGTCCCTTTGTGAATTATAAGATCTTGGCTTGTCCCGGCTGTAATTCCGGTCCTTGCTGTGGTCCCTTTTTCTGTCCTTGTCTCTGTTCAAGTCACCGAAGTCTCGGTCCCTTCTGCGGTCCAACTCTTTGTGGCGATCTGAGCTACGGTCTCGACGGTCCCTCTCGACACTTCTACGCCTGTCGCGGCTACGGCTGCGACGCCGCTCATTGCTGCGGCCTCGTCTGCGGTCATTATCTCCTCCCATTGCAAGTTTTAGGCAAATTAACTTGATGAAGAGTTTCCATTAATGAGGCTTAATAAATTATGTACTAGCAATATGTTCTTTGACTAAATTTGGTAAGTATTTAAAATAATTTTAATATATTTTTAGATCTCAAGCTTCGATTTCACATATAATAAACACGTTGACACTAAACACCGACAGTACCACAGACTACTTAGAGATGACAGTACTCTGTGACACCGACAAAACTCTTCATTTTTTTTTTTGTTTTATTCTCCCATTCCAGGAAGGCAAAGGGTACCAAGCCCATACAGCCATTTCTTTAGTTTTGTATCTTCTTTGTCAAATCGAGATCAAGGCCGGAGCCAATTCTTTTCTTTTTCCACAAAACTCTTCAACACAGAACAGTTTTTTTTTTAATCTTCGCTCGTATCGAGCAGGCAAAGAGCAGAGCCCATACAGCCTATTCAGTGGTAAATAAAAAAAAACAGAATAGGTTACGTTTCCTAAACACAGATTAGTATACTTTCCTAAATAATACACCACCCACAGACTAGACAAAGATACTACAGCCCCTAACACGTAGACAAAGTAGTGTACATTACATTCTCAGTCTACGCCCTAGCACATACTAAAAAGAGTCGCCACCTATAAAAAAAAATAGTACCTAATCTATGATCTAAAGTTCGATTTTTAATTCGAGTCAGTAAAATGACATTTCCAGTGGCATGTGTCACAAATCATATTATTTAATATGGTATGTAATAGTATGTATTACATATTTACAATAAAAAAACGCTTTGATACCTAATAAAATAATGCATGACTAAATGTCTAAATCTATTGATTGCCGAACATCACTATTGTAGTGGGTTGTAGTGGGTCACCCTTTTTTGTATCAGTGACAGTTGCACTTGTCATTTTACTGACTCGAATTAAAAATCGTAGTTTAATTTAATTTGACAGTTTTTTTTTCTTCATTTTTGGCTTGCACGGCTTGTGCATCAGCCACGGACGAGGGTGAAAGGTAGGGAAACGGAAAGATTGGTTGTGGAATCGGTTATCGGATTTTAAGGATCAAGGACAGTCGGTATAACACATTAAATAAAAAAGTAGATATAATATTATGATTAGATGAGTCATTCATTGAAAGTAAGACGCTCATGGATGAAGGAAGTGGAATTCGAAAATTTATCAGATTGGAAATGAAAGTGGATGTGTCATTTAAGGTATATGCATAAAATATATGATTCAAGTCGCCAACATCAGACCCACACTCACAAATACTTGTATTAACAATATTGAGTTTTGCTAAGTGAACGGGTGTGCAAACGTGACCCAGTCTCATACGAATCAAATTGGTTGTGGCAAATTTATTAAGACTTATGTGGAAGAACCATGGCTTATGTGAAGAGACGGACGGCTGAATACACGCAAAATATTTACCTTTCACTTGGCTGATCTTTTTCCAAAGATTTTCCCAAGATTTGTATAAATCAAACTTAAAAAAGGGCAACATGATCAAAACTATAGTTTTTATATGCAAACATATCTCCGCATTGGATTGCATCTTTGGGCAATTTGTCAGCTTGTGTCGCGAAATGCGCGATGGATGTAAATATTGTAAATAGCAACACTTAAGTCCAGAAATAAATGAGAGGAGACCGAATGCACTGTCTATGGTAAGGGAAAAGTTTTTCCTATTGTAAGAACGGCGGCGGTCAAGTTAAGCACCTGCTTTTCTGAGAACAAAGTTGAGACCAGCGTTAGTGGCCCGAGAATTCCAGTATCCCTTTCATGAACACAAGCTAAGTATTTAGAGTAATTGGCATTTCATTTAGTAACAAAATTACATACATAAAGTTATACAACGAGGTGTTAAAATGGTTACTTTAGATACAGCCCCCTTGGGCTGATTCTCGGCGTACGAGAATGGTATGTAAGTAGCTCATGGCAATAAGGGTCTCTAATAATAAGAATAGAGTTGAACGGTCTTGGTGAAGACTGTGTCATAAGTGTTTGGCAAGGTTAATGTCCCAGTGTGGCGAGCCCCACCAGAATTAGGACAGTTCCAGTGGTTGGCGTGCCCCACCATTTGGAAGTAGAGTTGAACGGTCTTGGTGAAGACTGTGTCATAAGTATTTGGCGAGCTAAATGTCCCAGTGTGGCGAGCCCCACCAGAATTAGGACAGTTCCAGTGGTTGGCGTGCCCCACCATTTGGAAGTAGAGTTGAACGGTCTTGGTGAAGACTGTGTCATAAGTATTTGGCGAGCTAAATGTCCAGTGTGGCGAACCCCACCAGAATTAGGACAGTTCCAGTGGTTGGCGTGCCCCATCATTTGGAAGTAGAGTTGAACGGTCTTGGTGAAGACTGTGTCATAAGTATTTGGCGAGCTAAATGTCCCAGTGTGGCGAGCCCCACCAGAATTAGGACAGTTCCAGTGGTTGGCGTGCCCCACCATTTGGAAGTAGAGTTGAACGGTCTTGGTGAAGACTGTGTCATAAGTATTTGGCGAGCTAAATGTCCCAGTGTGGCGAACCCCACCAGAATTAGGACAGTTCCAGTGGTTGGCGTGCCCCACCATTTGGAAGTAGAGTTGAACGGTCTTGGTGAAGACTGTGTCATGAGTATTTGGCGAGCTAAATGTCCCAGTGTGGCGAACCCCACCAGAATTAGGACAGTTCCAGTGGTTGGCGTGCCCCACCATCTGGAAGTAGAGTAGAATGGTCTTGGTGAAGACTGTACCATAAGTGTTTGGCTAAGTAAATGTTGTCCCAGTGTGGCGAGCCCCACCAGAATTAAGACAATACCAGAATTATATAATACAGCAGTAAATAAGAATAGATATAACTATACTACCACCTTAGGAGCAACTCCAATAGGTAACTAATATGTTATATACTTAGTGATTCAAGAAGAATCAGTGTATTAATTTCTGTACAGGTTTTGGAGTAATGTATGGCCTCCCCCTGCTAGTGGTAACCGAGGAGTGCTTGATCAATGGCCCTGTCTAGGAAGTCTTGATAAGGTAAGGATAATCACATTTACTCATTGTCGGGATCCTTTGATTGTTCTCACTATGCTCCTTGTGTTCATCAATTAGATTACAATAAATAAGTTATGCGAAGCAGATAATTTACTGGGTTATATTTAGGGAACTCAGGTCAGGTTTGTACTGAAGGGATCTTAAGGATTCTATTACTAATAATCATAATTAAGTATGTGCTAATTCTACCCCTGTTGGTACAGCTTGGTCATTACCATAAATACCTTGATGACTGGGAATCCATAAAAAGTTTACATTTAAGCCTTTCTCTAAACACTCATACAATAGGTTCTGCAATCAATAATAATTGGAAGATAATTATTGTTTTTAAAAGGAAATTTTTGCAATGCCTCTAGTGCACTTTTAGAATCTGACAGAATCATAGCTTTCTTTAATTTCATTAAAATTATATATTCAAGGGCTTTAAAAAGTCCAAAACACTCTCCCGTAAAGACAGAAGACTCTTTAGGTAATAATTTGACAGTTGACAATCGCTCATTTAGATTTCTCACTATTATGCGGAAGCAAAGAAATATAGAGCGTACATCCAATCTCGTAATTACAGTTAATTCCCATAATTGTGCACAAAGAAGGCACATAAAATGATTACAGACATTAATAATTACATACATTTAATGATTACAAGCATATTTAAGGATTACAGAAAAAAACAATAAATACCGAAAGGAATTAGAATTTCAGACACAATATCAAACTTTGTTTAGCAATTCTGTACAGATCTTGAAAAAAACTACCACGCGATAAGGAACAGAACATGGTGGAGTAAGTTTTGTTTTTACACTAAAGATTATTATAATCCATTAAAGAATCTTACACGAGAAATAGGATAATTTAATCCTTTTGTGTACCAAATAAACATTCAGCGTTCTATGGTGTAAACTTTATACTTTATTGTTTTACTGCTTTTTATAACTCTCACTAATAGGGGATCTTATTCACACAGCCATTGTTTCTTCGATATTTTTCTTGTTTCTTGCTACTTACAATAACAAGTTGATGACACGTATTTTAATGCATATGTCGAGTACTTAACAAAAATCTATGACATTCAAGTTAATTATGGTGTCTGCTGAGTGGTGGTGAAAACCAGAATAGTTTTCTCTGTGTCCTAATATTATGTTCATTCTTAGGCTAGAAAATAATAACACTTTCACTCAAACGCAATTTTTGAGTCATTGAAATCATTTCATACTAATATTTAAATAAATTTATTTATGTTATTCCTAATTACAGGAAAACAAAGAAAAATACAGCCAGTTTTTACTTAACTTACTTATGTAAAATATATATTTGTCCTAATTATAATATCATCTAATTACGGGCTGGCCGTAGCGTAGTACCCATAAATTTATTATACACTAGGGCCCGTATAAATAAAATTTTGTTAAAAACCTTAGTTAATCCATGTTTTTTACTCTGACTAACTTATGATATTTATTCAGTTAGAATGAAACAATAACAGACTAAGTAAACTAGACGTTGAATTTTTTTATTGAAATGCATTTAAAGTCATACAGTTTATAGTAATTTGGTCTATCGGTAGTAGCTTATGTCAATCACCATGAAGTAATATTAAGTTATCTATTTTTATTTCTGTATGCTTAATTTACAAGCCATTATAATTGTGTCTAGTTTACCTTGAGCGGGAAAAAATTAAATTTTACAGCTGGTAACACTGTCCCTTTTCGACTTCCGCCAATTTGCGATCGATAATTGAAATTGTTGAGACTTGAGAGTTCATTACAAATCATATTCAATTCAAATTTAAATCTAAAAAAGCTTATCTTACGTAACCATGAAGCTGTCGACGCCGCGATACACAATTTGTTTATTTTTCCAACTGTTGTTGATGTTGTGTGATCTTCTATTTAACTGTATGAGTCTCTTTCCTAGAACTCGTCATGGCTTACTTGTAATTTTTCTGTATGTAAATGTTTACATGAAATACAATAATGATTTGTGCGACAGTGAACTAATAAATTTTTATTGTTACAGTTTTCAAGACATATTACTCGTTTTGGCGACTACAACTATGCTGTTGACGTTTTTTTCGACATATCTATTTCAGGTGTCTTTCGGATTTCCATCAAATTATTAATAATTACCTTGGATATCTTATCTTTTTTTTTAATAAAGTTACTTGCCATGTTTTGTTTATTTAAACGAATGAAACTATTGCAGGCGGGTTTGGTGGAAGTATTGATCAGCAAGTTCCGTGCGGCCGCGGGAGTTTGCATCGCCTACATAACCGCTTGCATTGTGCTGCACACGGTATGGCTACACGAGAAGTGGACTGAGAGTGACTCTATTTCAACGCCAATGCTTATATTTTTGTTCACAGTGCAAAGATGCCGTAAGTATATAAGTATGAAGTAAATATTATTGTCCATATCACGCTTTTTATATTTAAGTAAATAACAAAACCCTTTTCCTTACAGTTTCACCATGTTATTACTTCTTTTACAAAAGAGCTGCAATCCGCATCAGCGACCCACGCCTCCACGAAGATATCGACTGGCTGAACAGCCAGCTGGAAACTCGCTGAATATGTGATCCTGAACTAATGGAATTCAATGACTTTGCCAATTTTTCGTCGAACTTGATATGATAAAACTGATAATATTTTTACAATTCTTAAAATTGTCTATTTTGTGTGAAAGTTTATAGTCAAAGAAGACTTGAGAATTTCCAACCTTTGTAACTATTTACCTTTTATAATGGTTATATACTTAAGTAGAAAGATTATGAAAAATTTAAAGTTTTTCGTAGGTAAATAATACTAAATAAGACATTCCAAAATTTAGATTTTTGTTTGCTATTTTTCAGAAAAATTAAAACAACCATTGGGTTGTGTCGTTTGCAACAGAAAATCATTGGGCCTAATTGATTAAGTTTATGATGTTTCCAACATTGCTGTCCAAGGGACATCAATATTAAAATTTTAAAAATTTGTCTCTAATGAATAGCTTAAATGAATTAAGGAAATATAATAATGGAATATAAGGCTGAATGGTCAAGAGTAGAAAAACGGCACTCGAAAGTGCTGGCTTTTTTATGGTATGTTTCAGGGGAGCGACATGAATTAAATCTTAGAGCAAATTTTAGCTAAGACTCTGAGAAATTTTCTGTTGATTGTAATATTTGGCTGAATACTGGTAATTAACCAGGTGTTCAATTGTTGATAAGCTTGCACAAAGAACTGACTTCATTGAATTCCAACTGTAAACTTTGATCTTAATTGATAGTATTTGTTAGTATTAGCTTTGAAGTTTGATATTTTTAACATGCAGATATAAAAAAAAACAAAAAAATTGATGGTGTTAAACTAGAAAAATAAATGTTTAGATACATATATGTTACAACATAATTTATGGATGTTACAAATTAAAAACTTGCCGTAGTGGTTATAAATGTATATTTCTATACTACTGTAATTTACAACTGGATATAATAAATTATTCAACACAAATTTATTGTTTTCAATTTGGTACAATACACAATGATATAGAACCAATAATCAATAACATGGTAGTCTGTACCAAACCGATCTTAGTATATATGTTGTTGTATAATATCATACAAAGATATGTCTAGGTATACCTACATTTAAAAACATGTATAAATTACTTTAATTAAAAAGGTTTTGTATGAAGTCAATGTTTACTTGATAATAATTTTAATATCAATGTTACAAATTTTTTGCAAAACTAACATAATGTTGATGGTTGATACTGTTATGCAAAGTCAATAATTATTTAGATAATGTCAATAATTTCAAAGCTACAATGTTAGGATTCATTTTTTGCCCTCTATGGAAGACAAAAATATAATTTGTGTAAGTTTGTGTGTATAATAAATACATATAGGAAAATGGGTTAGGCAGAGATGCAAACATAGCTCCTTCGACTTTTATTAATGTTTAAGACTATATCACATATTTTGTCCGAGTATCATGTCTAGGTAACCCCCTGCCAACTAGCCTTTTGCCTTATGAATTTCATTCACCAGTTAACTTTAGTCCTACCCAACCTAAATCTTTCCTACCTAAGTGTAAATAATAGAAATGGAATTATACGCTACAGATATAATGTGACCTGCTAATCTTGTATCTACTGGAAGTTGGGACATAAGACTATTTGCTCTGAGGCATGATCAGTAAAACTGAATACAGAGGATGAAATTCAAGATGGCCTTTACATAGCATGATAAACGCTTTATCATATGTTGTTTTGTTGTCAAGTTACGAAGCATGCAAAGCTTTCTAACCAATTTCAACACTAGTTTATATCATCTGGAATTTATCTGTGGCAAGTGTAATTAAAAATAAAGATAGGGAAAGATATATAGCCTTTGCCAATATTGTCAAGTACAAGCTATTGTTGGAGACTTCTAAATCAATTTTGACTGTTGGTACGAATAACCGTAGAAAGAAAGCAGATACATCTAAGAGGTTTGACAAAACACTAATGGCCAGAAGTGAAGTTGTACGCGATATATATTATGGTATGATGCGTTATATATATGGATGGTTCGTTGGCATCTTCACGATTTGAGCACAAATTATTTAAATTAAAATGACGGGTCCGATCACTATTTGAACGCTGGAGAATGTGTGTCCAAAAGACGAGAGCCGAGAACAGCCACCCGAGTTTGGTCTAGTAAAAATTATCAATTAAAGTCGTCTCTGTCGCGACCACCTACTTAAGTTGTTAAAATTATAACTAACTAGCTGTGCCCGCGACTTCGTCCGCGTGGAATAGTTATTTTGCGCACCTCAGCTGTTACCCGATCTTGACAACGCGACATATCCAAATTTGGTACCATAAAAACGGTCATTGTGACTAAACCTTAAAAGATAGACATATGCCCTCGCGGACTTTTTTTTAGATCATGTATAGAGGAATAATTCTTTCATACATATTTTTTGTGTATCTTGAACCGTTTTCGCAGCGCACGCAAAGAAAGCCTTCAAAAATGAATAATTTTCCCCGTTTTTTACACATTTACCGCTCTGTCTTTGCTCCTATTGGTCATAGCGTAATGTTATTTAGCCTATAGCCTTCCTCGATAAATGGACTATCCAACAAAAAAAGAATTATTCAAATCGCACCAGTAGTTTCGGAGATTAGCGCGTTCAAACAAACAAACAAACAAACTCTTCAGCTTTATTATATTAGTATAGATATATTTACTATTGTCTTTATTCTTCAGTTTGGTTCTAAAGACTAGTCAAGTCATATTAAGTTTTCGACTTGCATCTTAAACAGTTGGTATTATACATATTACGAACAATCGGCAAGAATCGTATATCACAATTATCGTTTATTAAAAATTACTAATGTGAATATAATCGTAACAATTTTTATCTAGGTACATCTTATATATCCTCAAACACATCATATCTTATAATTTTTAATTAAGTATATAATATTTTTGGAAATATTAATGTTTTATAATTTATGTTATTTTATATGTTTCAATTCAGTTAAAAATTACTCTTTGTAAATTAATAGTAATGTTTATCTTGTTACTTTTAAATGTACACAGTAAAATAAGAGGAATACACAATTTGAATGATACATAGGACATTTATATAAGCCATATACTAGGAAGTAAAGAACATTATTATTAATTATTGCCCCTTACAATTTAACAAAATACAAACACACAAACTTTACTTCTTTAAAATATTAGTATAGATTATTAATTAAAAAGCACTACATGTATATTTTAATAATGCCAATTTTTAATCTGTGGTCTATGACAGATTACAAAGTTGTCATAATGCACATTCTTATGTAATACTAATAAATAATAATACATATCGAATATTACAATTTATATAGGCCTCATTCTACTATTTATAGATATTTTGTCGATACGTAATATTAGATTGATATGTTTTTTTGCCAATATCATTACATTTAATTTCAATCCGAGTGAGAATTGGGGTATTATTTACAATCACTTTACGTAAGGTCTAGGGGACTTCGTTTCACTCACGGGGACGTGAAATAGGTAAATACAAATATTAAAAGATAAATAACATAGACATTATTTTATTTACGCAAAAGAAATAAAACACAGATATAGGAAAATAAGTACATTTATTGCAAGGCAAAGGTATTCTAGCCGCAACAGCCCGGCTGTATTCGACTTTAATTCTGAACTTATACTATTCATAAAAAGCTTCATTTACATTGCCTTGATTTCAAAGGAATACATGTAGGTGGCTGGCCGTATGATACAGAATTTGTTTGCTTCTATTTGTAAAAATATATATCAATTGTCAATGTCAATTTTGTAAGTTATTGAAACTACAGTAATAAAGTACGTTGTACGCCGCCGTATGTGCACAAAGTGTCCCCGGTGCCCGCGCCTCGCCAATTCAGGCAGCGGCGAGCAGCCCTAGGCAGGGGTGGGGGCGGGGGCGGGGGCGGGGGCGTGGGGCGCGGGCCGCGGGGCCCGCAGCGATCGCTAGAAGTTGGTGCGGCACAGCGGGCACTTGGTGTTGCCGCTCGTCCGGAACCACGTGTACTGTCACACAACGGACACATTATTCGTACGCACTCGCGCCCGCGGATGGCGCCCGCACAGAGAGTGAGAGCTATGATACTACGAACACGTGGGATTCATTCCACAAGAGTCGAGTTGTTTGCATTATTTTACAGTTATGAATTTTTATATATTAACATATAGTAAAAACCTTAATTATTATATGTACGGACCAATGCCCGTACATATTGGTCCTTCAAGCCGGATTTTTCAGTTCTATTCATAGGATCCGGCTCGAAGGACCACAATATGTACGGGTACCGTACTAATCAAATGATACGAGAATGTTTGAACACTACTTTTATTAATTGATATCGATATTATATGCTATATGAGTAGATAGTATATGCTACGAATGATGTAGGTGAACTGGCACACAGTAATTGTTTGTTTGCGATTTACAATATTCGAGTGAAAAAATTGCGAGAAATAACACGATAAGACGAGAATCCGAAATGACGAATTAGTCTACAATTTATTGTTGTTTTTTCAAAATTTTAGCGATCTGGTGAAAATGTCATTGCATGATAATGTTCTTTTTTTGAAATTCATAATATCACGTGTTCGGATGATATAATGATCATAATATCATTGAGTGTTTTAATGTTGTATTAATAGCATGATAGTAGATAAATAAATAAACCGTTATTGCTAGGTGTTTGATATTCGCCATCGCCGACGCCAAGGCGCGGTCCTGGCGCGAGCTGCTGGGGGGACTGGAGAGGGACCCACGGGGGCGCCCGTACCAGATGGTATTGGGCAAGCTCCGACCGTGGGTCCCTCCGCTGATGGAGACCCTGGACCCCCTCGTCGTGGGAAGAGCGGTGGATACGCTCTTCCCGAGGGTCCGGGGCAGCCCCCCCGCCGCCCCGTCGCCCGGCCCTTGGTCGGATGACCTCCGGGTGACGGAGAGCGAGCTCGCCGGGGCCGTTTCGCGGCTCTCTGCGCGCAACACTGCCCCGGGACCGGACGGGGTCCCGGGAAAGGTGCTAGCGCCGGCGCTCAGGGCGTTCGGGAGCACGGTGAGGCAGCTCTTAACGAGCTGTCTCCGCGAGGGCGTGTTTCCCGTCGACTGGAAGTCGGCCACGTTGGTGCTCCTCAGGAAGGAGGGAAGTACCGGCCATCTTCGTTTCGTCCGATCTGCTTGCTGAACGAGGCGGGGAAACTCTTCGAGAGGGTTATCTCCGCTCGTATCAGCGAGCACCAGTCGCGCGCGGGTCCCGACCTATCGGACTGCCAATTTGGATTCCGGCGGGGACGATCAACGCTGGACTCAGTCCAGCGTGTTCGGTTCCTGTCGGAGTCCGCAGTCCGATCGTGGGGGGTGGCGTTGGCGGTGTCGTTAGATATCGTCAACGTCTTCGGTACCCTCCCCTGGCAGGCCATTAGGGAGGCGCTCGTATACCACGAGCTGCCTCCCTACCTGCGGGCCGTGGTCGGGGACTATCTGCGCGACAGGACGATCGGCGTGATGGGACGGGACAGGATGGAAACGTCGAGGAGGGTCGAATGCGGTGTTCCGCAGGGGTCGGTGTTGGGACCCCTGCTATGAAGCCTCGCATACGACGCGGTCCTTAGCACCAGCCTTTCTCGCGGCGTGAGTGTCGTCTGCTACGCTGACGACACTCTCGTCGTGACGACTGGGCCGGTGCTCAGGCTAGCCGAGCTTGGGGTGGCATGTCTCGTGCGGGCGATCCGCCGGCTGGGTTTAGAAATAGCGCCTCACAAAACCGAGGTGCTATGGTTCCACGGCCTTCCCAGGCGCCGGGAACCACCCAGCTGCCGGATCCGGGTGGGTGACGCGGTGGTCCCGGTGGGGCCGTACATCAAGTACCTGGGCCTCACCCTGGACCGCCGCTGGAGCTTCGAGGAGCATTTCGTGCGGTTGGTCCCCCGAGCCAAAAGGGTGGCGGGCGCATTGCATCGCCTGCTGCCCAATCTCGGGGGACCGAGGGATGGAGTTCGCCGCCTGTACGAGGGCGTCGTGCGATCTGTGGCCATGTATGGGGCTCCCGTGTGGTCGCAAGACTGCGCGAGGTCCTCCCGCTGCAGAGCTCTGCTACGGAGCTTGCAGCGGATAATGGCCATACGGATCGTACGAGGCTACCGTACAATCTCGTACGAGGCGGCGACGGTTCTGGGACGCTCCCCCCCATTCGACATCCTGGCCGACATGTACGCGGCGACGTATGCGTCGCGGCGTGTCGACCGGTGGGGCCATGGGGGGAGCGCCCTGGAACCCGCGCACGAAGTACCTAAGCGGGAGTGGCACCGACGGATTGTGGCGGCCTGGCGTGCGCAGCTCGAATTACGGATCTGCGCGCGCCAGCGGGCCGTCGGTGCCGTACTCCCGCACCTCGAAGCTTGGCTCCACGGGAAGGAGGAGGTCACCTACCGATTGACACAGATACTCACCGGGCACGGCTGCTTCGGTGAGTATCTGTGTCGAATAGGACGGGAGGGATCGACACATTGTCACCACTGCGCATCCGACCTCGACTCGGCCCAGCACACGCTGGCGGAGTGCCCCGCGTGGGCCTCCGAGCGCCGAGTCTTGGTCGCAGAGATCGGGCGAGATCTGTCTCCGCCGGCATTGATTGCGGCAATGCTGGCGGACGAGGGAGGTTGGAAGGCTGTGGCCTCCTTCTGTGAAGCAGTGATGCTCCAGAAGGAGGCCGCCGAGCGGGATCGGGAGATGGCCGATCCCGCTCGAAGGAGGCGGCGCCGGGCTCGGTAGCACAGCTGCGGCGCCGCCGCGGGTCGTCGGCGGGCGCGAGGAAGTCGCGACTGCTACGGCGACCCGGGATGGACCAGCCCCTTCCGTGGCCGGGGGGCGTCGTCGGTGGAGGAGACTGGGGGAGGTAGTAGCCTCCCCCGAGGAGGGCTCCCTCTAGGCAGGGGAGCGGAGGCTGGGGGTTCCCGGAAGTGGCTTGATGTTCCCGGGGGCTCTCTACATGCCTGAGGAAGGCCATCCCTGAGGTTTTTAGTGGGTAGGCCTCCCCCTTCTGGGGATGAGAGCCCCACATAACCGCCGGCTCGCCACAACCGGGGTATGCAATTTAATGCATTTTCCTCAGAGAAACAAAAAACAAGTTTGATATTGTCAACAACTATATTTTAGAATGTTATTATTGTTAAATGCGACTGAGCATGGCGCAGGCACTCACCAGACAGCGGCGGTGGTACCGGCGGCGGCACTGCCTGCAGCGCAGGGAGGGCTGAGCATGGCGCAGACAGACACTCACCAGACAGCGGCGGTGGTACCGGCGGCGGCACTGCCTGCAGCGCAGGGAGGGCTGAGCATGGCGCAGACAGACACTCACCAGACAGCGGCGGTGGTACCGGCGGCGGCACTGCCTGCAGCGCAGGGAGGGCTGAGCATGGCGCAGGCACTCACCAGACAGCGGCGGTGGTACCGGCGGCGGCACTGCCTGCAGCGCAGGGAGGGCTGAGCATGGCGCAGGCACTCACCAGACAGCGGCGGTGGTACCGGCGGCGGCACTGCCTGCAGCGCAGGGAGGGCTGAGCATGGCGCAGACAGACACTCACCAGACAGCGGCGGTGGTACCGGCGGCGGCACTGCCTGCAGCGCAGGGAGGGCTGAGCATGGCGCAGGCACTCACCAGACAGCGGCGGTGGTACCGGCGGCGGCACTGCCTGCAGCGCAGGGAGGGCTGAGCATGGCGCAGGCACTCACCAGACAGCGGCGGTGGTACCGGCGGCGGCACTGCCTGCAGCGCAGGGAGGGCTGAGCATGGCGCAGGCACTCACCAGACAGCGGCGGTGGTACCGGCGGCGGCACTGCCTGCAGCGCAGGGAGGGCTGAGCATGGCGCAGACAGACACTCACCAGACAGCGGCGGTGGTACCGGCGGCGGCACTGCCTGCAGCGCAGGGAGGGCTGAGCATGGCGCAGGCACTCACCAGACAGCGGCGGTGGTACCGGCGGCGGCACTGCCTGCAGCGCAGGGAGGGCTGAGCATGGCGCAGGCACTCACCAGACAGCGGCGGTGGTACCGGCGGCGGCACTGCCTGCAGCGCAGGGAGGGCTGAGCATGGCGCAGGCACTCACCAGACAGCGGCGGTGGTACCGGCGGCGGCACTGCCTGCAGCGCAGGGAGGGCTGAGCATGGCGCAGACAGACACTCACCAGACAGCGGCGGTGGTACCGGCGGCGGCACTGCCTGCAGCGCAGGGAGGGCTGAGCATGGCGCAGGCACTCACCAGACAGCGGCGGTGGTACCGGCGGCGGCACTGCCTGCAGCGCAGGGAGGGCTGAGCATGGCGCAGACAGACACTCACCAGACAGCGGCGGTGGTACCGGCGGCGGCACTGCCTGCAGCGCAGGGAGGGCTGAGCATGGCGCAGACAGACACTCACCAGACAGCGGCGGTGTACCGGCGGCGGCACTGCCTGCAGCGCAGGGAGGGCTGAGCATGGCGCAGACAGACACTCACCAGACAGCGGCGGTGGTACCGGCGGCGGCACTGCCTGCAGCGCAGGGAGGGCTGAGCATGGCGCAGGCACTCACCAGACAGCGGCGGTGGTACCGGCGGCGGCACTGCCTGCAGCGCAGGGAGGGCTGAGCATGGCGCAGACAGACACTCACCAGACAGCGGCGGTGGTACCGGCGGCGGCACTGCCTGCAGCGCAGGGAGGGCTGAGCATGGCGCAGACAGACACTCACCAGACAGCGGCGGTGGTACCGGCGGCGGCACTGCCTGCAGCGCAGGGAGGGCTGAGCATGGCGCAGACAGACACTCACCAGACAGCGGCGGTGGTACCGGCGGCGGCACTGCCTGCAGCGCAGGGAGGGCTGAGCATGGCGCAGGCACTCACCAGACAGCGGCGGTGGTACCGGCGGCGGCACTGCCTGCAGCGCAGGGAGGGCTGAGCATGGCGCAGGCACTCACCAGACAGCGGCGGTGGTACCGGCGGCGGCACTGCCTGCAGCGCAGGGAGGGCTGAGCATGGCGCAGACAGACACTCACCAGACAGCGGCGGTGGTACCGGCGGCGGCACTGCCTGCGCAGGGAGGGCTGAGCATGGCGCAGGCACTCACCAGACAGCGGCGGTGGTACCGGCGGCGGCACTGCCTGCAGCGCAGGGAGGGCTGAGCATGGCGCAGACAGACACTCACCAGACAGCGGCGGTGGTACCGGCGGCGGCACTGCCTGCAGCGCAGGGAGGCTGAGCATGGCGCAGGCACTCACCAGACAGCGGCGGTGGTACCGGGCGGCACTGCCTGCAGCGCAGGGAGGGCTGAGCATGGCGCAGACAGACACTCACCAGACAGCGGCGGTGGTACCGGCGGCGGCACTGCCTGCAGCGCAGGGAGGGCTGAGCATGGCGCAGACAGACACTCACCAGACAGCGGCGGTGGTAACGGCGGCGGCACTGCCTGCAGCGCAGGGAGGGCTGAGCATGGCGCAGACAGACACTCACCAGACAGCGGCGGTGGTACGGCGGCGGCACTGCCTGCAGCGCAGGGAGGGCTGAGCATGGCGCAGACAGACACTCACCAGACAGCGGCGGTGTACCGGCGGCGGCACTGCCTGCAGCGCAGGGAGGGCTGAGCATGGCGCAGGCACTCACCAGACAGCGGCGGTGGTACCGGCGGCGGCACTGCCTGCAGCGCAGGGAGGGCTGAGCATGGCGCAGGCACTCACCAGACAGCGGCGGTGGTACCGGCGGCGGCACTGCCTGCAGCGCAGGGAGGGCTGAGCATGGCGCAGAACAGACACTCACCAGACAGCGGCGGTGGTACCGGCGGCGGCACTGCCTGCAGCGCAGGGAGGGCTGAGCATGGCGCAGACAGACACTCACCAGACAGCGGCGGTGGTACCGGCGGCGGCACTGCCTGCAGCGCAGGGAGGGCTGAGCATGGCGCAGGCACTCACCAGACAGCGGCGGTGGTACCGGCGGCGGCACTGCCTGCAGCGCAGGGAGGGCTGAGCATGGCGCAGACAGACACTCACCAGACAGCGGCGGTGGTACGGCGGCGGCACTGCCTGCAGCGCAGGGAGGGCTGAGCATGGCGCAGACAGACACTCACCAGACAGCGGCGGTGGTACGCGCGGCGGCACTGCTGCAGCGCAGGGAGGGCTGAGCATGGCGCAGACAGACACTCACCAGACAGCGGCGGTGGTACCGGCGGCGGCACTGCCTGCAGCGCAGGGAGGGCTGAGCATGGCGCAGGCACTCACCAGACAGCGGCGGTGGTACCGGCGGCGCACTGCCTGCAGCGCAGGGAGGGCTGAGCATGGCGCAGGCACTCACCAGACAGCGGCGGTGGTACCGGCGGCGGCACTGCCTGCAGCGCAGGGAGGGCTGAGCATGGCGCAGACAGACACTCACCAGACAGCGGCGGTGGTACCGGCGGCGGCACTGCCTGCAGCGCAGGGAGGGCTGAGCATGGCGCAGGCACTCACCAGACAGCGGCGGTGGTACCGGCGGCGGCACTGCCTGCAGCGCAGGGAGGGCTGAGCATGGCGCAGGCACTCACCAGACAGCGGCGGTGGTACCGGCGGCGGCACTGCCTGCAGCGCAGGGAGGGCTGAGCATGGCGCAGACAGACACTCACCAGACAGCGGCGGTGGTACCGGCGGCGCACTGCCTGCAGCGCAGGGAGGGCTGAGCATGGCGCAGACAGACACTCACCAGACAGCGGCGGTGGTACCGGCGGCGGCACTGCCTGCAGCGCAGGGAGGGCTGAGCATGGCGCAGGCACTCACCAGACAGCGGCGGTGGTACCGGCGGCGGCACTGCCTGCAGCGCAGGGAGGGCTGAGCATGGCGCAGACAGACACTCACCAGACAGCGCGGTGGTACCGGCGGCGGCTGCCTGCAGCGCAGGGAGGGCTGAGCATGGCGCAGACAGACACTCACCAGACAGCGGCGGTGGTACCGGCGGCGGCACTGCCTGCAGCGCAGGGAGGGCTGAGCATGGCGCAGGCACTCACCAGACAGCGGCGGTGGTACCGGCGGCGGCACTGCCTGCAGCGCAGGGAGGGCTGAGCATGGCGCAGGCACTCACCAGACAGCGGCGGTGGTACGGCGGCGGCACTGCCTGCAGCGCAGGGAGGCTGAGCATGGCGCAGACAGACACTCACCAGACAGCGGCGGTGGTACCGGCGGCGGCACTGCCTGCAGCGCAGGAGGGCTGAGCATGGCGCAGACAGACACTCACCAGACAGCGGCGGTGGTACCGGCGGCGGCACTGCCTGCAGCGCAGGGAGGGCTGAGCATGGCGCAGGCACTCACCAGACAGCGGCGGTGGTACCGGCGGCGGCACTGCCTGCAGCGCAGGGAGGGCTGAGCATGGCGCAGGCACTCACCAGACAGCGGCGGTGGTACCGGCGGCGGCACTGCCTGCAGCGCAGGGAGGGCTGAGCATGGCGCAGGCACTCACACAGACAGCGGCGGTGGTACCGGCGGCGGCACTGCCTGCAGCGCAGGGAGGGCTGAGCATGGCGCAGACAGACACTCACCAGACAGCGGCGGTGGTACCGGCGGCGGCACTGCCTGCAGCGCAGGGAGGGCTGAGCATGGCGCAGGCACTCACCAGACAGCGGCGGTGGTACCGGCGGCGGCACTGCCTGCAGCGCAGGGAGGGCTGAGCATGGCGCAGACAGACACTCACCAGACAGCGGCGGTGGTACCGCGCGGCGGCACTGCCTGCAGCGCAGGGAGGGCTGAGCATGGCGCAGGCACTCACCAGACAGCGGCGGTGGTACCGGCGGCGGCACTGCCTGCAGCGCAGGGAGGGCTGAGCATGGCGCAGGCACTCACCAGACAGCGGCGGTGGTACCGGCGGCGGCACTGCCTGCAGCGCAGGGAGGGCTGAGCATGGCGCAGGCACTCACCAGACAGCGGCGGTGGTACCGGCGGCGGCACTGCCTGCAGCGCAGGGAGGGCTGAGCATGGCGCAGACAGACACTCACCAGACAGCGGCGGTGGTACCGGCGGCGGCACTGCCTGCAGCGCAGGGAGGGCTGAGCATGGCGCAGACAGACACTCACCAGACAGCGGCGGTGGTACCGGCGGCGGCACTGCCTGCAGCGCAGGGAGGGCTGAGCATGGCGCAGACAGACACTCACCAGACAGCGGCGGTGGTACCGCGGCGGCACTGCCTGCAGCGCAGGGAGGGCTGAGCATGGCGCAGACAGACACTCACCAGACAGCGGCGGTGGTACCGGCGGCGGCACTGCCTGCAGCGCAGGGAGGGTGAGCATGGCGCAGGCACTCACCAGACAGCGGCGGTGGTACCGGCGGCGGCACTGCCTGCAGCGCAGGGAGGGCTGAGCATGGCGCAGGCACTCACCAGACAGCGGCGGTGGTACCGGCGGCGGCACTGCCTGCAGCGCAGGGAGGGCTGAGCATGGCGCAGACAGACACTCACCAGACAGCGGCGGTGGTACCGGCGGCGGCACTGCCTGCAGCGCAGGGAGGGCTGAGCATGGCGCAGGCACTCACCAGACAGCGGCGGTGGTACCGGCGGCGGCACTGCCTGCAGCGCAGGGAGGGCTGAGCAGGCGCAGGCACTCACCAGACAGCGGCGGTGGTACCGGCGGCGGCACTGCCTGCAGCGCAGGGAGGGCTGAGCATGGCGCAGGCACTCACCAGACAGCGGCGGTGGTACCGGCGGCGGCACTGCCTGCAGCGCAGGGAGGGCTGAGCATGGCGCAGACAGACACTCACCAGACAGCGGCGGTGGTACCGGCGGCGGCACTGCCTGCAGCGCAGGGAGGGCTGAGCATGGCGCAGACAGACACTCACCAGACAGCGGCGGTGGTACCGGCGGCGGCACTGCCTGCAGCGCAGGGAGGGCTGAGCATGGCGCAGACAGACACTCACCAGACAGCGGCGGTGGTACCGGCGGCGGCACTGCCTGCAGCGCAGGGAGGGCTGAGCATGGCGCAGGCACTCACCAGACAGCGGCGGTGGTACCGGCGGCGGCACTGCCTGCAGCGCAGGGAGGGCTGAGCATGGCGCAGGCACTCACCAGACAGCGGCGGTGGTACCGGCGGCGGCACTGCCTGCAGCGCAGGGAGGGCTGAGCATGGCGCAGGCAGACACTCACCAGACAGCGGCGGTGGTACCGGCGGCGGCACTGCCTGCAGCGCAGGGAGGGCAGCACGCCGGCGCCCGGCTGCAGGGTGCAGTAGCACACGAGGCAGGGCTCCGCGTCGCTCACGGCGCGAGACACGCCCTCGGCCCACATCGTCGCGGCTTTCACCACCGACCCGTTCTAGGACACGACCGATACAAACATTACACTCCACTGACTGAAGATCCTATAAAACGACAGCTCTGTAGAAATACCTTGATGTCAAATTTCATCAATTGTGTATGGTCCGCTTAGTAGACCACGGACACCGTACCAGAGTTGAATAGTTGTAGTTAGTAAGTAGTAGTAATTTGGGATGAGCACGTCGAAGAGAAAGATTGCCGAAGTTTAAGTAAAATTCTTTTTTGAGTAGTGTCCAGTAAGACAGTTATCGACGTACTAGTTAATAAAATTAATTTAAATTATAAAGTTAACTTATAAAACAGTGCGCCTTGAAGTAGGTCGCAGCGTAAGCAAAAATGTACGTTGCTAGCTCGTACAAATGTACGTTGCTAGCTCGTACAAATGTATGTTGCTAGCTCGTATAAATGTACGTTGCTAGCTCGTACAAATGTATGTTGCTAGTTCGTATAAATATACGTTGCTAGCTCGTACAAATGTATGTTGCTAACTCGTACAAATGTACGTTGCTAACTCGTACGAATGTACGTTGCTAGCTCGTACAAATGTATATTGCTAACTCGTACAAATGTACGTTGCTAGCTCGTACAAATGTACGTTGCTAGCTCGTACAAATGTACATTGCTAGCTCGTACAAATGTACGTTGCTAGCTCGTACAAATGCCTGATTGATATCAAGTTAAGCAGAGAGGACGTGCTTTTGCCGTCCATGGATGCAACTAGAGTTTCTATGCGAGAATTCTCGAATCGAGAATTCCCGAGAAATTTTGCCTTACTCGAGACGAGAAAAAAGTGGTCGAGAAATTAAGTCATAAATTTTTAAAACTTAATACGAAACCGACTATCAGATAATGCTTTAAATGTTCTCGTATTTTTGAAAGCTTATTTCCTAAATAATAAAAATACCTAGTGGGCTAGCTTTTGCAGCAGTTTCCTTTTTAAATTGTGATTATAATTAGTCTGATTATTAATTATTTATTAGATTCTTAAGTATACATTAAATATGTATACTTAAGATAAGTTTATACATAACAAAAAGTATATATATAACAAAAAATTGAAAATTTATATTGAAAAGTTGGACTAAAATAAGTTACCAGTACCTTATTGTTATTCATTGTAATTATGAAGCTAGTTTTGATTGAACTGTCGTTTCAATTATACATTTTAATTAATAGAAAAGTTTGTAGTACAGACAGAGACTAAAGTAAATTATATAGTATATAATGTAAGACACTAAATTATATTGTGGTGACATGATGATATAGTTTTTAGAAGATATTTCTTTTTCCCAAAGATGAAGACTATTGAGGCGCGTGGTGCGGCTGGTGCGGCGCCTGGTGCAGCACCCTCGGCGCCCGGCGCCCGGCACCTGGCAGCCGGCACCCGGTACCTGGTAGGCGAGGTAGAGCGCGATCCAGTCGGGCGCGTGGTGCGGCTGGTGCGGCGCCTGGTGCAGCACCCTCGGCGCCCGGCGCCCGGCGCCCGGCACCTGGCAGCCGGCACCCGGTACCTGGTAGGCGAGGTAGAGCGCGATCCAGTCGGGCGCGTGGTGCGGCTGGTGCGGCGCCTGGTGCAGCACCCTCGGCGCCCGGCGCCCGGCACCTGGCAGCCGGCACCCGGTACCTGGTAGGCGAGGTAGAGCGCGATCCAGTCGGGCGCGTGGTGCGGCTGGTGCGGCGCCTGGTGCCCGGCACCCGGTACCTGGTAGGCGAGGTAGAGCGCGATCCAGTCGGGCGCGTGGTGCGGCTGGTGCGGCGCCTGGTGCAGCACCCTCGGCACCTGGCAGCCGGCACCCGGTACCTGGTAGGCGAGGTAGAGCGCGATCCAGTCGGGCGCGTGGTGCGGCTGGTGCGGCGCCTGGTGCAGCACCCTCGGCGCCCGGCGCCCGGCACCTGGCAGCCGGCACCCGGTACCTGGTAGGCGAGGTAGAGCGCGATCCAGTCGGGCGCGTGGTGGCGGCTGGTGCGGCGCTGGTGCCCGGCACCCGGTACCTGGTAGGCGAGGTAGAGCGCGATCCAGTCGGGCGCGTGGTGCGGCTGGTGCGGCGCCTGGTGCAGCACCCTCGGCACCTGGCAGCCGGCACCCGGTACCTGGTAGGCGAGGTAGAGCGCGATCCAGTCGGGCGCGTGGTGCGGCTGGTGCGGCGCGGGCGGCGGGTCGGTGCGCACGCGCGGCGGCGTCAGCGGGTGGTCCGCGGCCAGCGTGATGATGAGCGAGATCACGTGCTCGTCCACCTCCAGCGCCACGGTGGCCTCGCGCGCCGCCCACTCCACCGAGCACCGCACGTTCTCGGGCAGCACCGCGCCCGCCCTGCCCACAGGACGCCAGCGTTATTCTTCTTTGTACCCTCTCGGAGCGGGACTCAATTGATTACGCAGAAAAAGACTTCCCGTTTTCTTCAATTTATGTACGCGTACAATTTTATATTATTGTATGTAGTTTATTTTCAGCGATGCAACTCATTCTAAAATTACCGTGTGAACTAGTCATTATCAAATAATTTGCTCTATAAGACAAAATATAAAACGTGACAAAGACACGCTCGTAAAATATTGCAATATGTGAAATGATCACTTTTATGTATGTATTACGTAACATAGGCTATTTTTTATCCCGAAAAAATGGACAGATCTCACGGGATTCACAATAAAAGCTTCACTCAAAAACTACTACATAGATCTTATAGATAGATAGATTCTTGAGCAAGGTTTTGACAAAGCCGCGGGCAGAAAGCTAGTAGTTAATAAACACATGGTGATGTTTACAGAAAGACAGACCAAGAGAACTGTAAATCGAGAAGCGTACATGAAAGCATTGTATGTATGAAGCGAAGATATTTGTATTGAAGAAAGAGATGAAAAGAGTGCGGCCTCACGAGATGAGCGGTTGCAGCAGGCGGCGCGCCAGGTGGTCGGCGCAGTAGGCGCGCACCAGGCGGCGTAGGGCGGCGGCGGGCGCCAGCCGCCCGCCCGCCTCGGCGCCCGCCCCCGCGCCCGCGCCGCGCCCGCCCAGCCGCGCACGCACGCGGCGCCCGGGCCCGCCACGGCCACCATCACGCCGCGGCACGCCAGCTCGCCCAGCGCCTCGCCCCACCACCCGTCTGCCGCAGTACAACCGACAACTCAGCACGTCACGCAGATTACCTCGTCCACAATTCAATATTAAAGCGGGTATTATTCGCACACGCCCCCGTCAAAACCGCCTTCAACGAGTCTATCATTAGGCAACAGTCAATATCGGCAGACGATACGTAGACCGCGACATGTCCTAAGCGATCCTCCTAACCAACTCACGCAGGACCTTCAAGACCTGCAAGCGGCGGCGCTGAGCCGTCGCCTCCCTTGCCATCCCTAATAGGCAGCCTTCTGCTTTGCCACTAGTTCTCAGTCAACATAGGTGTCTCTTCTAGTGCATATGCCCTCCCCATGGGGCAATGCTAACCGTGCCTCTCCTGAGGTGCGGCTCTCTATCACTTCAAGCCAATATGATCATTAGGACCAAAGGCTCAGGCCGAGTTTAGTCGGTAAGTTTGTTGAGTCGAACCGTCTCTATTCAGCATCTCTCCTAACCGTTGCGGTGATATCCATGAGGATTCTCAGCCTCCTCTCCTGAGGAAAAAAAGCAGATACGCCATCCGGCAACCGTCCTGCGAGCAATGTGTCCCACCGCTATCGCTTAAAGAGAGCTGTTCTTTTGCGGATCTCAACATTTCAGAGCACGCGGAAAAAGTCACTTTTCATTGCCCCTTAGATAATTTTATCCTTCTTATAAATCGGTGCAGGTCGACCTAGGCGAACACATCTCGATCAAATCGAAGATGTCTAAAGTCAAAAGAAAGGCCGGGTCAAGAGTACTCGCAACCGACGAGCATGTATGAAAACGCTCATGAAAGTGGAGGAAGCAAGAGAAGTGTGCCAGGATCGTAGCAAGTGGAAAGAGGTGGTCTCTGCCTACCCCATCGGGAACAAGGCGTGATATATATGTATGTATGTATAAAGGCCGCTGTAAATGACCAAGTTTCAGTTAAGGGTAGTAGTGGCCGCAACTGTCCTGCAGGAAGTCCTGCCACGCGGGCGGTAGCCGCAGTACACTGACCGTTGGCGGGCCGCTGGCTGACGGCCAGGAAGTACTGCAGCGCGGCGGGCGGCAGCGCGGCCGCCAGCTCTGCGGGTAGGAGCCGCAGCGCCAGCTCCACCACCCGCGGCGCGTGTCTGCTCTCCCTGACGACAAAGACACATCATTCGATTTTTGACATTTTAGCTACACAAATTCAAAACCTAAAAACACCTAATTTACAAAAAAAAAACGGTTCTTAGCATTTTTCAACTTACTAGGTAGTACCGAAACGATGTTGACATTAAAACACCCATTTTCATACGTAATTTTTAAGATATACTTTAGCAAGTCTAAGCATTTTGCCATGATTACGAGAATTTCTTTGAAGTACAAATTCTAAACTTAGTATGTCTGAATACAAATTTAAAACCCTACCATCTCAAACGATTTACTAAGTTATCAATTTGAAATATCAACTTGCTATGTTTTGAATTTGACACAAAGTAAAAATAACAAGTAAATAAATAAATATCCAAATAACCTAATAAAGCAAACTTACTAAGTTTTGATATTGTTTATATAGTTATATTTGGGTAAATTTACAAAAAAAAATGAAGCATGAGCGATTTTAGTGTAACTATACTCCAAAAAGATTACGAGTATTACAAAGTAAAATGTCAACCACATAGTGCAAGTTTACATCAAACACCCAAATCGTTATCTCTACTGGTTTGGTCGGGCTAACGAATCAAAGTAGCCGACCCATATTTTTGCTCTCCTAAACATTTTTGTTGAAAGGAGCTACTATGTTTTGATTTTAAGCAGCCGATATATAATATTTGGCTGCAGTCCAACGCAGCAGCAGCAGCAGCAGCAGCATTGGCAGCGCACTGACCTGTACCAGCGCAGGTAGTGGTGCGCCAGCACGCCGCGGCCGCGCTGGCTGGCCGCGTGCACCACGTCCGCGAGCAGCAGCAGCAGCAGCAGCAGCAGCAGCAGCATTGGCAGCGCACTGACCTGTACCAGCGCAGGTAGTGGTGCGCCAGCACGCCGCGGCCGCGCTGGCTGGCCGCGTGCACCACGTCCGCGAGCAGCAGCAGCAGCAGCAGCAGCAGCAGCAGCATTGGCGGCACGCACTGACCTGTACCAGCGCAGGTAGTGTGCGCCAGCACGCCGCGGCCGCGCTGGCTGGCCGCGTGCACCACGTCCGCGAGCAGCAGCAGCAGCAGCAGCAGCAGCAGCAGCATTGGCAGCGCACTGACCTGTAACCAGCGCAGGTAGTGGTGCGCCAGCACGCCGCGGCGCGCTGCTGGCCGCGTGCACCACGTCCGAGCAGCAGCAGCAGCAGCAGCAGCAGCAGCCAGCATTGGCAGCGCACTGACCTGTACCAGCGCAGGTAGTGGTGCGCCAGCACGCCGCGGCCGCGCTGGCTGGCCGCGTGGCACCACGTCCGCGGAAGCAAGCAGCAAGCAGCAGCAGCCATTGGCAGCGCACTGACCTGTACCAGCGCAGGTAGTGGTGCGCCAGCACGCCGCGGCCGCGCTGGCTGGCCGCGTGCACCACGTCCGCGAGCAGCAGCAAGCAGCAGCAGCAATTGGCAGCGCACTGACCTGTACCAGCGCAGGTAGTGGTGCGCCAGCACGCCGCGGCCCGCGCTGGCTGGCCGCGTGCACCACGTCCGCGAGCAGCAGCAGCAGCAGCAGCAGCAGCGCAGCAAGCATTGGCCAGCACGCGCGCACTGAACCGCGTAACCAGCGCAGGTAGTGGTGGCGCGCACAGCAACGCCGCGGCCATTGGTGTGCGCATGGCTGGCTGCCGCGTGCACCACGTCCGCGAGCAGCAGCAGCAGCAGCAGCATTGGCAGCGCACTAGCCTGTACCAGCGCAGGTAGTGGTGCGCCAGCACGCCGCGGCCGCGCTGGCTGGCCGCGTGCACCACGTCCGCGAGCAGCAGCAGCAGCAGCAGCAGCAGCAGCAGCATTGCAGCGCACTGACCTGTACCAGCGCAGGTAGTGGTGCGCCAGCACGCCGCGGCCGCGCTGGCTGGCCGCGTGCACCACGTCCGCGAGCAGCAGCAGCAGCAGCAGCAATTGGCAGCGCACTGACCTGTACCAGCGCAGGTAGTGGTGCGCCAGCACGCCGCGGCCGCGCTGGCTGGCCGCGTGCACCACGTCCGCGAGCAGCAGCAGCAGCCAGCAGCAGCATTGGCAGCGCACTGACCTGTACCAGCGCAGGTAGTGGTGCGCCAGCACGCCGCGGCCGCGCTGGCTGGCCGCGTGCACCACGTCCGCGAGCAGCAGCAGCAGCAGCAGCAGCAGCAGCATTGGCAGCGCACTGACCTGTACCAGCGCAGGTAGTGGTGCGCCAGCACGCCGCGGCCGCGCTGGCTGGCCGCGTGCACCACGTCCGCGAGCAGCAGCAGCAGCAGCAGCATTGGCAGCGCACTGACCTGTACCAGCGCAGGTAGTGGTGCGCCAGCACGCCGCGGCCGCGCTGGCTGGCCGCGTGCACCACGTCCGCGAGCAGCAGCAGCAGCAGCAGCATTGGCAGCGCACTGACCTGTACCAGCGCAGGTAGTGGTGCGCCAGCACGCCGCGGCCGCGCTGGCTGCCGCGTGCACCACGTCCGCGAGCAGCAGCAGCAGCAGCAGCATTGGCAGCGCACTGACCTGTACCAGCGCAGGTAGTGGTGCGCCAGCACGCCGCGGCCGCGCTGGCTGGCCGCGTGCACCACGTCCGCGAGCAGCAGCAGCAGCAGCAGCAGCAGCAGCAGCATTGGCAGCGCACTGACCTGTACCAGCGCAGGTAGTGGTGCGCCAGCACGCCGCGGCCGCGCTGGCTGGCCGCGTGCACCACGTCCGCGAGCAGCAGCAGCAGCAGCAGCAGCAGCAGCAGCATTGGCAGCGCACTGACCTGTACCAGCGCAGGTAGTGGTGCGCCAGCACGCCGCGGCCGCGCTGGCTGGCCGCGTGCACCACGTCCGCGAGCAGTAGCGCGCCGAGGCAGCTCGCGTACTCGCCGGGACTCAACGGCGCACCTTCGCTTCTGCATACATTCGTTTATCATATAACATCAATTGTCCTGCTAGATGTTATTAGTACACATTTTTTTATAGGACTAGCGGACCCGACAGACTTCGTCCTGTCAAAAAGATTTATACAGTGGCAGTTTTTGTTCCTAATTATTTTATAGATAATGTCGCATAGCCAACCAAATCGCAAAAAAAGTCTAAATGACCTATTACATTTTGTGGCTATTCAATTTTGGAACGTGACATTAAATCCTCCAACGATGTATTCTGTGCTCCAACGCACGCACGCACACTGTTTTGATAGATATGATTGAATTTCAACTATATGTAGCGTTAATAAAGCGCAAATTGACTCTTTGTTGTTAGGAACACACCTTCATTACTTAGACAACAGTGAGTGCTTGCAATATGAACTTTATACAATAAAGCTCAATTCGACTGTACGTTTTAGTTAGAAAACGTTTGCATGGGAAAATAAAAGGGCTGTTTTTTAGGGTATTTCCGATAATTATTCGAATTTTTCTCATTGTAAAAACCCTCCTTGAACTTAAACGAACATTAAAAAAAAAGAATTGGCCAAATTGGTCCAGACGTTCTTGAGTTATGAGCTTACCAACACATTTTGCGATTAATTTTTATATATAAGAAGATATAGGGCAGCTAACGAGCAAACGGATCACCGGTAAGCGATAACCGCTGCCCATAGAAAGATGCGTTGCCGGCCTTTTAAAAGGGAATAAGGGGGAAGGAGGGATTGGGCCTCCGGTACCCTCACTCACTCGGCGAAACACAGCGCAAGCGCTATTTTACGCCGGTTTTCTGTAAGGCCGTGGTATCACTCCGGTCGAGCCGGCCCAATTCATGCTGAAGCATGGCTCTCCCACGGTAAAATATTTTTAAGTGAGAAGCTCTTTCTGAATATTTATTCATGTCGGAATAATGTTCTAATACAAATCATTACAACCTTCATAATAGGATCCTGTGGAACCTAAACCAAACTTCACCTGCTCCCGGTGTACCCTGCTAACTATAACAGACGAGGTTCTTGCACCCCTCTGAGTCAGAAACTTATTTTTTTTGGACGAACCTATGCTGAAACTTAAGTTGGCTATGGTTTGTGGAAGGCGCACGAACAGAAAGTTCGACGCCTTGCCTGCTAACGACACCGGCGATCGTTCCGGAGTCGTTAGGGTCGAAACTAGGGAGTCGACGTCCGGCGGCGCTCTGCGTACTGGTGGAACGAGGAGATCGCGCGGTAACCGGTCGTTGTAATAGCCGCGCGCCGCCAGTACCTCAGAGCCCGTCGAAGACGGCAAGCCTCAGTCGACGAAGTCCTGAGCGCCAGAAGCGCGTACGGAGCCGCGGCCAAGGCGCTCGGCGTCGCCATCGCCGACGCCAAGGCGCGGTCCTGGCGCGAGCTGCTGGGGGGACTGGAGAGACCCATGGGGGCGGGGGGGCGTACCGGATGGTACTGGGCAAGCTCCGACCGTGGGTCCCTCCGCTGACGGTGACCCTGGACCCTCTCGTCGTCGGAAGAGCGGTGGATACGCTCTTCCCGAGGGTCCGGGACAGTCCCTCCGCCGCCCCGTCACCCGGCCCTTGGTCGGACGACCTCCGGACGGAGAGCTCGCGCCGATTCGCGGCTCTCTGCGCGCAACACTGCCCCGAGACCGGATGGGGTCCCGGAAAAGGTGCTAGCGCTGGCGCTCAGGGCGTTCGGGAGCACGGTGAGGCAGCTCTTCACGAGCTGTCTCCGCGAGGGCGTGATTCCCGTCGACTGGAAGTCGGCCAGGTTGGTGCTCCTCAGGAAGGAGGGAAGGACTGGCGACGTTCCATCTAGACATCCTCAACGCCTTCGGCACCCTCCCCTGGCAGGCCATTAGGGAGGCGCTCGGCCACGAGCTGCCTCCCTACCTGCGGGCCGTGGTCGGGACTATCTGCGCGACAGGACGATCGGCGTGATGGGACGGGACGGGATGGAAACGTCGAGGAGGGTCGAATGCGGTGTTCTGGCCGACATGTACGGCGGCGACGTATGGCGTCGCGGCGTGTCGACCGGGGGCGATGGGGAGCGCCCTGGAACCCGCGCACGAAGTGCCTAAGCGGGAGTGGCACCGACGGATTGTGGCGGCCTGGCGTGCGCAGCTCGAATTACGGATCTGCACGCGCCAGCGGACCGTCGTGCCGTACTCCCGCACCTCGAGGCTTGGCTCCACGGGAAGGAGGAGGTCACCTACCGATTGACTCAGATACTCACCGGGCACGGCTGCTTCGGTGAGTATTTGTGTCGAATAGGACGGGAGGGATCGACATTGCCACCACTGCGCATCCGACCTTGACTCGGCCCAGCACACACTGGCGAGTGTCCCGCGTGAGCCTCCGAGCGCCGAGTCTTGGTCGCAGAGATCGGGCGAGATCTGTACCTCCGCCGGCATTGATTGCGGCAATGCTGGCGGACGAGGGAGGTTGGAGGGCTGTGGCCTCCTTCTGTGAAGCAGTGATGCTCCAGAAGGAGGCCGCCGAGCGGGGTCGGGAGATGGCCGATCCCGCTCGAAGAAGGCGGCGCCGGGCTCGTAGCACAGCTGCGGCGCCGCCGCGGGTCGCCGGCGGGCGCGAGGAAGTCGCGACTGCTTCGGCGACCCGGGATGGACCACGCCCCTTCCGTGGCCGGGGGGTGTCGTCGATGGAGGAGACCGGGGGAGGTAGTGTAGCCTCCCCGAGAAGGGCTCCCTCTAGGCAGGGGAGCGGAGGCTGGGGGTTCCTGGAAGTTGCTTGATGTTCCCGGGGGCTCCCTACATGCCTGAGAAAGGCCATCCCTGAGGTTTTTAGTGGGTAGGCCTTCCCTTCTGGGGAGGAGAGCCTCACATAACCGCCGGCTCGCCACAAGCCGGGTATGCATTTAATGCATTTTCTTCAGGGGAAAAAAAAAAGGAGTCGACGTAACTTGAGCGCGCCGTCTAGTGGCTCGAACGCTAAAGATCGCCGTGTAATGGAGGGTGAGAATCTACCCGGTACGTGACGGCACCGGGTATATGTTTGACGAGGGGAGTGTAGCCCGGGTCGTCGCGCTCGCCGACGAACGCGGTGTGTGAGCGAGGATCGACACGGTTGGTGGCCGGTGGAAGGGATTCGTTTGCGCGGGTGATGGGGACAGTTGGGGGGCAGGGGAAGGGGGTCAGCTGTCGTGCTCAATTGTTACCCGATTACACGGAGAGAGAGGGTCTCTATATGATGATCATCATCATCATCCTCTTGCCCATTTCCCATTATCTGGGGTCGGCGCAGTAGATTTTTTTCTTGTATTCCTCTCTATCAGCCGTCATTTCCATGCTTATTCCTTTCATTCTTATATCATTCTTCACACAATCGAATTATCATATTGGTCTTTATATGATAATATATTCGAAAATCGACCTGGAAAATTCCCGCTATCGTGACAAAGATTGATTCATGACGTCAACACTCCGTCCAATAGCCAACCAGATACAAAGCCTCGAACATTTTCAAAATTTCCTTTTTTCCAATTGCAAAATCGTTTCGATTGTCTGGAGACTACGCTGATGTGTAGTTTGTAAAAGCTGTCCTTACGGTGGTTTCACAATTTATCAGACCCTACAGCACTAAGGAAAGAAGCAAGATCTCAGAGCCAACCCTTAAGCTAATGGAGAAATGGTGTGTGATAAATCAGCAAACCTCTGAAAATGCCAATTTAATAGACAATGTATTAAATAGAGCCATAGAGCGTAACAAAGGCTAAAAGCTTGGATAAAGATTGCTGACGAGGCTTATAACAGAGAATAGCAGAGTCATGCTGCAGGTTCAAATAGGCTTCAGGTCTCAGACTCTAGAGTCAAATTAACCCGATACACCGAAGAAATACCGGATATTACTCGTAACTCGTATGAGATTAGTGTGGCTTTCAAACAACTGAAAACCATAGGTCAATCAGCTTCTACCTTACTGCGGAGCTATAGTATAGTTGACATAGTATAAAACGAAGTCGCTTTCTCTGTGCCTATGTATGCTTTAATCTTTAAAACTACGCAACGGATTTTGATGCGGATTTTTTTTAATAGATAGAGTGATTGAAGAGAAAGGCTTATATTTATAATAACATCCATTAAATTGTGGAGAACTACTGCTATTTTTGAGGTTTCTATTTAATTGCAAAAGATTATATACAACGTTCACAGTTTTTGTGTAGTGCATTTAGTATCAGCGTTACATCTGTGCATAGCTGGGGCGGCTAGATAGTAATAAATATTTTCATTAAATCGTTAAATATAGATGGAAATAATTTATAAAGTAATATTTAATTTCAACAAATAATAGTTATTTATGCAACTGTTGTATATCAGGGGTATCAAAACACGAATGTGGGCTTATCACTAGAGATCGGATGGTCGGATGCATATTTACCTAAAGTTAGTTTAAGACAAAGTATGGAAACGGCTTTTTATTGTTTTGTTAAATAAATTTTTTTAACAATTTCTGTTTATTGAATTTCATTTATTGAATTTATTAATTGATTATTGTTTTAGTCAAACTAGCTCACTACTTTCGTATAACACTCTTTATGTAATAAATGGTACATTCATAAATCGCACGGGAACTGAAACTAAACTTCATGTAAATACGAGTACGTATGCATAAAATAAATGAACCCGGAGTCTCGGTCTTTTGAAAATAAATACCACGTGCTAATATAGTAATTTTCAACAATATCACCACGTTAAATTTGCAGTCCCGTATTTTCCCGGGATTTTTATTTAACAAAAATGTATTTTAAAAAGCCGCTTCCATAATTTGTGAGTCGAAAATTAACTTTAGGTAAAAAATATGCATCCGATTATCCGATCTCTACTTATCACACGAGTGTTTTAATACCTAATTATAACAGTTGCATACAAGATTTTATCTACAATCATGATGTGAACAACGCACACAGTAATTGTTTGTTTGCGATTTCCAATATTCGAGTGAAATAATGGCGGGAAATAACACGATAAGACTAGAATCGGAAATTAGTGAAAATGTCATTGCATGAGAATGTTCTTTTTTCGAAATTCATAATATCACTCATTTGGATGACATAATGATCATAATATCATTGAGTGTTTTAATGTTGGCAATAAGTTAATTGTTATAGGTTCTTTTATAGAGTATTAATAGCATGATAGTAGATAAATATATATTTTGTATAACAAGTGTCAAAAAAACCGCTGTTTCCTATGAGTCGCACTCACTTGTTATCCAGGACAGCCATGGCCCGGTCCAGGGACGCGCTGATGTCATCCAGCATCCAGTCCAAGGCTAGTTCTGGTTGGCGCTGGTTCTCCTGCTCGTCTCCCTCTCTGTCTGCCTCCTCGCTGATCATTTTGACCTGGTCCTCTGCAAACGCAATTAACAATATTTAATAGGCCGATTGTTGCTAAAAAGTTCAGGCATAAATGATTAAAGCATCCATTACACGCTCAGATAAGTATCAGCGATATTCGATTAAAGTGACACGAAATGGTATTGTGGCAATCGATTATTTGATTAGTTTATATATAAGCTACCTTGAGCTTCACTACATAGTATAAAACAAAGTCGCTATCCGCCGTCTGTCTGTCTGTCCCTATGTATGCTTAGATGTTTAAAACTACGCAATGGATTTTGATGCGGTTTTAATAGATAGAGTGATACTTAAGGAAGGTTTATATGTGCGAGGGCCGTTCAGAAAGTAACCTCCGGTTGATTTAAAAAAATACACTAAGTTAAATAAAAATACTTTAATATATACATCTTACAACTACATCTTTGCACTATTTTTCACATAGTCTCCATAGCGATTGAGGCACTTATCGTATCTCTTCACTAGCTTTGAAATTCCTTCTGCATAAAATCACTCGCTTGTGCCTGGAGCCAGCCTGTGACCGCATCCTTGAACTCTTCGTCGCCATCAAACCACTGGAACCCGAGCCATTTCTTCATGTGCATGAAGAGCTGATAATCGCTTGGCGCCAGATCTGGGCTGTAAGGTGGATGGTTGATAACGTCCCATTTGAAGGACTCAAGAAAGGCCGTTGTTCTGGGAGCAGAGTGAGGGCGTTATCGTGTAAAAAAACGATCAGCATACCACGGCATTTGTTCTGTATAGCCATAAGTTTTTATAAAAAGCTCACAATGAATAGCTGCTGCAGAATATCCATTGGCTTTATGACAGCACGCACTTTACATTTGGCGGGGTTTTCTATTGCAGCACACATTTTAAACTATCACAAAAACTAAACTAGCGCAGGTACGACGTTCATTCGACCACGGCTTGATGCCGGCTGACCGGCTGAGTGCGTGAACGCAGATGGCGTCGCTACTACCCCCACAACCCACACTGTGACAGATCGGAGGTTACTTTCTGAAAGGCCCTCGTATAATACATGCATAATATAGTAGAGAAACATTGATTTTAGAGGTTTCTAATGTGATGTCGTAAATAAGCACTTTTTTGCGCTTATATTGCGCAAAAATGTTGGCTAAACCCTACGAGATAGACCAAAATAACGTTGTGTATAAGGACATTATGTAGTAGGTATATTTACATAAGCATTGCATCCGTGCGAAGCCGGGGCAGGTCACTAGTTCTTTAATAAAAGGTTTTAGTTAACTAAACTGCAATATTTTTCCGATTGTTAGGAGGATTACAGGGATGTTGATATGTTTATGAAACCGACTTGTGGAAGCTGTTTTTATTTTAAGTATAGCTTTTATCAGATTTCAGCGTATTAAGAAAAAGGATCTAACATTTCAGTTGTTGGAAAACGTCGTGGATTCGGTTATTGTATACGGAAGTCACCTAAGTTTAGTTTATTATTGACAAAATAGTTTTTATTAATGCCGTCTTTCTTCTTAGACGTCCTACGTTGACAAGTGATAAATATACTTATTATACGGTTTTCTAGGTCTAAGGTTCTGGGTTCGAATTGTGGCGGGGGCAGATGTTCGTGTGACGAGTGTGAGCATTTGTGTTTTAGTCGTGGTTATTAATATATATGTTAACAAAATATTTATATATTATGTCTATCTGTTACCCTAGATCTTATAATACAAGTGAAACGTGTAGTAATTATATATAAGTAAAACAATAAAAAAAATACACGTACACGGTAAAAATACTACGTTAAGTGCTCAATAAACGGAGCCATTAACGTAGTTTCAAACATAATCAATACTTCTTATCATAATAAGTTATTTCAACAAAAACTACAGTAATATCACAAAGAATCGTTAATCGCAAACGACAATAAATTCATGACGAAATTAACTTACAACATAGTTACTTAACTTGTGGGCACTGGGCACCGAGGCAATTAGATCAGAACTGGTGGAAGTCAGAACAGCGAATAAATTCAAAAATGAGGTGTAGGCTATGATTTGGATTTCCATGCAATTCGACACAATTATTTTGAGTAATATATAAGATAATAATAGTAGTATAATAATAGAGAAAGGGATGCTTGGGTGGTTTGGGCATGTGGAACGGATGAATGAAAGTAGACTGACCAAAATGATTTATGAAGCTGGAGTGAGTGGAGACACGGGACGAGGAAGACCTAGGCGAACATATTTCGAACAAATCGAAAGTATCCTCAAAAAAGGCCAGGTCGGAAGTATTCGCAATCGTCGAGCATGTATGAGGAATGTTATGAAAGTAGATGAAGTGAGAGAGATATGTAAAGACCGTAGCAAGTGGAAAGACGTAATCTCTGCCTAACCCCATGGGAAGAAGGCGTGAATGTATGTATGTATTTTGAGTAAGAATTATTATGTTGCTTGGTATTTTCAATTCTAGTTGTAGTGTCGGTAAAGTGGAAGGCGACGGTGAAATGAGTGTCCAACAACTGGATACTAGTTGCGGGCCCGCAGATAGCTCTTGAATGCTGTTTCCGGTGTAGCACAAGCCTTCATAGCTTACTTTGCGCTAGGTTAATTAGTGTAAATGTAAAACGTATATATTGGTAATGTATTTGTTGGTGTTAGGTGACCGTGCCACGTAAGCTAACGATGGCGGGAGGCGGGAGGCGGGAGGCGGTACCGTCGTGAGCGTGCATGGCGGCCACGGCGGCGGTGAGCGCGCTGTACGCCAGCGCGAGCTGCGGCCGCGCGTAGCCACCCCCACTGCCAGCGCCACCCCCACCCCCACCCCCGCAGGCCAGCACGCGCGCCGCGCACGCGCACACTTCGCGCAACGTGCGCCCCGCCTCCTGCGGGAACACGGCAACCACGCGCTCAATTCTACAGTGAGTTCTATCACACGATCTTTCACCGTTTTTAAATAAACATTTTCGTAGCCGATGATAGTAAAACAGTTATTTATACAACTGTTGTAATCAGGCGTATTCAAACACGAATGTAACGAATAGTATCACATGAGTGTTTTAATACCTAATTATAACAGTTGCATACAAGACTTTATCTACAATCATGATGTGAATCCTCTATAAAAGACTCTCATACCGTAGGGTGTTGTACAGTGTTGTAAGAACTATTTAAATTCAAGAAAAGTCTAATTGCGAAGCATGTGAAATAAACAAACCTTAATAAGTAAAAGAATTATTTATTGCAATAATTATTTACATTTTGCATCGTACAATTCGTCGCCAACGCCGCAAATGGGCGAATCTCATTTAAGAAAATTGTTCAGGAGAGCAAAAAGAACGTTTTTTTCCCCCGATGGCGTGCATATTTTAGCTGTATTTCTATTTAGAAAAAAACTATTATAATGATAAAAATCAATTGTAATAGTATACTATGGAGACGTAGCTACTAAATTAATACAGCAGTAATATTTTACATTGCTGTATTTTAGCTTGCACTTGAACATTTGCACCTTGTTGAATGTCGACAGTTCTGATATATTTATATTCAATACTAGCGACCCGCCCCGGCTTCGCACGTGTGCAGTGAAAAAATGGTTATGGTGGGTTATCCCTAAGAGATAGACATATACCATCGCGGACTTTTTTGTGGATTTTTGTAAGTTGTACAATACTGTAGTACATTATTTTGGTCTATCTCGTAGGGTTCAGCCAGCGTTTGCAATATAAGCGCAAAAAAACGTGCTTATTTACGACATCACATTAGAAACCTTTAATTTATCAGTGTTTCTCTACTATATTATGCATTTATTATACATACAAACCTTCCTTAAGAATCACTCTATCTATTAAAAAAAAACCGCGTCAAAATCCGTTGCGTAGTTTTAAAGAACTAAGCATACATACGGACATACAGCGAAAGCGACTTTGTTTTATACTATGTATTGATTGATAATAATAAATTGGAATATTTATATAATATTCATATTAACACCCTATGGTATGAGTCTTTTATAGAGGATTCACATCATGATTGTAGATAAAGTCGTATGCAACTGTTATTATTAGGTATTAAAACACTCATGTGATAAACCCACATTCGTGTTTTAATATCCCTGACTATACAACAGTTGCATAAATAACTATTAAAGTATAAAGCTTTAAATAACATGATAATAATAATATATCAAATATTAAATTGTAAGCTAAAATATTATTAAATTCAATAGTAACAGTAATGTATTAGCCGTGTCTAGAGTACAAGAAGACAGTGGCAGTAAAATATGGTGCATTAGAAGGGTACGAACGTGGGGTTGCAGGCAGGCGGCGCCCCACGGCACGTGCCGCACCCCCGCGGCCAGCGCGGCCGCCACGCACGCCCAGCTCGTGCCCGGCTCTGGGCCCGAGTACTCTGACAAACACACAGACACACATTTTCACACAACCAGTAATGGTCGTTATTTCAATAACAGATATATTATTTTATTATTTATTTATTTATTCAGCAAACTTAACAGCTTTCACATTAGTAATACAATCTTCAAGTTAAATACATAAATAGCCAATAACAAAGTTTGTCATATTAAAATTAGCAGATGACGTACGTAGTTAGTAGAATATGGATAAGTACATTAGAGGTAACTAATACAAGTAACTAGTATATGGATAAGTACATCTGAGATAATGAAATTTATCTAACAATATGAAGAAGTATGTGTGCATGCATGTGTGTGCTTGTGTGTGTGTATGTGTGTGTGGGTGGGTGTGGCTACTCTGAAATACTGTTTGAGAACCGGGGCAAATGCTTTATAATACTGTTTATGAATTGGTTGCGAGTCAGAAAGAAAATGTCCGTATCACAAAATCTATCTTCGTAAGTTTGTATAAGACGATATAATACGGAGTGTTTGGCGTAATTTGAGCGAGCTGATCCAGCGTAAAGTGAGCTCTTTCGCCTGGTGCGCATACTGCAAGCGTAAAGAGCGATCCGCGCCGTAAGCACCGGGCAGTCCAGTGTAGCATTGACTATATCATATAGTAGCTTCATATCAGCGACCATACGACGGTCCTCCAGGGAGTGCATTTCAAAAGCTATAAGTCTTTCCTTATAGCTTTCATGTTTCTTATGGCGATAGTTTAAACGTCGAGTGAAACAGCGCTGAACCGATTCGATACGAGCCTTATGTGTGACATATGATGGGGACCATACTGGTGAAGCATACTCCACAATGCTACGCACGTATGCAGAATATAATATTTTTAAAGACTGAATTCTTTTAAATGGCTTAGCACTTCTATGGAGGAATCCCAGCATTTTGTGGGCTCTCTGTATTATAAATTCAAAATGGAATGCAAATGACAGCTTACTGTCCAACATGACTCCAAGGTCACGAACTAAGTTAACTCTAGGAATCACAGAGCCATCAAATTGATAGTTATAAGATATAGCACTACGCTTCCTTGTGTAAGTGATTACTTGACACTTTTTAACATTGAGCTCTAGGCGATTGTTCTTACAATATCAAAAAGTCGGATTAAATCTGATTGCAGATTTTCACAGTCAGCAATGCACCGAATCGGCATGAAAATCTTACTGTCATCAGCATATAAAAGAATCTGGGAGTATCTAAGACATGATTCAATGTCGTGCAAATAGATATTAAAAAGCAATGGTCCCAGATGAGAGCCCTGCGGAACACCCGATGGGATCATTTGAAAATTTGATTTAAAATTGCCAATCCTTACAGCCTGCAGACGGTTTCGAAGATAGGAATCCAGCCACCGAAGGAGATCGCCATGCACTCCGATGCGAAGCAATTTAGATATGAGAATATCGTGATCAATACGGTCGAAGCACTTAGAGTAGTCCGTATACACAGTGTCGATCTGTAGACCAGCATCCATATTACGTGAAACAAAGTCAGTAAATACGACGAGGTTGGAAACAGTGGATCGCTTACGCATAAAGCCATGCTGAGAACTTGGAATGCAAGTAGCAGCCACGGGTAAAGCTGGTCATGAACAACCAGTTCGAATACCTTTCCGAAAGAGGACAAGATAGACACTGGCCTGTAATTCTCGACATCCTGCTTTGAGCCATCCTTGTGGACCGGGGTTATGAAAGCTTGCTTCCATAATTCAGGAAAGCAGCCCTCATGAATGGATCGCCTAAAAATAATAGACAAGGGCAACGATAGTTCCTCTGCACAAGTCTTAATAAATATAGAAGGAATACCATCACTCCCAGCAGTTTTAGTCTGATCTAGGTTTTTCAAATATTTTTCTACTATAGATTGACTGATGTCAATAGTGGATATAGTGTCAATAAAATTGTCAGCAGTTACAAAATTACAATTAATATTAGATTGAGAATTATTATTATATACTGATGAAAAATAGTCCTGAAATAGATTGCACATGTCAGATCCACCGCTGGCAACTTGGTCACGATATGTCATTTGAGCGGGAATGCCACGATCTTTACGCAACGAGTTAGTGTAAGACCAAAAGTGTTTAGGATTAGTTTTCAATGCATCCTCACAGCTACTGACATAACGCTTCCAACATTCTTGTTGTACCTGCTTCTGGCGAAGCCTAAGTAAAGAGAAAGTATTATAGTCCAAAGGGTTCTTAAATTTTTTCCATAATTTATGATACTTGTCTTTTTCCTTTATAATAGAAATCAGAGCCTTGGAATACCAAATCGGGTAGCCTTGACCATTACTTAAAAAACTAGGCACCTTAGATTCTATAATAGACCACAATTCCCTGTAAAAATATGCAACGCAATCGTCCACACTGCCCGTCTTTAAATTTGTAGACCAATCAATAGAGCTCAACGATGTTTTAATACCCACGTAATCAGCTTTTTTAAAACTACGGACTATATTTTTGGTACCATCTCTTAACATGTTAAGTGATTGTAAATTGAGTATCTCTATTTCTATCGCAGGGTGGTGAGGCATATCTTCGCGAGTTATAGGAAGAGTACAACGAGACGCAGCTAAGTCCAGAGTACTAAAAAACAAATCAAGATAACGATTATTATCATTAATCACTGTGTTGTACTGATTAAATCCAAATAACGATGTAGTTTGGAAAAAAGCACTTAGAGCCTCACTAGCGACATTAAATGGTATGAGTATACGTGAATTATCAGGATCTAGCTTCCACTCAACATTAGGAAAGTTAAAATCACCTAATATTAAATAATCAGCCGACAAACTCTCTTCAAAAAAACCCGTCAAATATGAAGTTAGATGCTCAACCATATCATTGTGCGCAGCTCCCGAACCAGGTAGGTAAACGCAGATGACATGGAGGTCTCGAGGTGCGCGAAGCGTGCGAGCTTGAATGACGACATGCACCATATCAAACGTAAAGTCTTGAGGCGTGGCAGCGCCCGCGCGGCCAGAGACCGGAGAGTCAGCAGCATGGCACCCCCACCAACAGCACGCACCCTTCCCCCGCGCGATACCACACCTCCCCTGCACGGCCGGTCCCGCCTATGTACGTCATACCTACTATCGCTCACCTCCGCGTCCCCAACACTATCCAACAACCAAGTTTCACAAACAGCCACTATATGAAAATCGTGCATGAGCAAACCCTGCGAGAACTCAACTAACTTACCGCGAATGCTACGGGAATTCTGGAAATATATTTTAAAACACATCAAAAACAAAATAAGTAACAGTAATTTTGTATAGATTTAAACCGTAGCAAAAGCGGCAAATCAATACAGCCAGAGCAGCGAATATGTATGTGTAAAAGTGTTGATTGTGCAGTGTCGAGTGGAATGTGTGAATACGGTTACAATAAAAGTTGACATCTTGAAAAAGTATTAAACGGCCAATGTGCAATAAACTATAGAACATAATTACAAACAAATTCGATAGTGCGCCTACTTTCCGAGTTTGTCGATCTGTTCGAAATTGAAAATACGTATAGCAGGCGACTTGACGTGTTTTCGTACATAAATTTTTGTATTCCGAGTCCAAACATTCTGAAACCCCAGCTCCTTGCACTTTGCCCTAGTTAACTTCAACAGGGTTTTATTTCTGGGGGTAAGATGCTCATTCACATATATGCTTCTCACATCACCAGGGATATTTATGTCAGCAGTAGTGAGACCGCGTTTCTTCCGAGCAGCGCTTAGTAGACTGTCCCTGAGCTGAACAGTTTTGAATTTAACAATAACAGTTTTAGGCAATCCGCTGTTTTTTGCCCGCGTGGGAAGTCGTGTTGCAAACTCAACATCCTGTGCAGTGATCGTCACCCCCACCGCTGACGCAATCTGAGATGTGATAAGAAGAAGATCCTCTGACTTTCTCTCCGGGACACCGAAAATCTCAAGATTATTTAACCTCGCTCGCTGCTCAACCTCCCCGACGCTCTGCTGCAAGCCCTCCAACTCCGATAACTTAGACTTCAGATTTGTATTCTCATTTTCAATTGTAGTTAATTTAGTTTTTAATGCTAAAACGTCATCAGAAAGGTAGCTCACCCTTTTACTAATATCATCTTGCTCATCCTTAAAATTAGATATTGCCAAGTCTAGGGAATCGAGTTTTTTTGTGTAATTATCGTGATGCTGTTGAATAATTAGATGCATTGCCTCTTTAAAGGTGCTCATTCTATTAGACAATTCGTCCAAAATATCTTTTTTGATAGTTTCCAATTTTGTATCGAAAAAAATCTTTAATTCCTGTATTTCTGATGACAAATTATTCTGTGTCAATGTGGGAGATGTTGGAGTTAATATTTTTTGTTTGGTTACTAAGGGCTTTCTCCCGCGCGACATATTAATGTTGATTAGGTCCGTCTTAGTGTAAGTATCGTTTAGTGTCGTATGCGCCGCCGCTTGGCGCACAGGCGTTGATGAATTATCATTTTTCGGGAGTGAACATAAACAAGCCGGGCACAACCACTCGCCTTTCTCAGCCTCGGTTAAATTGTGAAATATATTTGTGGTCATATTAATACAGAGTAAATCATATGTGAGTTGACATTTAGTGCATTCCATATAGTTTAAATCCTTAATTTTGTTATTGCAAGCAGCACAATTGGTAGACATGACGGTGTGTAAAAATTCTGTTTAACAGCAGGTAGGTGATTGCAAATAAAGCGTCAATGTGCAGCGCTAACTAAATGTTAGCGTCCAGTAATATAAAATAAATTTAGTGCTAACCTGCTTTATTGCATATAGATAGTCAGCTGTGAGGGACCTCTCGCTATTGTAAACAATTATGTGAAATATCCTTGTCTTCTGATTTCACTTGATGCAATTCTCATCACCACTAGATGCACGGTTAAGAATACTGTACGTCAAATAAAACTTGGTACCAAAAAACTATAATTTCTCGTCTTTTGAAAATAAAATCGGAGAGTAAATAGGAGTCGACTACGTTACGTCAATGTTCAAACGTCCTATATAATCAATTATTTTCCCGTAACGAATAACACGTTATTTAACAACGGCTCATACTGTTATCCTGCTGTTGCTGTTGACAAAGGATCGCGTAGTCGCGTTGTTGCTGTTGCGCACGGAGCGAGCGAGCACGACTGTGCTACGAGCTACAAGTGCGAGCGAGACAAAGCTAACCGTTGTAAGGGCGTAGGCGCTCGCTCTGTTGCCTGACTGCTTATTCTTATAATATTAGTTTCTACTTGTTTATTTCTTATAGTAATTTTACTAATCCCAAATTCACAATAGTAGTTCTGACAATTGGACTCATTTTGATTTCCAGTGTGATTTGAAATAACAATTAGGTAAACTGTTGCTGGCTTGCTGGTGCCTAAGCTGTTGTCTTTTTTTAGTTACGCATTATTTGCTGTTGTGTGATCGTTTGCAATAATTAGTGTCGTGTACTTTTTAGTAACTAATAAATAATTAGAGCAGATAATGTAAATAAATGGAAATAGAAGAATATTGTAAATATTGAATGTAAATAACAAATTATGTACAGATTAATGAACTTTTGAATACGCCAGAAAATTATATTGATTAGGTAATTAGTTTTGAATTATTTAAATTACTGCCTAATATTCTGACAATCCTAAGCCAATATCAATTGTTAAGAATAACTAAGCTAGCTATAATAAACAATAACCATCGTACTCAACATGTTAAATATGAACTAAGTTGAACTATTTGCACTTTAGAGAATAATAAAACCCAATTTTTGTACTATTGACCTGCTGGTTCAATTCATTTATTACAGCAAAATTTTTGACTTATATATTTTAAACGGTAATGTAACACCATCGCGTTATAAAGTTTAGACGACGCCATCTGTTGTTAATGGCCTGAACTATTTGACGGATTATACTTTGATATTCAACATACCGCCCGCCAAGGACAATATTGACAATATTGACCTTCAAACGTCACATAATTAGATTTAATTTTATACATTAAAATGGCACTGCTGATGGTAGTTACATAAATGGCTTACAATAAAACAAATTTCCCTAATACACTAATAACATAAAACAATATTTACGACTAAACATACTTATGGTTATAGAGTACAATTTTAAACAAAAATAATTGTAATCAGCGTATAATAAAACTAGTGTATATAAACTATATAAACTTTGCTTACACGATATGCTAAATACAAAACAAATGAGACTTAATACAGCATGTGTTTTGATTTCAAATGAACAATTTAAGTTTCATTACGAAATTTAAAGATTAATTCAAACAAAAATGCAATGACAATAACTTACGATTAAAAAAACTAATTTAAATTAATCATTTTCAATAACTGGCAACACACATAATTTAGATGTTGGACGCTTGACTATTGAAGACTTTGTGCGCACTGTGACTACGCGGGTAATGTTGTCATCCCCAGGATGTTTTTCAGTGATACGACCTAATAGCCAACGACATGGTGGCAAGTCGTCTTCCTTTATCAGCACAATGTCACCTATGTCAGGTTCAGGTACCCGATATGACCATTTATATCGGTTCATTAGGTTAGACAGATATTCGCGTGACCAACGACTCCAAAATGTTTGAAGCATTCTTTGAACCAATTGCCAGCGTGATAAGTAAGTTATGTTTGTATTTGCGTAATCTTTATCTGGTACACTTACTATTGGTTCTCCAATGAGGAAATGTCCAGGGGTTAGTGGAAGCGGTTCGTTTGGATCCATTACGTTAATTATGCTGATTGGCCTAGAGTTTAAGCACGCTTCAACTTGACTCAATAATGTACTCATTTCTTCGTAAGTCAGATTTGAATCGCCTATTACGCGCTTAAGGTGAAATTTTGTCGATTTCACTCCTGCCTCCCAAAGTCCGCCAAAGTTGGGACTATGCGGAGGAATAAAATGCCACTCTGTTCCCTGTGCTTCTAAATGTTCTGCGATTGAATTTTGAATGCTAGCTAGTTCCTTTAATTCTCTGCAAGCACCTACGAAGGTGGTGCCATTATCGCTCCAGATCTTTGCGCAATGACCACGTTTAGATACAAAGCGTCGAAATGCTGCTAAAAAAGCTGAGGTACTCATATCGCTTACTACCTCCAAGTGAACAGCGCGAGTCGCCATGCACACAAATAAGCAAATGTAGCCCTTATAAGAATGGTGTCCGCGTCCCTTTGTTGTTCTGATGTTTATAGGACCGGCGTAATCTACACCGCTATTCAGGAATGCTCTGGCTGGAGTGCATCGTACTGAAGGAAGAGAACCCATTAATTGATTTCTGGTAAGTGCCTTTTGTTTAACACATATGACACATTTATTGATCTGTTGTTTTACCAGACGCCTAACTCCCAATATCCAATAGGCTGACCTAATGTAATTGATCATCAACTGAAGTCCTCCATGCATCGTTTTGAGATGAGCATTCGCAACAATGAGGCTTGTAAGATGACTAGAATGAGGAAGCACTATAGGATGTTTAACGTCGTCATGCAGTTGTGATTTCTCAAGTCTTCCTCGAGCTCTTATTATGTGCTTGTCATCAAGATAAACACAGAGTGATTTTAATTTGCTATTTTTTGATTGTACATAGTTTTTGTCCTTTAGTTGTTTATATTCTATTGTAAATATTTCCTGTTGAGTTTTCTTTATGCAAATATATAAAGCTTCGTCTATTTCATGTTTTTTTAAATAACCTTTATTCCTTTGTTTCATGAGAAACCGTCGACAGTATGCAATAACCCTTAACAGTCTTGAAAGATTAGAAAATCGATCAAAAAGCGACACTTCTGGCGCTACTGTTACATGAGTTGTTACGGATTGCTCTAAATTTATACTCAGATTAGTTGACCTATCATATGTTATTACCCTTTCCTTTAGGAATGTGGGACCAGAAAACCAAAATATATCGTCTACGAGTACGCTAGGTAACACACCTCTTGAGGCACAGTCTGCTGGGTTGTTTTTTGTGGACACATGGTGCCATTGAGAGAATTTCATGGTTGTCAGTATTTCGGCAGTGCGATTGGCAACAAAAGTCTTCCAATGGCTTGGGTGATTATTCAACCAAGCTAAAACTATAGTAGAATCAGTCCATGCTGTGATTCTATCATAACTAATATTTAAAACTTGTGCAATTTCAGTGAGAAGCTTGGACAATAGTACTGCGCCACATAACTCTAAACGGGGAATGCTCACTTGTTTGATTGGAGCTACTCGAGTCTTAGCAGCCAATAAAGAAACATGTACACCTTCATTATCTATCATACGTAAATATACTACGGCGGAATAGGCAGCCTTTGAAGCGTCACAAAACCCGTGTAGTTCCAATTCACTATCAATATTAACACCGAGCCAACGTGGGATTTTAATTGAAGAAAGAAGGCTTAGCTCTCTACGGTAAGTACTCCATTCCTCAATCAAATCTGTACTTAAATTATCATCCCAGCCAACACCTGTAAGCCATAACTTTTGAATGAAGATTTTAGCTAGTAAAATACTAGGTGCTAGCCAACCTAATGGATCGAATAATTTTGAAATGTCAGATATTATCGATCTTTTAGTTACAGGAGCTGAGCTGATTGAGGGGAGATTAATCGAGTATTGGAATGTATCTTCGTTCCGGTTCCAGGTAAGTCCTAATATTTTTATGGTATTGTCCAGTTTAATGTTTAATTCCTTATTTACTGTTTGAACTATTTTTTTTGGCCTATTGTCCTTTACTACTGTATCCTTTTCCTTTGTCCTGTCGTCCTTTATTATTACGTCTTTTCCTTTGTCCTGTTGTCGTTTATTATTGTGTCCTTTTCCTTTATCCTTATTTCAGTTGATTGTCCTTGTATATTTTCCATTAAAGTTATTTGTTGTAATAATTCTTTATTATTTGTATTCCACTTCTGTAGAATAAAACCAGCCGTATTTAATAAACCCGTTAGTTCTTTATAAATTTCGATTCCCTCTTGAACATTATTACATCCTGTCATTAAATCATCAATATAGAAACAATTTAATACTATATCTGCACCAATGGGATATTGAGCTCTTTCATCATGAGCAACCTGATGCAAAGTGCGAACAGCTAAGTAGGGTGCCGAAGCTGTTCCAAAAGTTACCGTTAAAAGCTCGTAATCTTTTATTTCAGTATGCGGGGTGTCCCTCCACAGCATTCTCTGATACATCGTATCTTCTGAGGCAACTCTCACCTGTCTATACATTTTAATTAGATCGGCAACTATTGCAATAGGATATACTCTCCATCTCATAACAGTATGTCTTAAGTCAGCTTGCAATGTGGGCCCAACCATTAAAGTATCGTTCAGTGATACACCGTTACTATTTTTCTCCGATGCGTTGAAAACAACGCGTACCTTTGTGGTAGATTTGTCCTCTTTCACAACGGCATGGTGTGGCAGATACACTGCTATGTCCTGCTCATTATTTTTTACAGGTATTGCTCTCATGTGTCCCAGACTCAAATATTCATGTATAACGTCTGTGTACTTGGTCTTTAAATCTGGATTTCTTTCTAATCTCCTTTCTAATGCTTTAAATCTCTTTTCAGCAATGGCACGGGAGTTTCCTGATGTACAAGGAGGAGGTGAATCTCGGAATGGCAGTTTTACAACATACCTACCGTCATCGTTCCGCTTTGTAGTTTTTGTATAAAACTCTTCACATCTAATTTCTTCAGGCGTTAATATTTTCCTTTGACCTATTTCCTCTATTTCCCAAAATTTCTTTAAAGCGTCTTCTTCTATTTGTGTATGCATTACATTAACATTAAGTCTATAATTGGTATCTTTATTTGTAAAATTATATGAACTAATTATCCCTGACAAAACCCAACCTAGTGAAGTATTCTGAGCAATTAATGTCCCGGAAGGACTTTTTACTATACCATCCTTTAAAATGTAACTATAAGCATCTGCGCCTAACAACAAATCGATTTTGTTAGATAAATTGAAATTTGGATCTGCTAAATGTAATTGTTTACGATCTATCCAATCAAAACCTTCTATATTTATACTATACTCTGGTAAGCATGAAGTTATTTTTCGCAAAACATAAGCATTTATGATCAATTTAAAATCTGGATCAGTTCGGGACTTAATATTTAATTGTACCATATGCTTGGCAAATGTAGTTTTATTCTCACCTACGCCTGAAATCAGTCCGCATACAGAAATCTTTTTCAAACCCAGTAATTGAACTGTAGCTTCCGTTATAAAGCACGCCTGTGAGCCTTGGTCAAGCAAAGCTCGAACAACCTGTGACCCTCCATTCCTGGACTCGGTATTTACTAATGCAGTTGCTAATAAAACCTGTCCCGGTTTGGTAACATTACCAGTTGATAAACATGACACTATCTGATCGACACTAGTCGAAGTACTAGCAGGCTCGATAGTAGATGTAGCTACGGTATGATTCGATTTGTTCTCATTATCTCCTTCAGAATGTAGTAACGAGTGATGGCGCTTATGACAAACTCGACAAGTGGTGTGCTTTTTGCAGTTATAAACAGTGTGATTGCTACCAAGACAATTGAAGCATATTTTATTTTTGGCTACGAAATCACGTCTGAGCTGAATGGTCTGATTTGCAAATTTCTTGCAAAAACATAACTTATGTTGTTCCGAACAGAACTCACAACGAACTATATAAGATGTACTAGTTGCCAGCAATGCCTTTGTTTGTGGAGTAAAATGAGGTTTAATACCTGGATAACGAATACTTTTAGATTGTATGCATTCCAAAGCCCGGAAACGATTTTCAATAAAGGTCTTAAATTGGTTCAAAGTAGGCAATTCGATATTGGAGTCATTGTTATTACTCAACTCCCACTGTTTTCGAGTCTCAGTATCTAATTTAAATGTTATTATATGAATGACAATAATATCCCAAGTAGACACATCTATATTTAAGTTCGAAAGCGCATTTAAACAATCAGTTGTAGTGTCCAACATCGATTTTAAAGCAGTTGCCGATTCATTCAGTATATGTTTTTGAGCAAATAAACGATTTAAAATACAATTCGCTAAATACTTTTTATTATTGTAGCGTTTCCCCAAAACATCCCAACATTGTTTGTAATTGGCGTCAGTGATAGGAGTATGCCTTATAAGTTGTTCAGCTTCGCCAGTTAAATGACTTTTAAGATAATGTAATTTTTGTACATTATCTAGCGAATTGTTATTATGGACAAGAGAAACAAACAAGTCATGGAATGTTGTCCATTCATCGTATTTGCCGGAAAATATGGGTATTGATATTTTTGGCAGTTTAACACAACTATTAGATTTATTGCTATATTCTATTTGTTTTGCAGTTTCGCGGGTAGTTTGCAACTGTTGTAACATGGTTTTTAAACTACATTTGTATGTTATATAAGTATCCTCCGTACTATCATATAATTCTTCTACACTTTTGTCTATATCTTTTGATTCAAATTGTTCATATAATTTAATGCTCGTGTCTTTAAATGTAATCCAATCCTTTTCTAATAATTTCGTTTCTATGTGTATTATAGTGAGTCTATCCTTTGGACTCTTTTTAAAATTAGTTAAACCCTTGTTGATTACTTTCTTTAACTCCTTTAAAATACTAATTAATCCTTCCATTTTTAATGTACAAACTTGTAAATAATATACAAATAAATTGACTAGGTAGTTTTCTAAGTTGATAGATGTCTTTACTAGTTAGTAACTCTGATAATAACTGTCTTAACTCAATGTTGGAAAAAAGACAAGTGTTTGAGATTTATAACCAAAAAAAAACGAATATCGGGCATAGGTTCCCCGTTCCCTCGTTTTTTTCGTAAATTATTCTAAGTTAAAACTAACATGCACAAAACCTAACCAAATAATTTGACAATCTTTCGTTATCACATGCAAAAATTTCTAAGTCTAAATTTACGTTTGAATACAGAGAAATAAGTATTAGAAACTAAAATATTTTACAAGTCCAATAATTCTTCATCAATCTTCATTTAACGTTGCAAAGTTAGTGTGTTGTAAATATACACGAAGTTGAAGTTTTTTCTTTTTCGATAATAAACACAACGGAATGTACTCACAGAATCACTGATGTCACTTTTACTTCCTTATATTATATCAGACTGGTGGCGCCATCTATCGATGACGTTGAACTAACGTTGCGGTAGTTGCTGTCCGTCTCCGCGCCGCTTTACCCCTGTTCCACCGTATATGCCTGGTATTTGTACTCGTCGTCTCATACACCCCAACCACCGTCGGTGCTCCTCTTTATCTTGACCTCGTACTTATCTAGCAGCGATCCACTGCGTACGGGGTATAAAGCCACTTGGGCTTTGATGCTCACAAAAAAGAAAGACTGATTGGGTAGTCTATCCGGTTCGATGGACCAGATGTTAAATATGAACTAAGTTGAACTATTTGCACTTTAGATAATAATAAAACCCAACTTTTGTACTATTGACCTGCTGGTTCAATTCATTTATTACGGCAAAATTTTTGACTTATATATTTTAAACGGTAGTGTAACACCATCGCGTTATAAAGTTTAGACGACGCCATCTGTTGTTAATGGCCTGAACTATTTGACGGATTATACTTTGATATTCAACACAACAACATTTGTCAAACAGCAATACTAACAGGATAACAGACAACAGTTTTAACATAAGTTATAGGAAAATAACATAACAGTGTTATTCATTATTACAAACAGTCGTTATTAAATTTACGAGTTATCACTGCAACACAACTGTCATTTTAAGAATTTCTTTATTTTCTCATCACTTTACTGCCATAATGGTGCTTTTATTTTGACATCTGTATCGTATGTAAAGTTATGGTGGCCATACACGCTACGGTCTACCGGAAAGGTATACCTGCGCAGGTAGACCGAATGTGTGTGGGAATAACCTGCGCAGTTTTTTGAAGCTGCGGCAGGCGAACGGAGCAAGATCGAAAATCGATTCTTTCGTTAGTGACACCGTACGGTGTACCTGTGCGTGTGTGCGTGTACTCCGGTCGCCTGCGCAGGTCGCGTCAGTTGTTTTCCTAGTGTTTCTTTTGGACGGTTGTCTCATCACTCGCATCGTGTTGACAAAAATGACGCCATCAGATACAACTAAAAAATCCTTGAAGATTTTATTGAATTTATAAAAGTAATCCATGTCTTTGGCAAATTAAAAACAAAGATTACCATAATCGAGATAAAAAAGAAGCTGCTTATAAATTACTCATAGAAAAATTTTTTCGCTTCTTTTTCGTATCATTTATCTTCAAAATTAAAGCTAGAGCCTAGCAATGCCAGCGTGAAATCGTCCACATTCGATGCCATTGCAAAAAGAACTGAAAACCGCTCCGATACACCGGAACATCCCCATACACGCTACCAATGTTCGGTTGATCTGCGCAGGTATACCTGACGCAAAATTACCTCTCCGGTAGACCGTAAGCGTGTAAGCCTACATTATACAGTTCTAATTGTGTCATTTTAATTATTGGTTATTATTGTGTCAATATGTATGTACATTGTTTATGGAAAAAATAAACAACCGCTAGAGACCTGCAATTAATCATATAATTTATTTATAAGGGTAAAATACTACGCAATAAATCTCAAAAAATCTTGGTCCAGACTTATATTTCAGACAGACTCTCAGTGAGAAAGATAGAAAAAGAAGACTAAACAGTAATGGCGACGCTTATCATAAGCTAGAAAATGAGGACAATCCAATCAAATAAGAGCACGGACTACGAATCCGTGGAGTAAAATTTATACAAATAAATAAAATTGGAGTGTCTGTATGTGCAGTATTATATATTAAAATAATCGCCTTCTACTACATGCATATGAATGTATATACGTTACACAGACAAAATACATATTTTTAAACTTTTTGTCTGTCTATTTGTTCCGGCTAATCTCTGGAACGGCTAGACCGATTTGAACGGGACTTTCACTGGCAGATACCTTGTGTAATAAGGAGTAACTTAGGCTACTAAAAAAAACTATTTTCTTTTTATTACATTCCACGCGGACAAAGTCGCGGGCACAGCTAGTATACTAATAAAAAGAAAACGATACAGTCGAGATTTAAATTCAAAGATTACCATAGCACGCCAAGAATGACATCTCATAATTTCGGTTGTTTGTTCGAAATTCAAATATAAGCATAGCATAACTGAGAATAATATTGTTACGCTGGTGGCTTAGTAAAACTTCAAAAGTGATTTTCTGTGACTTAGAAACATTTTCAGCAGGCTGAAACGTCGTTTCAGGCCGTTTCAGAAGTAGCTCTTTCACATACTAAAAAATCTAAATTACACCCAAGTTACAGTAGTTTTCAGGCGCCTGAAACATGTTTTCAGTACGTTTCAGGCTACCTCTATCCAACGCCGCAATAACCTGAAAAACCGTTTTCAGGCGTTTTCAGGACCCCTTATGAGCCATTAAACCTACTTCAGTAAAAGGACATAAATTTCAATAGGAGTGAAAGAGATAGCAATAGTAGAAAGAGACAGATATAGTTGGAACATTCGAGAAGTATTAGAATGAGAAACATAATTAGAAAGAGATAGACAAACTCAGAATATTCGAGAAAGATAGTACGAGAATATTCGAGTATTGTGTGACAAGGATAGCATAAGGAAGAGACAGTTATACTCGAAACGTCTCGAACGTGCGACGTCATTCCTAAGCGCTTGTGTATTGAACTACACACGTGTGTCCGCGAATGTTCTGCAAGAGTGGCAAGTACCTTAGGGGATATATGGCTGTGTCCGGCCGCCGGGAGGAGTATTGTTTTGCGATACAGTGCGAAAACATCTAAGAAGTGATATTGGAGAACTCAGAAGTGACTTTCAGTGCTTTCAGTGAAGTGATTAGTGACTGTTAGTGTGCTAATTAATAAAAGCTCAGTGTTTTGGTAGACCGTCGTTTGATTTACTGACCGCAGCTCGTAACAATAGCTTATAATTTCCATTGCTTGTTCGAAATTCAAATGTAACTATAACACGCCGAGAATGACATCTCATTCAGTTATTTATTCGAAATTCAAAAATCGCATTCGGATTTCGTTTAGTCGTGTTCGCAAGTGGTTCTCTTTTCGAATATGCCGGCGCGCGGCTGCGGCAAGCAAACTCACGCAGCATGCGGTGCGCGGCGCGCCACAGCGGCGCGGCGAGCGCGGGCGCGAACACGTCGCGCCACTCGCGCGGCAGCGCCGCCACGTGCGGCCCGGCTGCGCGCCGCTCGCACTGCGCCGCCACCCCGCCCACGTACCGCTCCATGAACACCAGCAGCTCCGCCGCCGCCGTGGCCAGCACCGCCACCTGCACACGCCCTTCATCTATCAACACATACGGAACCTCCCTCCTCTGATAGGGCGAATGTGCATTTGATGACTTCAGCAACGCCTTTGTCAGTGATATTTTTTTTGACGAGGCATGGTTGTGCATCCTCATAAGCGGTGCGCCACTATTGTAATCGTCCTAATAACCCCTTGGTACTCCGACGACCTCACACCTCACCCTCACACATAATTGCCAATAATAAGTTTATGAGATTTTTGTAATACAAGAGCAGAACCTTTATACCAAACTATATGAAGGAAGGTGTAACAAAATATCCACACACTGCCGCTACAAGTCAGACGCAGAATCGCAGACGTAGTTTTTCTGATTAAAATTGCTCAGTCTAAGATCGATTCCCCAAACTTACTATCATTAATAAATATTAGAGCCCCCGGAAGAACTATTAGACGAAAATTTACTCTTTCTTTGCCACGTGTTTTCTACTAAGTATAAGGAAAAACTCTTTTATTATCAGATCTGCTAGCGCTTTTAATTCATTGGCTGATCGTTCCGAGATAGATTTGTTTATTTCAAGTATCAAAAGTGTAAAAAAATGTATGTCATCTGATTGGTTCAATGTTCACTCATAGTTAATATAATTTAGTAGCAAAAACTTATAATTTCTTTATTTTTAAGTATATGTTTTCGTGTCATTACCAGCTAGTATATATAATCTATACTCTATATGTGAAAACATGTTAATGGTAGTTAGTTAACTAAATATGTTTATTATATAGTCATAAATACTGTATGTTTTCTAAATAAAATAAAATAAATAAAATAAAATAAAATAAAATAAAATAAAATAAAAATAATAACTCGCCTTCTAGCGAAGCCGGGTAATAAAAAGTGTACGCTATCGCTGCCTCTTTCACCTTACGCTGGTTTCAGTGGCCAATAGAAGTAGAGTAGTCGTCACGGGCCTGCGCGGGCGCTAACAAGGTCGCGTGTCGGTTATCGATCACCAATGTCTATTTGTGATTGTCTTTGACCTCATCATTCGCTCGACGATGATTATATCGATCATGCATGAACTTCTTCGAACAGTAACAGTAACCCCAATTAATATTCATGTCTAATATGGCTGCGTATTATGATATATCATTGATTATTCAGACGAGGATTTATTTGGATATTTTTTTTACACGGGGAATGGTAGTGAATCCTCATAAAGTCAAAGTCAAAGTCAAAATAATTATTCAATTTAAACCTTTACAGGTACTTATTGACGTCACAAGAATAATAATAGTAATAAAACTACAATAAATTAAAATAGAAAAGACAATAAATTATTAATTAATTCCTTAATCGCACTTGTACATGCGTCCATCTTCCAAATCAAGTTTTAGAATATTAGATACACAACATTAAAAATTATAATTTCTATGAGCTATCCACGAGGAGCAGGTAAGAGTCACATCCAAACTGATTTATCATTTAAATAATCTTTAACAGTGTATACCCCTTTTTAAGAAGACTATTTTTAATGCGGGTCTTAAACTTATTTATCGGTAATTCTATAATACTCATAAGGGGTGCGCTACTATTGTAATCGTCTTAATAACCCCTTGGTGCTTGGATGACGTCATATCGGATACCACCTGCGCCCGACCTACGGCGTGTCATGTTGGACTCTAGCAGAATGCTAGCCTACCAACTACACTACCTACAAGACTTAGGTTGGGCAGAAGGCCTGGGATCTTGTCGGTTTTGGACTAAAGCGCTCGCCTTCCAGAGCGGTGGGCAGTGCAATTGGTAGACCAGCTTATTGATATGTCAAGATCGCTACTAGATACCACACGCAATCATCTACAACAGATCAATCGATCGTCCGTATCGTCCGTTCACAAATGGTGAACGGCTTCAGTGGCGCACCCCTTATGATGGTCCCAAGAAATTTCAGTTCTCTCCTTTCAAAAAATAACTGCCTGCATTTCCTAGAGTCACCACCCGACATTTTATCAAGTCACTATGCGCATAATAAAGTAGATGATCCTTTTTTTGCGACCATTACATTTTTTGCTCAGCTCGACCAGGAGAACAACATATCCAAAATTTAGACCTGGCTCCCGAAAACTACTTGGCCATATAAACAGTATCATCTACTTTACAGTGTTGAAAAAGGGGGAGCCAGAAGTAGTGCCTGGAATTTTTAACTCTGCTGTAGAATTAGAAACCCCTCACCCTGCATCCGGACTCTTAATCACCTATGATATGAGTCACCTTCGTTGCGTGTTCTAGTATTTACTTAACAAAAATGTGGAGATATAATCATCCCTAGCCTATATGTGCTTCATTAGAAATCTATCGCTGTCTCCGTACTGAGACATCACAGTTCTCACTTGTAAGTTTAACAACAAAAAAAAAAACAACAGTCGTAGATTCGGACCGCAACTTGAAGTCCGAACCGACGACGACGATGTAACAGTTGGCAACACTGCGCGATTTTTGGTGTTGGTAATACTGTGCGAGCGGCAACGATTACGATTTATACTATTACTTTATTTGTAAGTCTCTGTGTCCCTTGACAATTAATGTTTATAATGTCCTGTAGGCTGTGTGTGCTACACCGTCTAATTAATGAAATAAGTTAGTTCTATAATTCAAAATATGGGATTACATTTTCTTTTCATTAGCTTACACCTGTTTTCGTTGGCTATATGAATAGTTTCCGCTATTTTTTTGGGTGTAGATAATACTATTGTTTCAATCGTGTTTTATGCAATAAGAGCTTCATAATAAAAATGGACGTAAGGAGCTTTCTAATGAATTTTCTTGAATGTATAGCACATCTATTTTTTAAACTAACAAAATAGGATGAAAACTTAAATATTTCATTGTCTGCATCTTAAAAAAATTGGTATACTTTGCTTTACCCACTTTTTTATAACTTAAATAAAATAAGCGCGTTACGGATTTTATTCTGAATAAAAAAACTTATTTTGGCTCTCCTGAAAAGTGGGGATTTGTGTCTTACGTCAATTGAGATTACAAGTAGCGGTATAAGTATAAGAGCATAGTTCACCTTCGTGGTGGGGCAGGGGGCTTCGGACACGTTCTTGACGAGGGTGCAGAGCGCGATGTTGGCGAAGTCCCAGAGCTGGTGGGGGGCGTCCCAGCCGTGGCGCCGCAGCAGCCGCAGCGCGGCGCGCGCCACGCTGGCCTCCGCCGCCAGCTCCGCCCAGCGCAGCGCCGAGACGCTCCTGAGCCATACGCACATAACACACTTATTCTGATCACTTCCAAGTCCCAGAGCTGGTGGGGAGCTCCCCAGCCGTGGCGCCACGCTGGCCTCCGCCGCCAGCTCCGCCCAGCGCAGCGCCGAGACGCTCCTGAGCCATACGCACATAACACACTTATTCTGATCACTTCCAAGTCCCAGAGCTGGTGGGGAGCTCCCCAGCCGTGGCGCCACGCTGGCCTCCGCCGCCAGCTCCGCCCAGCGCAGCGCCGAGACGCTCCTGAGCCATACGCACATAACACACTTATTCTGATCACTTCCAAGTCCCAGAGCTGGTGGGGAGCTCCCCAGCCGTGGCGCCACGCTGGCCTCCGCCGCCAGCTCCGCCCAGCGCAGCGCCGAGACGCTCCTGAGCCATACGCACATAACACACTTATTCTGATCACTTCCAAGTCCCAGAGCTGGTGGGGAGCTCCCCAGCCGTGGCGCCACGCTGGCCTCCGCCGCCAGCTCCGCCCAGCGCAGCGCCGAGACGCTCCTGAGCCATACGCACATAACACACTTATTCTGATCACTTCCAAGTCCCAGAGCTGGTGGGGAGCTCCCCAGCCGTGGCGCCACGCTGGCCTCCGCCGCCAGCTCCGCCCAGCGCAGCGCCGAGACGCTCCTGAGCCATACGCACATAACACACTTATTCTGATCACTTCCAAGTCCCAGAGCTGGTGGGGAGCTCCCCAGCCGTGGCGCCACGCTGGCCTCCGCCGCCAGCTGTCACCTCTTTTTGCGAAAACGTCATCTCACTGAAGGAGGCAGCGGAGAGGGAGTGGCAGGAGGACGTCGAGGCCGCTCCTCTCCGCCGCAGACGGATAGGTAGGGGAAGGCGGGCACACACAGGAGCGGTGCTCGCCTAATGACCCTACCACGAGGCGGCGTGTTTGTCTGGCTACCGCCCACGCCGTGGTGAAGTCTCTCCGTCTGGGGGACTGTCCAGGGGTTCTCGGACAGTCCCTCTCTTGGCGTTGACTCGACCAGACCTAGGCCGAGTCAGCCCCGAAGCACATGGCGGTAGAATCGCGAAAGCGCACCCCGCCATGTGCCCATGCGGGCCTGAAAAACTCAGAGGGTTGTAGTGGGTAGGCCGGTCCTGGCAGACCGGAGAGCCCACGCACGGCCACACCTAGCCAGCGCGGTGTTTCGGTGCATTTCCCATCTTAACAAAAAAGGTTATTAAGGGTTAAACGCGGCGCACGGCCCACTGACCTGGCCTCCGCAAAGAGGCGGCCCTGCGCCTGCAGCTGGCCGAGCAGCAGGAAGCAGGACGCGCCATCTGCCGCGGAAGCAGTGGCAGCAGCGGCAGCAGCGGCAGCTGCGGCCAGCGCCTGCTCCTCGGGCCAGGCCGCGGCCACGCAGCGCGCCATCACCAGGAACGCTGTGCTCATGCTGCGCTCTTCGTCCTGGCCCTCCTCCCCGCTCTCTTGCGCCTGCAAACAAACAAACAAACACCGATCACTAATATACCTACAAAATGACGCACCCATAACATAATAGATAAACATCATAATAATTTCCCAGTTTTATCACAAGAACAATTTTATCGAAAAATGAGTTTGTTTGTTTGTTCCGCTTTCACGCCGTAACTACTGAACCAATTGCTTTGAAATTTTGCAGACGTAAAGATAAAAGTTCGGATTATATTAAAGTAGAATAGGCTACTTTTTATCAAATTCAAGGTCAAACATTAGTGCGTGCCAATTAGTTACTTATTTAGATAAAAATAAATCAACGCTTTCCGAAACTAGCTGACCCGGCAAACGTTGTGTTGCCATATAAATAATTTTTAAAGTAAAATGTTAAGGGTGGACAACCCTTATCACTAAGGGGTATGAAAAATAGATGTTGGCCGATTCTCAGACCTACTCAATATGCTTATAATATGATAATATTTCTCGAAATATTGTGTTGTCCTATAAATAGAAGTTATAATATGTAATTTTAGTTATAATATCAAAACATTTACAAGGAGCCTGTTCAGAACTAGATTATCATCCCTTTAAATAGACTCCAAGATACATACAACAAAATCTGCAATGACATTGACATTTTTCGCAGTTCTCTGTATACTTATAGAAACCAACTTCACGGAAAGTAATTAAAAAAATTTATACATCTTATATTTGCAATTATCTTTTATAATGTACAATTACCTTTTTTGTGTGTAATTATGGCATAGTTTTAGTTTATACTTATAGTTAGATATAAATATCTGTACCATTTCTTTAAGAGTGCTGTACATACCTGTAAAAACAAGTTACATTGTCTAAGACTGTTAAGAATTACATTGATAAATGATGAGTAATATTGTTGATGGTGTGTCTAATAAATAAATAAATAAATAAATAAATAAATTTAAAAAACTATCGTAACCAATAAATAATAAACTGTAACATATCCTCTATTAATATAAAAACAACAATTAAAGCTATTATTTCAAAAACTAAATATTTATATTCTCACAGTAAAACTCAAATGTGACATTGGTTGTTTTTCAGAACAAAATATTGTCAAGTAAATAAAACTCTATGAATGAGTCGATCACATTTATATGCTCACAAAATTTCATGAGAATCGATCAAGCCGTTTCGGAGGAGTACGGGAACGAACATTGTGACACGAGAATTGTATATATACCTGTAAGCTGTGGAAGTAGCCGCTCCCCGTGACCGAGTCCGTCAGCCGGGCCAGGTCTGCCTCCTCCAGGCCCGCGGCCGCCTCGCCGCCCACCTTCTGCTGCCAGAACCTGGGGCACACGCACCACTGCACTTCAACTATTTTGCTCAAATACCCTTTTTTTCCCTGAGGACAATGCATTAAATTGCATACCCCGGCTGTGGCGAGCCGGCGGTTATGTGGGGCTCTCCTCCCCAGAAGGGGCCTATCCACTAAAACTCCCCTGAGTTCTCTAGGCCCATGCGGGGCACATAACGGGGTGCGCTTTCGCGATTTTACCGCCAGAATTGCTCAAATACCCTAACATTATTCGACTTACATCTAAGTATAAGTCGAAACTTACTACATTTTCATTTTATATTCGACAGGATGCTTTTCCATATCCCGTTCTCAAATACCAAACATAGATACGAGCTTACTCTCGACACCTTAATAGTCGTTACTTGCTGTCTCACTTAAGCTGTAAATAAAATCTATTTTGGCTTAACAAAGTAAAAGTTGAGAATGCAATATTTCCAAATCGAACATTTAGTACGATTGAATAACTTATGAGTACTATCCGACTCGATGGCATGTTTTTTTTAAGTCGTCACGCATCTTGTTGAAGTCGCGGGGTTGAGTCCCGTGCGATTTTTATTATAGTCATAAATTAGTAAGTGGTCGATAATTTAATCAAATCGATCAAAATAACGTAATTTCTTATGGGGAATCGAACACCTTGATCTCAAGTCAGGATGATAGATTTTATGTCGTATATTGACAAACAAGAAAACTGTCCATCTGATGGTAAGTTAAAAAATTAGAAAGCTCCCAGTAACTTCATTGCCTATCCTATCACCCACCCTTCACGTCAGAACACAGCAATATCCAAGCACGATTGTTGTATAACCTCCCTTCAGAAAAAGTAGTCAGAGGATCTTAAGTGTGTAAGCTAACTACAAATAACATACAACTAATATTTACACATTAAAATAATTATATATTATTATATATATTATAATTATATATAATATTATAATTCACATTAAAATATTAACCAAGCACACTTATTATCATTAATGTAAACTTTAAATATTTAAACTTATTTATTTATCGACATAAGAACGATATGAGTATCATTCTCGATATCGATAACACCCAATAAACGTGCGTCAGCGCAGTCATGACTAAGTACGTAAAACTAACAGATTCATAACGCGTCGAGAACTAGTCACGACGCGGAACGCACGCTTCTTATATGCTTGTTTATTCCTACGCTTATGTAGTAATATTGTGCATCCATTTCTGTTGTGTTGTCATACAAGTATTATTAGTTATTTTTACTGGTCGAGATCGATTAAAACGTAAGTCGAACTTATTATTTATTGCTACAACTACAATCGAACCATCAAAAGTGCATTAGACTGTATAAATATAATTATGCTCTTTCGATTACATTCGAATAATTCAGTGTGATTTGTGATTATTTGGTATTGGTAGCCTTGAACATAACAATAATACAGGAAGACCTACCATAGTATATAGAGTACAATAATCATAGAGATGTTAGGTCTATTCTACCATTGAGTATAACATGTTTCATTAATATTGAACAGACGAAAAAAGAAATACACGTGATATCTTACTACACCCCCCCTCCCCTTTTGTGTTATTTTCGTGATTTTTATCAAATAACTCCCCCCCTTTCAAGCCTCACGTGATTACTCGACAACCCCTTAGGTGTTACTAGGTTTTGAATTTGAGTAGCCTACTGAGTCTTATAGCAAGTGATGGCAATAACGACTGTTTTGTAATAATGAATAACACTGTTATGTTATTTTCCTATAACTGTTATTGTAAACTGTTGTCTGTTATCCTGTTGTATTGCTGTTATGACAAATGTTGTGGAGAGCTAGCTATAATAACAATCACAATCGCGATTGTGATTGTTATTATAGCTAGCTTAGTTATTCTTAAGAATGATATGACTTAGGACTGTCAGAATATTAGGCAGTAACTTAAATAATTTAAAACTAATTACCTAATCAATATAATTATCTGGCGTATTTAAAAGTTCATTGATCTGTTCATAATTTGTTATTTTCATTCAATATTTACATTACTTACATTCAATATTTACATTATTTACATTCAATGTTTACATTATTTACTTATTGCACTGAATAATTTAATTTGCATACGCGCGATCGCACAACAGCAAATAATGTGTGACTAAAAAAATGACAACAGCTTAGGCACCAGCAAGCCAGCAACAGTTTACCTAATTGTTATTTCAAATCACACTGGAAATCAAAATGAGTCTAATTGTCATACGAGCGAAGGTACAAAATTGTGAATTTGGGATTAGTAAAATTACTATAAGAAATAAACAAGTAGGAACTAATATTATAAGAATAAGCAGTCGGGCAACAGAGCGAGCGCCTACGCCTACACAACGGTGTGCTTTGTCTCGCTCGCACTTGTAGCTCGTAGCACAGTCGTGCTCGCTCGCTCCGTGCGCACGCACGCAAGTGGCAACAGCAACAACGCGACTACGCGATCCTTTTGTCAACAGCAACAGCAGGATAACAGTATGAGCCGTTGTTAAATAACGTGTTATTCGTTACGGGAAAATAATTCATTATTTTATCTGTTATTGAAATAACGAGCATTACTTATAGCAGCACCAACCTCAAGGCGTAAGAGCAGTAGTAGCCCTCCTGGCTCGCCCTGCGGGCCAGCACGGCGAGGAGAGCAGGGCGCGCTTGTGGCGGCGCGTTCACCACCAGCTCCGTGACCACAGCGTCCGCCTCCAGCCAGCTCTCGCGTATAAGCCCGTGGTGCGACCACTGCAAATAGCGCGAACGATCAGCAGACGAATTCTCTAGGAGGTAGACTCTGTACCAGGGTCGTCTGCATGGGTACCTCCGTCTTACCTATTTCCGCCGCCAAACAGCAGGGTTCGCTTTGCTGTGTTCCGGCGTGAAGGGTAAGACAGGCAGTGAAATTACTGGGTACTGTGACTTTACATCTTATGTCACAAGGCAACGTACTCTGTGGTTCTTATGAGGTTTGCAGATTTGCTGCGAATCTCGTGGGAACCACATGTACTATAGGCGACTGTTACCACTTACCATCAGGTGGGCAGCCTGCTTGTTTGTCAACAATAGCAATAAAAAAAAATTGAGACAATAGAAAACCAACTCGCATTCGAAATCGTGATATTCCTATACGAATTACCGAATTCACTATTACTGAACTTTCATTTCGTGCGTTGTGCAACGAGTGGTTCAACCCACTCGTTTTTAATTTCTATTAGTAGAATATCCAACGCTGACGTGACCTTGACAGTGATCCGTTTCACGCGTGGTCATCGCCGACGGAATTTAATTAAGAATTTGTTTTTAATGACAACACTGAATTCGAGTGATTCAAAAATCTATAAAATTGTAAGTGGTAGAAAATAATCTCGCCCGATTTGTATTCGTATTCGTTCACGTCTAATGATTCAAAATACGTCGCCTGGAGACGGAAGGAGTCATCCATAAATTATATCACACGAATTTCGTGATTTCTTGACTCTCCCCCCGTCCTTGTCACAGCTAGTCACATTTGTGAGTCCCAAGTGTGACGTCACATATTTTGAAAATTAACATTTAGAAATTATTGAATGATAAAAGCGCTTTCGAAATCAGTTTTATTTCCATTTTAATAAAATAAGCATCAAATCAATTAACAAAACAAAAAACAATTATTTATATTGAATAAGTATATGGTCATTTAGTAATTTTCATATTATATTTTTTAAAATCACCTACCATAATCAATTAGAAAAATGGTACCTTTCGGAAGTACTCCTATTAATAGATAGAAGGAGACACTATTAATTTATTTATTTATGATAGTATACAGACTTCACAATAAAAAATAATACGATACGATGTTAGTTGCAAAACAGTATTTTACAATTAAATTTCCTTTCTTAAAAAGATCTCAACTTACATAACCATAGGCTTTATCCAACGATCTCAGCACCATGTGCTGCCGGAGGAGTTCACAAAACTCCGTTTGGAAGTAAACGTCGCTGAGCAGCTTCTTGCACCACTCGTTTACTTCCCCAGCACTTTCCTTCGAGGTCTCATCATCTCTCTCCAGTGGCTCACCGATGGTCTTATGTAAAAGAACGGTCCTCAAGAACATCGTTCGGAAAACGTGCTGTACGAGGTACTCGATAGCAGTTTTTTTGGTGAGTTCTTTAGTTGTAGCTTCATCTGCTTCACGGACGACTTCCCGGATGATGTCGTTGTCTTCCAAGGGACAGTTCAGATTGCCCGCGATGACGTCATAGCGCACGGCGAAAACTGTGGCCATAGAGATTTCCATGATAATACATATTCCAAACACACACACATTAGTTTACAATATTAATTATGAATTTCATAAAAAAATAATAGACAATTAATAAAATAAGCCATAGATAATTGTGTCGACAGAATTTATCGATTAGATGACTATGTATGTTACATAGTCAATACAGTCTACAGTGGTTATCAAAAACATACAATTCACATTTGCAACGAGAAGTACTTCTTTTTTTTTCCTCTTTATTTTAAAAGGAGTTTTATCCAAATGGATATGCCTGTCCTATCCGAACATAGACATTATCATACAAAATCACAGTTAATCTCAAGGTAGTCGCGGCGGGCACAGTACATTGTATAACATATGGGCCTCTTTGGAAGTGGAACATACCAACATCCATAATATTAATTTTTAATCTGTTAATTAAATCTCTCCTAGCATCTTGATGACGGACAGATTCCACCAACAAGTGTTGGACATCTTCCATAGTACCACAAATTTCACAGTTAGGGGATTCTATTTTTTTCATTAAATATCCAAACTTGTTGGACGGATAATGTCCAGAACGTAATCTATTAAATAATACTATATATTCTCTACTTAATTTAACATTGTAAAACCATGGGTGACGTGGACGCTGACGCTAGATACTTTTATACCAAATGCCTTTTTCTTTTGACCGTTTATCGAAATATTCGCACCATTTATCAAAACAAATATTCTTATATTTTGATGTAATTTCCGAATAAAATGATTTAACATATCTATGTTCAACTTCAGCTATTGCCAGTTTTGTTGCCGGAGAAGTACTTGCATTATGCTTTACCTTCAACGGAGACGTCGCGTACTGTCGTGTGCATGAGGTGCTTACAGAACTTGATCAGTTCAGTTAAATCCTCTGGCGGGTCGGCGTCGATAAACTCGTCGAACAAGTACGGGCACATCGACGCCACGTGCTCGATGTGGGGGATGTCTACCGACCCGGTCCTAGGAGATTTCACAGACTTAGACTTTCATAGACTTAGATTAAAAGTTTTATATCAACAACCAATTCATTACGTAATATAATCGGACTATTTATTACAGACCAAATTGAACAGGAACTATGACAAAACAACAACAAGCTGGAGCTACGCAGTAGCACACGCGCAAACACATTGAACTTACTGGGAGAATAAAATCATTTGCTTCAGTGCGCTAGCTCTGGAGATGTATTTTTGAATCATTAGACGTGAATTTGGAAATCGTTCTCGAAATTATTTTCTACTGCTTACAATTTTATAGATTTTTGAATCACTCGAATTCAGTGTTGTCATTAAAAACAAATTCTTAATTAAATTTCGTTTCACGCAAAAAAATTCAAAATCACACCAACAAAAACAAAAAACCAGCGATGACCCACACGTGAAATGATGGATCACTGTCAAGGTCACTTCAGCGTTGGATATTCTATTAGTAGAAATCAAAAATGAGTGGGTTGTACCACTCGTTGCACAACGCACGAAATAAAAGTTCAGAAATAGTGAATTTTGATAATTCGTATACGACGAATCTCACGATTTCGAATGTGAATTGATTTTCTATTATTTCAAAAATTCGTCTCCTTCTTCTTAAAATGACAGTTGTGTGCAGTGATAACTCGTAAATTTAATAACGACTGTTTTGTAATAATGAATAACAATGTTATGTTATTTTCCTATAACTGTTATTGTAAACTGTTGTCTGTTATCCTGTTGTATTGCTGTTTTGACAAATGTTGTTGAGTACGATTGTTATTGTTATTATAGCTAGCTTAGTTATTCTTAACAATGATATGGCTTAGGACTGTTCTGACAGTAATTTAAATAATTTAAAACTAATTATCTAATCAATATAATTTTCTGGCGTATTTAAAAGTTCATTGATCTGTTCATAATTTGTTATTTACATTCAATATTTACATAATTTACATTCAAGGTTTACATTATTTACTTATTGCAACCAATTATTTTAATTTGCATACGCGCGATCACACAACAGAAAATAATGCGTGACAAAAAAAAATGATAACAGCTTAGGCACCAGCAAGCCAGCAACAGTTTACCTAATTGTTATTTCAAATCACACTGGAAATCAAAATGAGTCTAATTGTCATACGAGCGAAAGTACAAAATTGTGAATTTGAGATTAGTAAAAATAACTATAAGAAATAAACAAATAGGAACTTTATTTCTTTGTGAGAAAGGTTAATATTATAAGAATAAGCAGTCGGGCAACAAAGCGAGCGCCTACGCCTACACAACGCTGTGCTTTGTCTCGCTCGCACTTGTAGCTCGTAGCACAGTCGTGCTCGCTCGCTCAGTGCGCACGCACGCAAGTGGCAACAGCAACAACGCGACTACGCGATCCTTTTGTCAACAGCAACAGCAGGATAACAGTATGAGCCGTTGTTAAATAACGTGTTATTCGTTACGGGAAAATAATTAATTATATTATCTGTTATTGAAATAACGACCATTACTATATGTGACATGGTGGTGGATTGTTGTCGCTTGGGATTCTGAACGCCGAGTGTTGTGCGTAGAGGTCGGGCAAGATGTGTGTGAGGTGTGTGATCTGTGCACTTAGTGCACTTAGCGCACTTAGCGCACGCACCTGGCGCGTAGCGCGCGGGCCACGCGCGGAGTCACGAGTCGCCGCTCGCGCGACAGCACGCGGCGCGCCGCCGCCCACCAGCCGCGCCCAACCCCGCCCTGACCGCCCTGCCCGCCCTGCGGACGGATCGGTCTGTTGCACCACTCAATACGTACATACATATATGTCACGCCTTGTTCCCAATGGGGTAGGCAGAGACCACCTCTCTCCACTTGCTACGATCCTGGCACTTCTCTTGCTTCCTCCACTTTCATGAGCGTCTTCATGCATGCTCGTTGGTTGCGAGTACTCTTGACCCGGCCTTTCTTTAGGACATCTAGATATGTCCGCCTAGGTCGACCTACAAGGATTCGTCCTATCATTCTTACCTTCTGCATCTCTTTCGTTAATCTTCCTTCATTCATTCTTTCAACATGGCCGAACCATCTAAGCATCCCTTTCTCTATCTTTGTCACTACATCTTCAACTACACCGCATCGCTCCCTTATCACACTGTTCCTGACTTTGTCCTTCAGATTCACTCCAATTATACTTCTCAAGCTTCTCATTTCTACAACATTAATCCTACTTTCATGTTTCTTCTGCCATAGCCAACATTCACTACCATACATCAATGTGCCTCTATGCACAGCCAGTCGTGCTCTTTGTGATACGTTCTGGCTGTTCATGAAGTTATGAAGTGCTCCATTTACTTGATTCCCTTTCAAAACTCTTCTTTCAATATCACCATTACACTTGCCATCACTCAAACTCAAAGATTTCAACTTAGCAAGTGATCAAATCAATGTTTCCTTACGAGTCACACTATAACAGTAATACTAACCGGATGATACATGACGAAGTTGAAAAGATGGAACACTAGCTCGTGATAATGTTTGAGTTCCGAGCGCCACACCAGCCCCTCCGCCAACTGCGCCGCTTGCAGCACGGTTTGCTCCATATCTGACAGCTTGGAATCGTCCAATTCTTCGGATTTCGTGCGATCCATAATCTCGTCCAGACAATCGCGGAGTTGAGCGTTGACCAATTCCACTATTTGGGATGCCGTGTCTGGGCCAATCAGCTCTTCTGTAAATAGAACAAGAAGAAACATTTATCGTTGTAGCAATGAGTGATTTGCCAGTGTTTAGGCAATGGACATAGTCTGATATCGTCTATTATGGTCTCCATTATAATAACTGATTTATTTAATTAAAACTAAGGCTTATATACTAATATGGTACGCGCGTATTTCTAGCTTACTCAGCACCCTTGAGATGATTATCTCAAGGAATATTTAACCTCAATCGCTGAAATGATGGAACTTACACGTGAAAATATTCGTGCTATGATTTATTACGATTTTTGACGTGGTTTAACGCAACAACAGTGCGTAGATCAATTAACTTCAATTTTTTGTGTTGAAGCTCTATCAAAAACCACTGTGTATTATTGGTTTAGTGAGTTCAATCGTGTACGGAGTAAGCTCACGGACGAAGTTAAGGAAGGTCGCCCGAAATCAGTCGTTGTGCCACTAAACATTGAAACTGTACGAAAACTAATTATGCAGGACCGTTATGTTACGTATCCCGAAATAGAGGCTACTCTGGGCATATGTAGGACAAGCATTAATAAAATATGACATGGACATTTGTTCGTAAAACAGTTAGTTCGCGTTGGATACCGCACAACTTAACTCAGCATCAAAAAGAAGCCGCGTCGAATGGTGCAAGAATACTCGCATATAAGTTACACAGGGTACTCAGGGCACTCAGGGCACTCGGAGCACTCACCGAGGCCGCCGCAGCAGCGCCCGGCGCGCCGCCCCGCCGCCCAGCCAGCGGCGCACGCGCTCCGGGCTGTGCTGCGCGGCGGCGCGCTCCATGCACCGCTCACACACAGCGAGCACGAGCACGAGCAGAGCACTCACCGAGGCCGCAGAGCGCGCGCGGCAGCAGGGGGCAGCGGCGCAGCCGCAGGGCGGCCGCCGCCCGCCGCAGCAGCGCCCGGCGCGCCGCCCCGCCGCCCAGCCAGCGGCGCACGCGCTCCGGGCTGTGCTCACACACAGCGAGCACGAGCACGAGCAGAGCACTCACCGAGGCCGCAGAGCGCGCGCGGCAGCAGGGGGCAGCGGCGCAGCCGCAGGGCGGCCGCCGCCCGCCGCAGCAGCGCCCGGCGCGCCGCCCCGCCGCCCAGCCAGCGGCGCACGCGCTCCGGGCTGTGCTCACACACAGCGAGCACGAGCACGAGCAGAGCACTCACCGAGGCCGCAGAGCGCGCGCGGCAGCAGGGGGCAGCGGCGCAGCCGCAGGGCGGCCGCCGCCCGCCGCAGCAGCGCCCGGCGCGCCGCCCCGCCGCCAGCCAGCGGCGCACGCGCTCCGGGTGTGCTGCGCGGCGGCGCGCTCCATGCACCGCTCACACACAGCGAGCACGAGCACGAGCAGAGCACTCACCGAGGCCGCAGAGCGCGCGCGGCAGCAGGGGGCAGCGGCGCAGCCGCAGGGCGGCCGCCGCCCGCCGCAGCAGCGCCGGCGCGCCGCCCCGCCGCCCAGCCAGCGGCGCACGCGCTCCGGGCTGTGCTCACACACAGCGAGCACGAGCACGAGCAGAGCACTCACCGAGGCCGCAGAGCGCGCGCGGCAGCAGGGGGCAGCGGCGCAGCCGCAGGGCGGCCGCCGCCCGCCGCAGCAGCGCCCGGCGCGCCGCCCCGCCGCCCAGCCAGCGGCGCACGCGCTCCGGGCTGTGCTCACACACAGCGAGCACGAGCACGAGCAGAGCACTCACCGAGGCCGCAGAGCGCGCGCGGCAGCAGGGGGCAGCGGCGCAGCCGCAGGGCGGCCGCCGCCCGCCGCAGCAGCGCCCGGCGCGCCGCCCCGCCGCCCAGCCAGCGGCGCACGCGCTCCGGGCTGTGCTCACACACAGCGAGCACGAGCACGAGCAGAGCACTCACCGAGGCCGCAGAGCGCGCGCGGCAGCAGGGGGCAGCGGCGCAGCCGCAGGGCGGCCGCCGCCCGCCGCAGCAGCGCCCGGCGCGCCGCCCCGCCGCCCAGCCAGCGGCGCACGCGCTTCCGGGCTGTGCTGCGCGCGGCGCGCTCCATGCACCGCTCACACACAGCGAGCACGAGCACGAGCAGAGCACTCACCGAGGCCGCAGAGCGCGCGCGGCAGCAGGGGGCAGCGGCGCAGCCGCAGGGCGGCCGCCGCCCGCCGCAGCAGCGCCCGGCGCGCCGCCCCGCCGCCCAGCCAGCGGCGCACGCGCTCCGGGCTGTGCTCACACACAGCGAGCACGAGCACGAGCAGAGCACTCACCGAGGCCGCAGAGCGCGCGCGGCAGCAGGGGGCAGCGGCGCAGCCGCAGGGCGGCCGCCGCCCGCCGCAGCAGCGCCCGGCGCGCCGCCCCGCCGCCCAGCCAGCGGCGCACGCGCTCCGGGCTGTGCTGCGCGGCGGCGCGCTCCACGCACCGCTCCAGCGATTCTTCGCTCACCTGCGTTCGTCACCAACCACACACGTTCTTACAAGGTTTTTTTAATTCTTCATTTTTAGCGAGGCCTTGAACACTTTCCAACATACAGGCTTCAAACTAGAGGTTCGTTCTTAGGGAAATGTGTAACTTTTTATAACACACTTCCAGAAAAAATTACTGCTTCACCGTTTCATGAATTTAAAGCACATGTTAAAAACACTCAAAACATGAAAAAAGGGTATTACAAGGTCAATGATTTCTTGAATGATAAAAATGCTTGGATGCAATTTTTACGATATTTAATTTCCTGAATGATTAAACAAGCTTGCATGTAAATTTTGCGATATATAATTTTAATGATTCTATAATAAATAATATTTTTGTTTTATACCGGACATATACATATCAGATTTGTTTAATGCGATATAACTCTTGTGACGGAAATATACAATTGCTAGTTGTTTTAATTTGTATCGGAGGTTGGGTTCAGACTGTGTATCTGAAGCCAGCTTCCAACTGACAACTCTGTAATGATACAGGGAGAAAAAAAATTGTCCTTGCTGGTTCTTTACAGTAGAAGGTCTCCCGCCGTAGACTTGTGAACCAATGGCGTAGCATCTTTGACATTCAAAAGTGATTGTAAAATCCTATTTGAAGAATAAATTTTTAATTTGATTTGATTTGGGTGAATATGTCAGCCTCATAGACAAACAAACAAACTTGTATAATTTTATGGCTACGCTGGACAATGGTTCCGTCAGCAAACAATTTATATTTCTATTAGCCAGATCCATGCCCACGAGGAGTCCTTCTCTTAACTCAAACTTTCGGGCACATTCCAATAACATATGATAACATTCATCGATCCTAGAACACAGCTGGTTATCGCACAAGATGATAAACTTGTTTGTTGGAACATGCCCAGACCGTCATCGGAAAGCAGAAACTAAAATCTTTCTAGTAAGGTTGGATGAGTCACTGTCAAACCAAGGATTCCATGTAGGTTTGTCCTGGATTATACCATACCAAACTCCGACGCCTCTGACCAAGGTCTCCCGAAAATGATATTACTATTTCCCCAAACATCTTTTCTTAAAATAAATTCACTAGCCAAGGGTCCGGAATCCAGCACGATACCATCCAAGACAGGTTCCTTTGCAAAACCATCTGCAGCCTCATTACCAAGTAACCCACGTGGGAAGGGATCCATTGGATCTAATACACTTTTTTGCTACATTCATTCTATGTATAGATCTAAGGCTTCAAAAGCGACGGGCATACCGCCCCGTCCGACACACAACGAGCCTACCGAGATAGATTACTCTCTTTAAGCCTCGTTTGAAGAGGGACATGTCATAACGCAGGGGAAACACCGCAACAGGAAGATCATTCCACAGCTTACATGTCCGTGGAAGAAATGATCGCTGGAAACGCACCGTACTAGACGGGAACGGATCCAGGTAGAAAGGGTAAAGTCTATTGCGGCGTCGAGTGGTACGTTGATAGTGTGCGAATGGTGCCGCTGGTACCAAGTCAAACAGTTCCTCGGAGTACTCCCTGTTGAAGAGCGATAGAACACGCAAAGTCCTCCGCTGCTCCAGTGACTCCCGATTTATCCGTCAGATTGGGATCATCAATGATTCGCACAGCCCGTCCCTGAAGGGAGTCAAGTGGGTCGAGCTGGTATTTGGGAGCGTTTGGTCCAGAGATGCGAGCAGTACTCCCACGGGTGGTCGCACCTGCGCTTTGTAAAGTACAAGCCGCTGACCAGGCGTGAAGTAACGCTTAGCACTGTTCAAAACGCCAGCTTTCTGCTCGCCAGTTTGGCTTTGTCTACCAAGTGACTCCCGAATTGGACTTTGCAAACTGGACAAATGTCGACGTCGAGGATCCCAATACTTTCAGAAATACGAAGGGGTACACCTTGGAACTGAGGCGCCATGACAAAGGGGTCCCTCTTGGCAGTGAACGCGCAAACTTGTGTCTTTGTAGGGTTGAACTGAACTAAGTTTCTATCTCCCCATTCCGAGGCCCGCCCAAAGAGAGCCTAGACTACAGACACAAGTTGCAACCGTCTTTCCTGTATAGTACTCTGAGGAACCCTTTGGAGGCTCGTATATTGCTCGTCACCCGTACTGTCATCTGCATAGCAATGCAGGTTCTCAATTAATAACAGATCACTGATATGCAGAATGAACAGTGTGGGGAGAGCACGAGCCTTGCGGGACACCAGCATCAATAGTTTTGGTATCGGAGCAAGAACCGTCCACAACGACCTTGATGCTCCGACCTTCCAAAAAACTAGCGACCCAAGTAGGTCCGTGCAGCATGTGATAGAAGATCACATTCGTAAACAAAGCAGACAATTTTATATAAGTATAACCAAAATTGTCGTTCACAAGTTACCTTTATGTTGTATAATATTGATATAAAATAAATACATCCTTACTAATATTGTAAATCGGAAAGTGAGTTTGTTTGATCGTTTGTTTGTTCCGCTTTCACGCCGTAACTACGGAACCGATTGCTTTGACATTTTGCAGACGTAAAGATAAAAGTTCGGATTGAATATTAGGGTACTTTTTATCCTGGAAAAAATTGATATTCCCGAGGAAAAAACAAAAATATTATTTGCTTGATGCATGACAGAGATGGCGCTGTGTGTCGTTTAAAACAAGGTCAAATATTGCAAATGATAAATGTAAATTTAAAAGCTAAATGATACGAAAATGAATATCGCGCAATACAACCGAATTCCACGCGGGCGAAGCCGCGGGCGGAAAGCTAGTAATGAACTAGCTACCACACTTACACCAATTAGCTCAGCCCAAAGTAAGCTCTGTAAGGCTTGGGTTATGGGATCTAGGGTAACCGATAGACGTACATATATAAATAAATTTGGTATACCAACTACTCGACCAAACCAAAAAACTAATGTTATGTACCTTATCGAAAGATGCCAAAACCACATCAAGCTCCTCATTGGACAAATACTTCATCACGCGGAAGACCATATCCACCAACACCTCGCACTCCATTTCTGCATCAAGCAACCACTTGGACAAGACCTTATCGTACAAATCATAATGATTGTTCACATCGAAGTGTCTGCCGAGTGCCAAATACAAGTCGCTGTACTCAAATTCATTCAAAATGGTTATTATTGGGTTGAGAATGGGGTTGGACACTTTATTTTTGTCCGCGTACAGGAAATATTCACTGCATATTGTTTCCACAACATCTCTCAGGTTGTGGTTGTACCGTTTAACCGAGCCTTCGTCTAATTCTGGCTTATCATCTTTCTTCTCAACTGATAACTCATCCTCGAATTTAATGCTTTTAACTTTGGATTCGCATTCAAAATCTCTGTTCAATGTCTGCAACAGCAAAACATGCCCCTCAACTATTCCATTCACCTCTGCAGTGTTATTCGTTTCCAACTGGGACAAAACGGTGGAGCAAGTATTTTGCCAGAAATTTCTTATAAGCTGATCGTATTTCTCCCCGTTCTCTTTGGACTGTTTCAACCAAAACCTGACTAAAGACGTCATGCATTTGGCAGATTGTTTGATCAAGTTTGTCTTCAATTGGTCTTCCTTTTGATTTGATAGGATCGCCTTCAACCAATTCCTATGAACTGATGTTATGACCTCTGCGACGAAACTGTACTTTTGCAGCGAGAGATACCTCAAACAGTCGGCCATGTTTGTGATCCAATACTGACGTTCGCTTTTTGAATTCAATATATTTTTTTTCTGCAAGCTGAAAGAACAAACGTTACTTTAAAATAGGTATACGATCAAAAGAGCTACACAACGGCTAAAAATCAAAACCCGATGTATTTCTTACAAGTATACACAATTAACGGTTTTATTAATGCAGAAGCAGTAAGGATGTGATATGCCATTGAATTAAAAATATATATTTAATAAGCACTATATACAACTTGAGTATTGTTTCGATTTACTGAATGAAAAGCCATTTTATTATTTTCCATTTAAATGTAATGTAAATATGGTTGGTTCTGTTGCATATAATGATATGATTATTTATATCCACAAACACACATCAACAACTTTGGAATATTTTTGTGATAGACACACATTTAATATTGGCATAGAAATTAATGCAAAATATTGATTTATTTATGAGGGGATGAATGATTACATTAATGTTAAAATTAAATGGAATTTTTGCTGCTGAGTTAGATAGTACAAACAATTTTGGTTACCCTTTTAAGAATGCTGTAAAGAAGTCTTCATAGAATTCTTTGGTCAGCTGATCTTCGGGTAAATTCGACAGCAGAGGAAGTAAGATGTCATTCAACTGCCGGCAGTCGCCCCACCCACCTGGAAACAAATAGTTTGAATGTGAATAACGAAATTGCGTTTACATCGTTATATAAATATGTATATATATATATATATATATATATATAAAACATCACCTTTTTCTAGGAGGTTCAAAATTCTTTTGTTGATACGGTCCTCTTTATCTAGCCAGGTAAACCAATCCTGAAAAATTAATACAATAAGTGAATTAAGACAATTATTCGCATTCCTCATTATCTAATTTTATTATAACTAGATCAGTGTTAGCTGCAGCAGGCAGCGCCAGGAGGGCGACGGCGCCAGGCGGTCGGTGACACGAGCAGCAGGTGGCACAGTACCGGCACGGCGCCGACGAGCTGCAGCAGGCAGCGCCAGGAGGGCGACGGCGCCAGGCGGTCGGTGACACGAGCAGCAGGTGGCACAGTACCGGCACGGCGCCGACGAGCTGCAGCAGGCAGCGCCAGGAGGGCGACGGCGCCAGGCGGTCGGTGACACGAGCAGCAGGTGGCACAGTACCGGCACGGCGCCGACGAGCTGCAGCAGGCAGCGCCAGGAGGGCGACGGCGCCAGGCGGTCGGTGACACGAGGCAGCAGGTGGCACAGTACCGGCACGGCGCGCCGACGAGCTGCAGCAGGCAGCGCCAGGAGGGCGACGGCGCCAGGCGGTCGGTGACACGAGCAGCAGGTGGCACAGTACCGGCACGGCGCCGACGAGCTGCAGCAGGCAGCGCCAGGAGGGCGACGGCGCCAGGCGGTCGGTGACACGAGCAGCAGGTGGCACAGTACCGGCACGGCGCCGACGAGCTGCAGCAGGCAGCGCCAGGAGGGCGACGGCGCCAGGCGGTCGGTGACGGCGGCCAGCAGCAGCCGGCGACCGACAGCAGGCGGCAGCGCGGGCCCCAACCGCCGCACCAGCTGTGACATGCTGGTGAACCACGCATCCCTACGACACCCAACCAATTATTTGTGAGTGTGTTGTAAGTAAAGTGCCCATTCTCACATCCTGTGCCGACAATATGTCATCAACTTCATGAAGGAGAGCAGTAGATGTGCTATGTTTTCTACGGAACCCTGACTGTAATTGAAGTAACAAAGAATTAGTTTCCAAATACCCAATCATTTGCTTACTAACTACCTTTTCAACAATCTTAGAAACACAAGGGAGAATGCTTATTGGACCCAAATCACAGACACTGACAGGGTTAGAATTCTCAGGGATGGGCTGTATCAATGCAGTTTTCCAAGTGTCAGAGAAATGTGAATCAGCTAATGATTTATTTACTATAGCAGTAATTGTTTTGAGTGACTGCGGCAAAGTCAGCTCCAACATGTGCAAGGATATTCCATCAACACCAACCGCATTAGAATGAAAACTACGAATAATATCAGCAATATTTTTCTCTGTCACTGGCGAGAGAGAAAAACTTGTAGTGCCTTGTCTGTGATATTCAAAATAAGTTAAATCAGATAAACTTGTAGTAGCAGTACTCGGCACATTCAAAAAGTGAACTTTTCTTTTCATGATAAATAGCTGAGGATACTGTAGAGTTTAATTCTTTGTAATATGTTTCATGTGAATCATTTTTAGTTTTCATCCATCTTTTATGTGCATTATCTCTAATCATCATCATCTGTCTGATACTGTCTGTGATCCATGGGAGAGATTGTTTTTTAATCACAGTAGTTTTGAGAGGAGCATGGAGTTCGAAGAGCTGCAAGATTACAGAACTAAATGTGGCAACCATTGAATTTAAGTCAGGCAGCTCTTCGATACAGCTCCAGCCAATCTGATTCAAATCTTCCTCAAAAAATTCAGGAATAATATCCTTGTATGGCCTATTGCAAACTATTGACCCGGGGATTGTCGTCCGACAAGTTTGTGTGTTATCGCTGACGAAAAACAGATGGCGCTACGTGTGCTATGTAGCGTTCGACAGCGCCGAATTTATCCGAGCGCCCTCGAACTCGGCGGCTTCGTGGCGACTTCACTTCTCATTTACTTGTCGACGAGTGAACACATGTTTTTCAAATTACCCTCTATAGCTTTCTATTAAATATTAGTCGAGTTTCTTTTGCATAAATTAATTCAGAGCCTTAAGCATCTAGTGCTATATAAATAGCGTGGATTTTCTTATAATATACATACAATATAATCAAGTGCAGAAAGTAGTCTAAGACAAACTTCAAAGGTAGTGTTCCTTTAGATTGTGCTTAAAAGAAGCAATGGAATGACAATCTTGAACAGTGGCTGGCAGCTCATGTCACAATCTAGCAGCACGAACAGTAAAGTAGTGGGAGTAGAATTTGGAATTCGAAAAAGGAACATTTAAAATAGGGCATGACACACAAGCACGCTGAGGCCGGGCAGAAAGTGGCAGTAAGTCAAATCTACATCGTAAGTATTGAGGCAATATTGGGGAAACTATTTTAGTAATTCCTTAGTGTAGCTTAATGTGTTGCTAACTATACACACCTGACTCTGCTTGCATTGTGAGTGGGTAGCTTCCAGAAGGCTGTGGACGACAGCACTGGCTCGAGAGCCTTTTGTAACCAGCTCAGTTGATTGTCCGGCAACCGTTCCACCATCAACCGCAGGCCCTGCAGGCTCCCGGCCACCAGGCGCTGCAGCTGTTGTTCCAGCTCTTCGGGATCTTCGCTCCTGTTAAAAGTTAGCTTACATTAATCAGCATATTATACAAGGTCTTACTTTTTTTCTTTTTGTTTTGTTTCCCCGAGGAAAATGCATTATTAGTTGCATATTAGTTGCATACCCCGCTTCGTCCGCGTGGAATAGTTATTTTGAGCATCATATTTATTTTTGCAAACAACCACCTCTGCTGTTACCCGATCTTGACAACGCGACATATCCAAATTTGATTACCATAAAAACGATTCTAGTGAGTCAACCTTAAAAGATAGACATATACTGTCGCGGACCTTTTATTAGATCATTTTAAGAGGATTAATTTTTCCATACATATTCTTTTGGTATCTAGAACCGTTTTAGCAGCGCACGCAACGGAATCCCTCAAAGATGAATAATTGTCCCCGTTTTTTCCACATTTTCCACTATTTCTTCGCTCCTATTAGTCGCAGCGTGATGTTATGTAGCCTAAAACCTTCCACGATAAATGGGCTATTCAATAAAAAAAGAATTTTTCAATTCGAACCAGGAGTTCCAGAGAATAGCGCGTTCAAACAAACAAACAAACTGTTCAGCTTTATAATATTAGTATAGATTTCATTACTTTTGATATTGTTGACGAATATGTTCAATTGGACAAATTAAAATGGTCTAAGTAATTCTAAGTAGGTTTGGGACTACTTAGTTAGATTACTAGGCATAACAAGTTTCTCATATTCGCATGCGACACTGGAGGAGTAGGATGAACTAGGAGTAGTGTTGCAGAGAGAACTGAGGCTTACGGTACTTCAGCATTGGAAGCCATGGAATCAGACGAGAATTAACACGCTGATTGTAGATATCATACAAACTCAATACGGTTAAGAGGTGTATGCCAGTAGCTAAAGTACAAAGTCCAATAGTCCCAATAACATAGCTTTATAAATTCAATTACTTTAATTAAATATTTTAAAAGAATAAATATTTCAAAACAAATAAAAGTTTAAAGCTTACTTTTTAGGCATCGTTTTTTCAGACTTGCCAATTATGTTGTCCAGCACTTGCGACATGACCTCTTCTTTACAGAAGTTTATCACTTCAGGCAGCTTGTTCTCCGGAAACGTGGCCTAAACACCAGAAAACTTACATATCTTTATAGTAAGTACACAATACAACATGTCAGACTTTACCTGTTGAGCTCTTATGTCGCCGTAATAGGGGCGATTTTCAAATGTAATTGAGATCAATAGCCAATTTTACTACAAGCTAGCGCCAAATATATAAATAAATAATAAATAAATAAATAAATATTTGTTACACTTCACCAATTAGCCTAGCCCAAACTAAGCTCTATAAGGCTTGTGCAATGGGATCTAGGGTAACGGATAGACATACATATATTATACATATATAAATAATGTTTATTGAAATATATATCAACAACCATGACTAAGGTACAAATGCTCGCATTCATCACACAAACATCTGCCCCCACCGGGATTCGAACCCGGGACCTCAGAGATGGCGACACCTTGAAACCGGTGTATTATCCACTCTACTATGGAGGTCGTCAAATATATATTTCCAACTTTTCAACTATGTACTTATATTATATAGTTTATGTCGCTAAATAGGAATATTGAATTGCTATGTTCTGGCGTGAAGATACATTACGCAATGGAATTACTGGGTATTGCGACTTTATATCTACATGTCGGCAACATACACTGGTTTTTGATAGAGTTGCAGATAAGCTGCGAATCTCACAGGAGCCACTCGTACTATAGGTGACTGTAAACACTTACCATCAGATGGGCAGTCTGTATGTTTGTCATCATATCACACACATTATCGTAATAAATAATAATTGAATTCGTATGTACTGTTTTCATACAAGATTTGGTTTGTGTCAGTTACAGATCTGGACTATCTATTTTCTGTTTAAGCCGATAGCACTAATCGATGACGTCATTGATTACGACAGATTCATAAATAGGCACATCAACAGTTATAGACATGTATCTGCGTTTGCCGACAGAGCATTTTGGACCACACTTTTGAGTGTCAATATAGTCGGTAAGAAAAAAAAGTGTGTATATAAAACACCTGAAAATATCCCGCGCTCTCTGCCGCAGCTTTTAAGAAACGGAAATTGCTTTAAAGTCATTTTTGAATTTATAAACAACAACTGTATCTGATATTTAGAGGAATGACTAATCATTCCTCTAAATATTTAACTATCAATATTATTATCTGTTTTAACTCGGATTTTCTTTACTTTATTACTCTTTGTTTGATTTTGAATGAAATCAAAGATACTACCAACTTGAGATAGCTTTTAAATCAAGGAATTGGAGGTACGTGCCTGCAGCGAGGCCCGGCAGAGGGAGGCGGCGGGCGCGTGCTCGTCGTACTGCGCCTGCAGCCACGCCGGCACCAGCTGCCGGATCACGGGCGCCAGTTGCCGGCCACACACTCTCGCGAACGTTCCGTGACACAGCTAACAAGTATCAAAATCTAGTCTGCAGCTTTTCTGCGATATAATCTCTACGCACCCAAGAATAACAACACAATATAATATAAATGCATCAAATGAATAACTGTGTATTATTTTTTTATAACAACAAACAGTTGTATAGAGCTATACCTGTGTATTTGGGATTGGTAAATATACAGTCCACTGGTATAAATGTAAAATTCAATAATTCAATATAATGTAAAATTGAAAACACATCTCTAATTTCATTTATGCAAACTGGTTACCAATGCAGCAATTGTATTGTTAATTTAAATCATGGAGTCATGCCAAGTGCGTTTCTTGGCAACATTTAAATTAATTAAGAAAGATATTTCTTAATAATAGTTCATAAATATAAAATTAAGGTGGATTAAGAGAAATCTCTCATTGGATATATAGGAAATAAAAATACTAGCCAAGCACAAATCTGACTTGCGTTTAAAGGGTTTTGTACAATCTGTACTAATATAAATGCCAAAGTAACCCTTTGTATATCTGTCCCAACTGTTTAAACATATGCATAATAAACTTTAATTTATTATGCATATATTTGGACATTATTTGGACTTGAAAAGCTCTGGTCAGTTTTCTTGGTAGTTGCTTCAGTACAAGGCAATTGCTGTATACATTTGGATAACTGGTGTAGTGTCTTCTTCATATAAAAGCGATTATATTAAGAAAAATACTTTATTTACTTAAAATTTGACCATACACCTTTGAATAATAATATAATCTTACCTGTGCAGCCTCTCGTACTTTGCAGTCAGTATCAACAGCAAGAATTTTGTAGAAGTGTGCCCAGCTTGGCAATACTAATAATACATCCTCAATGTTGCCTTTAGATACAAGATCATTCAACTCCTGTAGTGCCTATAAATGTTACAAACAATTGATGACATCAGTGTGTAGGAATACAACATATATAGAAATTTATAGAGGTTTTAGAGGTATATGCACCTATTTAAACTTTAATAGTAATGAACAGTGTTTATTAATACGAAATATGTATATAAAATATTGTTCATTAGTATTAATGCATAAATAGGATTTTATTTGGGTTGAATTATTTTTATACCTAGAGTTATGATAGGTCAATGACCATTGACCTAAAAAAGTTAACCGCAAGGCAACAGCAATTATTACAGGCATAGTCAACAATATTCGTTCTTTCGTGTCTAAATTTTCTTTTACACATAGAGATTTTGTACATAAATATTTTATTTCTTTGTAAAAAAAAATTAATTGGATTCCCTGCCTCATTACCTATCAACAATATTTGCCTGACAAACAGAGGTGTCAATGATTTGGATGACAGGAAAACTAGAAAGACTGACACCTGGATCTCTGTGTAACTGGACTGAATGTTTAGACTTATTATATTTCAACCTAACAGGTGACAATTGTTTTATGAATCTGTTTGGCAGTGAGTAATCTGGTGTACATTACATTTTGTATCCAATACTTATTTTCTTATCTCCTCTTATATTCTTATTAAATAGTAGAGTTATATTATTTTTCTCATTCTTAGGAGTACATTTAATATTTTCTGAATATGAAATTAAGTGAATTTTAGATTTAATTATACTTATCACAGCTCATATATGCCCCCACCAAAGAGCATAAGTCAACCTCCTACTTGAAGAGATTAGGTATGCTGGCCCAGTGTGAATTTGAGATTTATAAGTTTTAGTAGTTACCTTAACTTTGGTGGTTGGATCTTTTTTATTAAGTCTTTTGACACAAATTCCAAATTCTGGTTTAACACCCTGGTCTAACGTAGGGTTTGTTAGTGTGGGAAACAAAAGAGGTGCACTTTGCAGTCCACCATGTAATATCCCAGGAGTTAAGTAGCTTGTGCTGTGGAGGAGTTCTGCACTGCGCCCACTGCTGGACGGCTGTAAAAAGATATCATGTGGCTGTATAAAAAGATAAAAGGACTTTTGGCATATTTATAGATGAATCAAAGGGTTTAATAATATATAACATTCTTTGTGGTTCTTTTTGTTTCAATATAATGAAGGTATATACATAGAATTCATATTATAGTTATAATTATAGTGAATAATTATATTAATACCTAAGCATAAGCAAAGAAGCATGTTTGATCCAGTTAATCTTCAGCAATAAAGTTTAGTTTGTATTTTTATTACTGTATACCTTATAGTAAGGTTCATAAGTGCCAGATGTATTTAGCAAATTTAAATAAAAAAAAATACAGTTATATAATTTATTTTAATGAAAGGTTTTTATTTAGCTGTTTGTTTTTATAGAATTGTGTACGTAAGGACACGTAGGTGTACCTACAGTTTCAAGAATTTCATGGTACTCACTCTGACATTGTTTTTAGTGCGTTGGCTTTGTTTAATTTTGCCTCCCATTATGTTATAGTCATTTGTATTTATTTATAAACATACAAATATTGTCATATTTTAGAAAATTATGAAATGCTATAATTCTCAACTACGAATTGTTCAATGTGTTTACTGACTTTGACAACTCTGAAAACATGTCAAAATTTGAACTGCGTTCATAAATCATTGACACAGTTAAACGCGATGACCTTTTTTTTTATCCGTGGTGCGGTCTGATGAACGATTGAAGCAAGACTCGTTTTTCTTAGCTATTATTTTTTATAAACTATAATGTATTTAAATACACTATAAATATCATTAATAAAAAAAAATACAAAGAGCTGTAGTTTTAAAAATAAATCAATGGGTACAATAAGTACCCATCTCCATTTAAGGCTGAGTTTAGTTGATGGGTCACACGGTCGGACCGCACCGGTCGCGTGGAGTCCAACATAACCTTCGGGACATAACTAACATAACTTTTGTAATTTTGTAATTGTACATTAAATTTGTCGGCAAGATATAGGTGTCGTAAATATATATAACTTAGTAGAGAGGATCGACACATTTACTTCCATAGCATCGATAGGAGATATTAAGAAATTAGAGTCTGGCTAACCAAAACCCTGGAATTATTTGCGAACTTTTTATATAGCAACTCTGTATGAACGTCAACGTCAATTTGACAAGGTTGTCGTTCAAGGTTAGTAGACAATATTATTTTGATACTTTGAACACCTACCTATCCAGTCGTCATAATAAAATTTTGATTTACAATTTACGTATCCTTACAAATAAATTACTTATGTTTCTTCGTATTGAATAAAACTAATTATATTCATTCGTACATCGCATCAGTTATTTTAATAATATCACCTATGTTTTACGTATACTCATTATTAATGTGATAAATCATTTGGCATTGAAGTGTTAGAATCTGATTTTGATTATAATGAATAAAACTAAGTTATTATGTATGGAATATTATCATATTTTATTTCTCTATTTATTTTCAGATCAATCAGATCAATAAATCCTTAAAATCCCGTTTCAAACATATAAAAAATAAATAAAAATAAATAAATTCTATTTCTTTATTTCCCTAACATAACTTTCTTATACTGTCTATATATATGATATTTTTAATAATGAATTACCAAGTATCAAAGTAGGTTATTCCAATTTTTATAGTATAATTTGTGTGTTAGTGTTGTCATGCATGTATTTTTTAAATTTGCCGCCAATATTCTGGGGCTCACTTTCGACCAGTAGCCAGATTCTACTTGACATACTAGATAGACTTACAATGAAGAACGTTGGCATTATCATATCACCTTATTGTCCGAAATACGCTTATTGTTCACGTACATATTAAAAGATTTATAAACTTTTGATTAATTTAAAAAAAAAATCAAATCAATTATGCCGCCGGAAGTCACTCAATGAATGCATGCTAGATTTTTAATCTATGTATTCCATTTACTCTTGATAATATACTAATCTGTGCTCCTACCACCTTTTCTCTCCATTCAAGCCGTAGGGCCCTTATGGCCAAGGCTAGGCTGAATTTAGTCGGTAGGTCTGTTGGGTCGAGCCGCCTCGATTCACCAGGAGTCCGACATAATCAACGCATCCCTGCTTGCCTGTTGTGGTGGTATCCATGAGGATTCTCAGCCTCCTCTCCTGAGAAAAAAAAAAAAACACCCTCTCTCAGTCATCAATTACGCCCTCACAGAGACACCTGTGTTTAGATTGTGGCGAATTATACGCGCGCGCGCAAGATATCGATGGTCTACCATACCATATAATGTATGTGCTGTGAAGTTAATAACCCAGTGCCTTAATTGGTGACGGTTACCAGCGGTTCTGTGAGTCCCATTCACCTTTAATCTTACATAGTTTCAAGAGTTTGGTGTGCTTCATTTTGACCAGCCGGCCCGCCATCTTTCATCAAATCTTAAATATTAATTTTAAGAAATTTTCCTCTTATACCATTCAAATTATAAATATTTATTTACGATAATATAGACAGATTACAGATCAAAATAAACCTTATTTCCGTATTGACCCTTATAGCCAATTATTGTCGTAAAACAAAAATGCCTAAGAGAAAAAAACGTGCATACTTAAAAAAAAATATACTAACTGATCTATATAACTGTGATATATGTATGTAGCTCTATGGTTTGTACAACTCTTTTTCCTTGGACGGCTAAGTTGCTGTTTCTGACGTATGTTTGTCTGTCAATAAATGGAGTTTCATAAAACATGTATTTTACTGCTGGAAAGCTAATATTACGCTACCTAAGTCAGGTTATATCAATAACGATCTTCGTACCGGTTAGCAGTTAATAAATAGATGTGAGTTTTTTTTACTGTGAAGTGTCTGTGCGAGCATGAACTTGTTTATCGAAATATCTCTCTTCGTTGTCACTCCGTGAAAATACCTGTCAAATTTATCGATTTTTCATTGTGTATGTCGATCTTAGCTGTCAAATTTTTTTTATCCAAGTTCCATGCTCGTTTTACAAATATTACGATAAAAACCATTCAAACTTCATTGATCGCAAGAAAGGATGTGCGATGATAACGCACTAAGTTGCAGATAAGTTTAGTATTTTCTGTGATGATGTGTCTGCAATGTCAAGGAATCTAAAGTCGACTGTAAACATTGGGTCATTCAGATGTTATAGTTCAAACATTTTTAATGTTTGGACAGAGTACCGATACCATTTGGTTGGTCAAAATTGGCGTCAACTACCAACGTACTGTCAGTACCGTACAAGAAAGAAATAGACGTACTAGGGCATGGTGCGTAAATATGCGTATAATGGAACGCATATGTCAACATTTTTCATCGAGGGTAAAACAATTACAACTGTATTCCTTACCTACCATAATCCTATCGTTATTGGGATTGATTTGACATTCACACTTCTTCGCGTACGGACTTCCGATCGGCATCTCGGATCGAGCATCTCAACCGCGAACCTATCATCGAAGTTACTAATCAGCCGCGATCTACGCTCTATCGTATTCGCGTATCGCGCATAAACAAGAAGACGAACACGGAGAAAGAATATTTAAAGAGGAATCGAGGACGAGCGTCTATAACATCTAGCACGCAGGGCGACGTGAACCAGGAGACCTATTTTTGAATTACGAATGCGACTTCGAAATCACCGATGTGACTAATAATCACCGATTTTCAATAATTCGTATTTTTGAATATCACTTATGTAACTACCTTAGTCACGGATGTGATTTCATTACGAGTGCCCTCACCCACTCGTAATCAAGTCATACTTATGGAAATGTTATCAGTTTTGTTTAGAGAACATAACCTCAATGGTTAAGCCGGCAATAACCGGCAGCGGCTACATTCTGCGTGGAACCGAACTCTTACATTTATGTGTGTATTTTATCTATGTTGGCAGCTCTGCGATCGACTTTAGAAAATTGGATGTTTAAGAATCCGTGATCTCAAAGTCACCGCTGACTAAATAGTCAGCGGTGATTTCGAAATCGCATTCGTAATTCAAAAATAGGTATCCAGGTCGGTCCCAATTGCTTTCATCTTTACTTGTTTTTCCCCGTCAGGGCAGTATAATTTTAAAAAAAGGTAGGAATATACTCACATAAATGATACACATTAAATGGCATTGAAGTGTCAATATATATATTTTTAATATTCATAAATTCAATATACATTATAATATCAAGTAAAATGAATTACTATAATTTATATAGGCAATATTTTAACACATGTTAATCTATGGGTATATTTAACAATCTAATGTTCTTAGTTTAACAACCACCCTCACAATCACCCTCCGGCATACAACAACACACGTATGGCAATAGGAATTCACATTTGACTTATGTCTAGGTTATAATAAATCTATAAATAAAGGTTTATGGTAAAGTTACAAACGGAAGAAATACTTGATCTGGCAATATTTGTATTGCACATGTAACTTAACACCGCCACAGTACAAACGGCCGATAAAATTTTATTATGTAAAAATAAACATTTCTCATACAAAAAGTTCTTACAAATAATTTTGGCACATAAAACTAATTTTAAGAGGACAGGGCCGGTTTTTATATTACAGTGGCCCCGTCTATGTAAAACGTAAGTATCTTTGGTTTGTCTAGCCCACCAGACTGAATTTGGAAATCACTTAACACTAAAATATAATAAAATATGAAACGTTTCAAACGGGTGTAAATACATAATTTTGTTTAATGTTACGCTTCGGAGCACACGGAAAGCGGGAGCTTCGTTACTATAGAATACTGTTACTCTTAAAAATTGAATGACGAAAACATTTCTTACGTTACTAACTGTTATATGAAAAAATATTTATCGTTCGCTATTTTCGCGCTGAAAGTTAAAAGCCTACACAGTACATGCGAATTGAGTAATATATTATGTAATTCGTTGCATTGAAACCTTTCAAACTAATATGATACACTTACAATTACAAAATATAAAAATTATTATGTTTCTCGTGATTTTTTTTAGGAACTTTGAGTTCTAATACATAGGTACTGCTGGAAAGAAATTAGAAATGGATTCACGCAATGGCATTTAAGTACAAGACTACAGGTGACTAATCGTCGACAATTATGAGAAAATAGCACATTTTGGGATGGTATTTTTATAATCTATACGATAAATTTATTAGTAAACCTATTGTAGTCAGTAGATTGCTGCTTATTGTCGCCATGTTAGTTCTCTCGGGCCGGAGCCGCTTCTTGTCGTACACCGAAATCGCGATCATATTTACACATAACTCGTACAATATTTACAATCAATACCGCTATTTACAACTTAACATATAACTTTTGATTACACGAAAGAGTTTTTTAAACACAGCAGAGATCCCATAGAAGTATTATGGAATGCTTAGAACTTAAGTAAGATTGAATCTATCTAAACACTTAGCATTACAATACGAGAAGCTTAAAGTTTAGGAAGATTTTAATTTTTTTTCGATAACAACTCATAGAATTTTTAAAACACGTGGAACTATAATTTTAGACTTTGTTATTATTACAACACGGTTCATAATCGCAAGTTAATTAATTATAGACGAGTAGATGAGAAATATAGCTCTTAGAATATTGCCACATTGATCACCTGCTCATAAAAATGAAGTACGACTTAACAATAAGATTAATATGATATATTGGAAATTCAAAGCACATTAATGAGCTTGTCATTAATTGATCATAATTTCTCTTCAAATCTCCGAGATTTCGAATGGCTCAGTTCCCTAAGATTTCTTATATCATCTTGCATTTTCGTTTCAAAGTAAATGACCTTGATTACATATTTTATTTTTCCATATTACAGTAGCCTATAAAATGCCTTTGTGTTGTACCTATATGTAAAAGTATTGTCAGCACAATATTTCAAACACTAACATGTAAGTAGGTAGGACTAATTATATTCCAGTATTTATTTATTATTTAATAAAATGAGTATCTATTTTTCGTGAACATATCCGACTTAAATAACTACTTATTACTAAACATTTAAAATAAAACATCAAATTCGGACAGTATCAACGTCGCTTTTCTAAACATATTGGCCATTGTAAAAAAATAATAAAATAGCTTTCTTTTGCATGAGTATCAAGCTACAGGTACTGGCCTTTGGGATAAATAGAACACTACTAGAAACAAACAATATTTTTGGCAACGTGAATATTATCCTTTGGCACTAAAGTAACTAGACTATTAATAATTATACTTAAAATATTATATAGTATGTCGTTGAGCAAAGACTTAACAACGAAACAAAACAAAATACCGGGCGACGAATACTTAATCATTACGAGTATTAAAGAGCAAGAGAACCCCAGCGAGGCTAGGTGTCCGCTGGCGCTCAATTCATTACTTAAGTATTTGGCACATCACTCACTAAAGAATAGAGCTCCACTTTAAAGTCAAGCAGATATTTGTCTTCCCAAGCTTGGCGATGTTTTACAAAACCTTAAATGTATCGGTGTACATGATTGTGACTTGCGTGGTGATGGAAACAATAATCACATTGTTATTTACTGTAACATTGTTGCTGAAGCCTATGAGGAGGAGCGGCAGGCTTAAAGACGGAAGGATTAGGTCCTGTAGGGCTTGCAAATGGCGAACCTGTGGTTCATGTGCTGGCTGTACGAGCCGGAGTGGGAGAATTTTTTGAGGCATTTGAAGCATTGGAAAGGCTTCTCGCCGGTGTGCAGCCGTTGGTGCTCCGTTAGGTGGTGCTTGTGCTTGAACGCCTTTGGGCACACTTCGCACTTATACGGCCGCTGACCTATAAGTAAAGTTTATCTATTTTATTAGACAATCCTAAAGTAACAATATGACAACATAAAACAACATATATTGACAAAATGAAAATGTGAAACAATGAAATGAAATTATTATTTAAAACTTTTAAAATGTACTATCCAAGCCAAGAATGCTGTTAATACAAAGAATAACCTGACTTACAATTTATAAATAAAAAGTACTAACCTGAATGTTCATATTTGTGCCTAGCTAATGAACTTTGCTTGACGAAAGTCTTGTCACAGAGGTTGCACACGAAGTGGTCTTCCCCCTCCTTGAACTCAGCACCATGCTTCAATTTGTTCTTCTTAAGTACTGGCGCTTCATCTTCGTACTCGTTTTGAGATTCCTTCCATGAAAGCCGCTCGTACGATGGACTTGGGGCCTGCCGGTTTTCCGGAGTCAACTGCACGTTAAGAATTGGAGAGCGTGCGCTAGTCATTTCGCTATGCTGTAACATTTTGTCCATTGGCATCAAATGATTCATGAGCATTTTTTGGGGTAACAATCGCTTGTGTCCGTTGACCGGCTCTCCTGGAGACGGGGATAGTCGAAAGTCCGTAAAGGAAGACGAAGAACAATTGGAATGTGGATACGTGTTGTTGTAATTAGGTCGGTGAGGTGTTGTGCTGCGTGACGACTTTTGGCTCAGGTTCACCGCCTCTTCGGAATCGGAATGTGTGACTGAAATGCTGCATGACGGCGACGGCGAGGGGCTCGGCGTCGACGGCTTCTTCGTAGATAGGTCAAGCGGTTGGTCCGACACTGACAGCGTCTGTGTCATTCTCCGCACTCGCGCTCTGTTATTCTGAAACCAAACTTGCACCACACGATTGTCGAGTCCTATTTGATGTGCAATCTTCTTGAACTCTTCTCGGTTCGGTCTCGGATTTAGAGAATAGTGCTCTTTCAATATAGCTTGCTGTTCCTCGCTTAATGCAGTTCTCACTCTGATTTTGCGGTCGTTATCGTGCATCACCTTATCGTCACGATCATCTCTAGTGAAGTCTTCGTCTTCACTAGCACTAACACCGCTTTGTATCGAAGCACGCATTTCAGCTTCCAACCTATTAAGAGCTACGGTTTCTGCCACCTGAGCTGCCAAACCTTCATGTTTTCTAAATAGACTGCCACATACCACTTTTTCGTGTTCAAGTAACTCTGCGTTATTGTTAAATGTCATGTTACACTTCAAACATTTGTTCGCTTCTTCAGGCTCCTCTTTTACTATTATGTTGGGAGCAGGCGGTGACTCTATGCTGGGACAAATATTACCAGAAACAGGAGACAATTTTTCCACATTTGTTCTAAAAAAGTGTTTCGTTACTGATGCATTTACAGAATCTAATATTGTATTGAAACCAGAATGGTTGTTGTTTGTCTGATCGTTGTTGTTGAGCGGGACGGATTCAAAGTTACGCGGTGACTTTACTACAATATCACGTTCCTCTTGCTCTTTTTTAATCGAGGCCGCTTCGTCGTCTTCTATGTCCATCACAAGTTCAGCGCTACCTTCTGACCTTTTATCGTCTTCTTCGGTGACCTCTTCTATTAAGTCTTCTGGATCGGCTGAGGGCGGACTTGCCAATTTTGGACTAGATGCATTTTCCAATTTTCTTTGTTGATATTGAGATGATGCTATTTGTTCAAAGAGCTGACTCAGTGAGGCTGGAAAGCTATAGGGAGTTATGCCGGTAGCTGGACTCATTGGCATACCGGGTGGCATATAGAAGGGGTTCATGCTGGGCTGCGCTAAAGGTGGACGGTGGAAGTTGTTTTCTTGCGAGGACATACTTGCGAAGAAGGCAGCGGCCGCTGCTTCGTTGTATTTGGGTAAGATGGGCAGGAAGGAGTTGCCATTTGGCGCCATATTATTGTTTAGCTGAGACGCCACCATTGCGTTGGCCCGCTTTCTGGACGGGCTGCGCTCCGGATTGAGAGCGGGATTGTTGGGCTTGATACGGCCCATTTTCAAATTCATGACGAGACATTTCTTTGAGGTCATGTGGCTAGAATAAGAGCCAGAGTGGGAGAATTTTTTCCCACAATTAGCGCATTCGAAAGGTTTCTCTCCGCTATGGATGCGCAGGTGCTCCTTGAGGTGATGTTTGAACTTGAAGGCTTTGTCGCAATCATTGCATTTGAACTTGCGAAGCAATGCACTTTCGTCGTGGCTTATCATATGTCGCTGCAACCTGTACACATTCGCGAAACTCTTGTGGCATATCTTGCAAGACTGTGGACAAAGAAACGAACTATTAGTTTTGCATAATATAAATAAGGTTTGAAAGAAATTAACAAAAATACAATGGTGACTCATGGCTACAGGATGCTACGCAACCCTCTTGATTAAATGAGAGCTTGCAATACAAAGATGTCTTTATAAAATTGATGACTAGCTGTTTCAGTATATTTCTAAATATTGCAACAATCAAGATCGCATTGGTATTAAATAAGTGCAATCCCGCCACCAGTTGTGCAAAAGCGGACAGGTAAACAATGGGCACTGACATAGCGGAGTGTATCCACCTGAGTGCTGGGCGAGTGCAGCGTCTCGTGCCGCTCAAGTTGGTCGCGGGTGGGGTAGGCGCCGCGGCACTGGCTACAGCTGAATGGTCCCCCGGGACCCAGGGGAGACCCGCTCCGCTCCTCCTCATCCTCGGACGGCTTGCTCTCCGACCCTCCACCCGCCAGCGGTCGGACTGGAAACGTTAAACTACATTTAAAACCAAAAGTCAACTTTAAAGTAAGAAGTGTTCTTATTATAAATATTACAATATTTATTGCAACTCGACTACGTGCGTTGTGTAACCAGATCCCGCTTAGATCAGGTTAAACTACAATTAAAAACACTTTCCAGCAATTCAACTACATACGCTGTGTATGTAACCAGATCTATGCGGGATGCGCGTGACCCACCCACCTACCCACTTGACGCCATATCGGCAGGTCGTTAGAAATTCGTTAAGAACTCCAACTAGTCCAGTGATTCCCAAATGGTCCATATCGACCCCCTTTTTTTTCTGAGGGGGGAAATGCGACCTTATGCACCATGACACCGTGCTGGCAAGGCGCGGCCGTATTTGGGCTCTCCGGTCATAGAAATGAAGACCGGCCTACCCACTACACCCTCCGATAAATGATATTTGGAAAATAAATTTGGGGGTCCATGAGATGAAAATGGGGGTCCACGATAGATCAACAAACATTGACAGTAATTATATATTTGCTTATACTATCTTCTAATATAAAGGCATATTATTTATAAAGGTACCTACGAAGCAAAGTTCTATAGGATGTAGGCATTCAATATCAGTTAAGTAGGGGGTCTACCCACCCCACACTGCAGAGCTCTGCTACGGAGCCTGCAGCGGATAATGGCCATACGGATCGTACGAGGCTACCGTACCATCTCGTACGAGGCGGCGACGGCTCTGGGACGCTCCCCCCCATTGCGTCGCGGCGTGTCGACCGGGGAAGCGATGGGGGGAGCGCCCCGGAATCCGCGCACGAAGTGCCTAGGCGGGAGTGGCACCGACGGATTGTGGCGGCCTGGCGTGCGCAGCTCGAATTACGGATCTGCGCGCGCCAGCGGGCCGTCGGTGCCGTACTCCCGCACCTCGAAGCTTGGCTCCACGGGAAGGAGGAGGTCACCTACCGATTGAGTCAGATACTCACCGGGCACGGCTGCTTCGGTGAGTATCTGTGTCGAATAGGACGGGAGGGATCGACACATTGCCACCACTGCGCATCCGACCTCGACTCGGCCCAGCACACGCTGGCGGAGTGCCCCGCGTGGGCCTCCGAGCGGTGAGTCTTGGTCGCAGAGATCGGGCGAGATCAGTCTCCGCCGGCATTGATTGCGGCAATGCTCCCCTAGGCAGGGGAGCGGAGGCTGGGGGCTCCCGGAAGTCGCTTCGCGTTCCCGGGGGCTCCCTATATGCCTGAGGAAGGCCATCCCTGAGGTTTTTAGTGGGTAGGCCTCCCCCTTCTGGGGAGGAGAGCCCCACATAACCGCCGGCTCGCCCACAGCCGGGGTATGCAATTTAATGCATTTTCCTCAGGGGAACAAAAAAAAACGGGGTCTACACATCACCGATAAACATGGCAATGGGTTTACGACACAAAAAAGTTTGGAAACCTCTGAACTAGTCGAATCATGATTATGGTAACCTTTTAACGTTAGGTAGCACAGATATGTGCTATCAAAACTTGAGTAAGTTTATAAATAACATATGCAAGCGTAACTGAATTTTATAAATTGAGACCTTAGATTTGAGCAGGGTCATCAGTACAAGTAAATTGTCTATCATTATTTGGGCGGACGAGTATGGGAAAAAGTTTGGCAACGGCGGTTTTACGACTTATGGGGAACATGTAGAGGTAAATAGTTACTGTGCCATCGGGAATATTAAATTGAAAACGTGGCAATAACGCATTCAATTAGTTTATCGAATGAACGATCTAGCAGTTATATTTGAATTATAAAAACACATCAGTACTCGCCTAAACGTCAAGAGGCAGTCTTAATCAATGCGCGGTGTTGAATGATTTGTCATGGTCAAATGTGTAATTATGATTTATTTAATTATTTGTATGTGAATTTCAAAATTACATTTATTTATTTTTTACCTATGCTGATTTGATTGATTCCGTAGTCGAGTAGTTGGTATACCGGTTTCAAGGTGTCGCTATCTCTGAGGTCCCGGGAGACCTATTTTTGAATTACGAATGCGACTTCGAAATCACCGATGTGACTAATAATCACCGATTTTCAATAATTCTTATTTTTGAATATCACTGATGTGACTACCTTAGTCACAGGTGTGATTTCATTACGAGTGCCCTCACCCACTCGTAATCAAGTCATACTTGTGGAAATGTTATCTGTGTTTTGTTTGATTTTTCAGTCTATATATACAATATATATATATATACGAATGTAGTACATATCCCAACTAATATTATAAATGCGAAAGTGTGTTTGTTTGTTTGTTTGTTTATTTGTTTGTTTGTTTGTTTGTTTGTTACCTCTTCACGCTTAAACTACTGCACCGATCATCACGAAAATTTGCATACACATAGTCTGTGGTACGGGGAAGGATATCACATTTTATCCCGGAAGAAAGTAGCTACTGTTCCCGTGGGATCGAAATTAACGCGGACGGAGCAACGACGGGCGGAGCCACGGGCAAGAAATTTCAAAAATTCTTTCACCTTTGGAAAGCTACATTATCCCCGAGTAACATAGGCTACTTTTTATCCCGGAAAAATCGACAGATCCCACGGGATGCGCAATAAAGGCTTCGCTCAAAAACTACTGCACAGATTTTCATGCGGTTTTCATCAATAGATAGAGTGATTCTTGAGCAAGGTATTGCGGTATTTTTTATCTTGGCAAAACGGATAGACCCACGGGAAGCGCGATAAAACTTCGCGCCGTAAATCGACTTCCGCGCATATGTAGCCGTGGGCAAAAGCTATGACCCTTAACCCTCTATAGACCCAATCCCGAAATCCACGCAGGCGAAGCCGCGGGCAGAAAGCTAGTATATATATATATATGTATAGTAACCATAATGGTTAAGCCGGCAATAACCGGCAGCGGCTACATTCTGCGTGGAACCGAACTCTTACATTTATGTGTGTACTTTATCTATGTTGGCAGCTCTGCGATTGACTTTCAAAAATTGGATGTTTAGGAATCCGTGACCTCAAAGTCACCGCTGACTATTTAGTCAGCGGTGATTTCGAAATCGCATTCGTAATTCAAAAATAGGTCTCCAGGTTTGAATCCCGGTGGGGGCAGATGATGCGTGATGAGCGAGCATTTGTACCTTAGTCATGGTCGTTATAATATATTCTCTACCAAATTTATTTATACATGTATAATATATGTATGTCTATCCGTTACCCTAGATCCCATAACACACGTCTTAAAGAGCTTACTTAGGGCTAGTCTAATTGGTGCAAGTGTCAGGAATATTTATTTATTCCAGTTGTGCGACCATGAATTTGTTGATCGTATACATATATAAATCAACTAAAGCAACTAAATTATGTTAATCCGTAAGAATTACTAACAAAACCAATTTTTAATTGAGTCGATCTTAGCTTTCAAATCTTATTTATTGAGAGTTCCATGCTCACAGCCCGGTTTGAGTATTTTTAGATGAATGAGTATTCTTACTGCAAATGTTAAAAAAGGTAACTCGCGTTCTACTATTACGATAACTCTCTCTCATGTTGTATTTATTTGTCACAGTAATTTGCTCAATGCGTTCACAAGGTTACATTTTCAAGGCATTAATAAACTACGATAATAAAACACATTAATAATTAAATTAAACCCTGCACCCGTTATCCGTTATCTTAGAACACAAGCCTTCAGCTTACTTTGGGCTAAGGCTAATTGGTGTAGCTAAGTGTAAGAAATATATTTATTTATTTATTTAACGAAATGGTATCCAATTATATTAATTTTAAACTATGCATAATAAATCCTACTACTATTATAAAGGCGAACGTTTGTAAGTATGGATGTATGGATGTTTGTTACTCTTTGACGTAAAAACTACTGAATGGATTTGAATGAAACTTTACCACAATATACGAGTAGCTTATACATCAGAATAACACATAGGCTACAATTTTTGAGGTTTCTAATGTGAGGTCGTAAAAAAACACATTTTTTGCGCTTACATTGCAAACGCTGACTGAATCCTACAAGATAGATCAAAACAATTTACTACAGTATTGTACAACTTAAAAAGGTCTACAAAAAAGTCCGTGATGGTATATGTTTATCTCTTAGGAATAACCCACAAAAGGAAAAAGATCGTTAAATGTAGTTTATAGGAGCATACTGCAGTAGCTACCTATAGGCCTATGATTAGGGCTCTGCAGTGCTTAGTTACAGTATTTCTTACTTATTACTAGACTAGACGGGACGAACCTGAAGTCCACGCGAACGAAGTCGCGGGCAAAACCTAGTTCTACTATAATTGGTTAATTGATGTCACTTAATGTATTGCTTGTGTAAAAGTTCAATGCCCTCAATAATTTATTTTCTAATTTTGGAATATGTACTTAGTTCTTACGAATCGCAGTTATTCGATGTTACTGTTATCGTAATGGAAACCTATTGTAGTCGAATAAGCACGTAACTCGATGTTCGTGCTATGGATTAAACACCGCCCTTTCCGACGCTTAATAAAAACAAACAAGCGTCTACAATTCAATTTCGGTTATTTTGGTAATATCGGGTTATACCGCGAACGCGGCGCGGTTGTAAATCACATATAATAGAGCGAACCAACGCCACGTATTAATTTGTTTTCAAGTTGGGTATTAATAGGAGCGCATTGGGTGACCAACAGGACACTTCGTTAATCCATTTAATGAGTAAGGGATATTTTTTTATGCATTAGGTTCATCCCCTCCTAATAATAGAAATGAGCACCAAAAAATTTGCTTGAAGGAATCAACTGCCCATTATTCGTAGGTAGATAGTTTTATTTGTATATATTTTTTTTATGTTTCTCGAGTGTATACTTTTGACATATCTAATATATATAAATCTCATGTCACAATGTTTGTGCTCAATGAACTCCTAAACTACTTAACCGATTATAATAAAATTCGCACACCATGTGCAGTTCGATCCAACTTGAGAGATAGGATAGTTTAAATCTCAAATTATCGTTGCAATTTTTTAAATATTTTTTATTTAAAGTGCCCTACCGCCAGGGTGACGGATCTGTACAGAAGAATTTTTTGCTGACTACAAAATAAGTAGGAAGAAAAAACTGCTACTTTACAAAACATTGTGACAGGACGAAGTCTGTCGGGTCCGCTAGTAGGTTATATATATTAATTATTATTATACGTAACAGGTGATGTCACAGCGTGTTATAGTTGATACCTATTTTACGGTAAGTAGCAATGCCAAACAAATGTTATTACAATCATGATAGATATTTTTTTTTGATTTTTTATTCTTCTTTTCTTAGTCTCAATCTTGTAGAATGCTATTTGTAACTTCGTAGCCCTCTACTCTCCTCATAGGTTGATGGCTGAAAATCAGTGTTTTGCCCTTCTAAGGTAAAAATCCCCACTGAGCCTTTGCCCTTTCAGGCACTGCAACACACATGCACATCTAATTCTTACCGTTTTTTATTAGATTTTTATTTATGTGTATACATTGTGTTTAGTGTGTTTTAGCCTGAATAAACGTTTTATCTATCTATCTATCTATCTATGAGATTGTAATGTTCTATGAACAGTCATAACCCCATCTGCTTTAAACAGTCATAACCCCATCTGCTTTAAACAGTCATAACCCCATCTGCTAATGGGTTTTTATTTTTAGTGTCAGGTGTAATTTTAATTCTTAGTTTTTGTTTCTATAGAATAGGTCATAAATTGTAATATAAGTATTTTTTTTAATATTTCTTGAGGATAGTCAACTGCATTAAGAATGCTTACTTAAATAATGAAAATCCGTTTTTTGGCTGTATGTATTGTATTCTTAGGTTAATAGTTTTATTTAAAAGCTGTGGATTTTGTAAACTGAAATAAATAAATAATAAAAAAAAAATAAATGAATCGATTTTGTAGTAGACAAATCAAGGTAAGAATGATATACATATAAATACATACATCCATGTACATACATACATATTTTCACGCCTCTTTCCCACAGAGATCACAGTTTTCCATTTGCTACGATCCAAACATACTTCCTCAACTTTCATTTAGCTTCATTTAACTTATGTACACATACAGCATATAAATAATATGTACCATGGGAAATATCTCATTTAGGGCACATTTTTGCATACATCATGAGACTGTTTTCTGCTTTTTCTCCCCTAAAAAATTTTTAGGAAATGACTTTTGATCCTCTAAAATTTTTTTCATACTTTATAGTACGCATCCATAGCGCAATGTTATTTGAGTCTCAAATATTTTTTAAAAGAAATTACATTTTATCTTAATTTTGCTGCATTTGTTACCAACATGTGACATTTTATAACTACAAATTTTGACTTTTATCTGTTATCCTAAAATATTGTAAATTGGTTAATTCATTGGTAGATGAAATTTTATTAATTAACCAATCGTGATCATTATATATATATATATATATATATATAGGTATATATATATATATATATATATATATATATATATATATATATATATATATATATATATATATATATATATATATATATATATATATATATATATATATATATATATATATAAAAGATGTTGCTGTTCAGTACACGGCCGGTAATTTGTGGGGTCGAAACCTCGTCACCCTTAACCAAAACCAAACACCGGGGTGTACTTACGTCCGCGATACGCGGAGCTAATTTTGCACGTATGATTTGCTTAAATCTATTAATAATAGCAAAATCTCACTATAGCAAGTGTCCTCAGCACCTGATCAGCGGCAAGGGGAGGGGCACCCCTCCGTACGGTGAAACTGGCCCAAGCCCAGCAATGGGAGTTGAACCTCCTCAAGGAACACTTGCACACACTCAACATACGCACTATTCGTGATATTATATAAGGGGCCCTATTTAGGCTTTCAAGACACCTTTAACAATTACGATCGCGAGCCGGGAGCACTAATTGTTATGTGCGCACTGTCACCGACCTCTCAATACGCGAGCTGTTAAGCGACTATCCATACGCGTGTTGTAACGGGAGGGAAACTAACGCAATACTATAGATTTCCGAACAGTTGCCAATGTAACAATGATACCTACTATTAGCAATAATATATCAGGCGGGATTTTTAGTTCACACTCACTTTCCCATGGGGGGTATAGCAGAGATCCAAAACATGTAGTATGTTTTAGCTAACTAGCCTAGCTCCATCGATTTTCATTATTACTTTCATGCTTGCTCGTCGAATGCGGGTACTCTTGACCCGACCTTCCATCAGTATATCACCTGTTTGGTCAATTTATGATCGTCTAGATCGTCCCTTACAAACCGGCCCAGCGTCGGACTGGCCATACAGTCGAGATGGCATTTGCCAACCGGGCCCCAGCCGGCGCGGGCCCCCCACAGGCCTGGGTTGCGGGTATATGGCAGGGCACGTAGCACAGGGGAAACGCTGCGCGGGCCCCCTGTGGTACAGTTGCCCGCGTGCATGTCTCGGAAACTATGCATCGTACAAAAAAGGTGTCTCGGGCCTCAGAATTGCGATCAGCTACCCGGGCTCTTTCGTCCCAGTCCGACCCTGAACCGGCCCATTCATATTGGTATTATTTCGTCAGTCGTCTTTCGTCCATCAAGTCTTCTATCGTGACCTTTTTTTTTTATTCGTAGAAATGGCGATATGAACTGTATTCGTGAAGATAAATGTATAAAACACATAGTATAAAACAAAGTCGCTTCCCGGTGTCTGTATGTATGTATGTAGCTATGTATGCTTAAATCTTTAAAACTACGCAACGGATCTTAATGCGGTTTTCTTTAATAAATAGTAATATTCAAGAGGAAGGTTTATATGTATAAAACATGCACAATGTAGTAGTGCAACACTGACAATTTTTGAGATTTCTAATGTGATGTCGTAAATCAACTTACTTTTTTGCGCTTATATTGCAAACGCTGGCCAAACCCTACGAGATTAGTCAAAATGATGTACTACAGTATTGTACAACTTACAAAAGTCCACAAAAAAGTCCGCGATGGTATATGTCTATCTCTCAAGAATAACCCACAATAACCGCTTTTTATCTTTTACTTTTTACTAGAAATAATGGCTTATTTACGAAGCCATTTTAAGTATGTTACCATTAATTCTTATCCAAATAAACATGTTAGCAAGCTTGGACATTAAACATAGATTAAATTTGTCTTTTACATCATGTAATTTCGATCAGTACTTTAGAATATATCAAACGTACAAACTTACGCTAAATCGAAAAATTATCATTGCGGCGATTCTACTCGTGCAAAGTCGGGGTCTAGTCGGTTAATAAAGAAAGGTTAATAACAAGCGCTTTAAAGAGTCAAAATTAACGTTCTGCTTTAAGGTTTTATTGACGGTCAACTAAAGATTGAGTGATAGAAAAACCCCGGGTCAATAAATACATGTCGCAGATAGTACGTTATTTAAAATGCATTTTTAAGATGTGGCATTAACCACGCTGGCCCTTTGCCTTGCCTCAGAATAATTTCTCTCCATCTTGCCCCCTGGAAATCGATGATATCTGAAAATCTGATGATATCTTCTAGTGTCAAAACCACAGCGCTACCAACGCTCTGGCAACACATATCAAATTATTATATATGTAACCTATTTAATCCAATTGTTTACTATATCTTCAGTTAGATAACGCGACCTTTTGCACCGCGTAATTCATTAAAACACAAATTTAGAAGTTGCATCAGAATCTGTAAACGTTTCTGGCATCTGTTGACACAAGGTCATCTAACGATAAGGTTTGGTAATGCAATTTTTCTAAGTTATCTTCGAATATTAACAAACTAACTAATGAACTTAATAGTGAGTGGGTACAATCGCATGTAAGTTCAGACAAAAATCACGATACCCAAGCAAACGGTCCTAGTTATGCAGTCTTACTCTGATTATCTATTACTTGTAAAAGCAATAATATAAGTCCCTCGCTATAAATCTAGTTGTACATTCTTTGTTATAAGGTACAAGTGAGGGCCTTGTAGCCAAAGCATAGGTTTTGTGTAAAACCTAGTTAAGTGATAATTTAGTCTAGTGTATAATTAGTGATGGATTTGCACCAAATTGTAAGACACGTTACACATTTTTTTTTTATACTACAACGGTAGCAAAAAGGCTTACGGCCTGCCTGATGGTAAGCAGTCACCGTCACCTATGGACGCTTGCAACACTAGGGGCATCACAAACGCTTTGCCGACCTTTTTAAAAATCTATTTACTCCCTTTTTGAAGAACCCCATACTGTAATCCCCCGGGAAAGCCTCAGCAGGGAGCTCGTTCCACAATCGGAGCGTGCGCGGAAGGAAATTACGTTGAAACCGCACTGTGCGTGACCATTTAGGCTCCAGCATGTGAGGATGAACACCCTGCCGATGGCGAGCGGCGCGATGGTAGAATGTGGCCGTGGGCATCATGTCGAACAATTCTTTGGAACACAACCCGTTGTATAAGCGATAGAACACACACAAAGAGGCACAGTCTCTTCTCAGACTTAAGGACTCAATAACGCATGTGAGTATGGGATCGTCAACGATACGCTCAGCGTCTTTGGACCGAATCAAAAGGATCAAGTTGGTATCGAGGTGCTGCCGCCCACAGGTGACAGCAGTACTCCAGTACATAAGGACACAAAAGGCGAGCGCGGGGACAAAGATCCAACGCGTCGGGGCTATTTAAGCAACTGTATTATATGAAACTTTGCGTGGCGTGTCACTTGGGTCTAATCTCCATCCGCACAATGAGAAAATCAGCTAAAGACTATATACCCAGTTGGATGCACAAAAACTATTGTCATTGCAGATAACGTTAGCGGACAATTGCATTTCGATTGATGGTTATGAGAACCGGGCTATGGAAGACTCCGGTTAAGCCTCCTTTATTGTTATTATTTTATTTATTTATTGAGGTAACAAATAGTCAAACAGACAGACCTAAAGTACTATTATTTGTGTTATGACTAGAGATCGGATAATCGGATGCATATTTACCTAAAGTTAATTTTTGGCTCACAAATTATGGAAGCGGCTTTTTAAAATACATTTTGTTAAATAAAAATCCCGGGAAAATACGGGACTGCAAATTTAAACGTAGTGATATTGTTTGAAAATTACTAAATTACGTGGTATTTATTTTCAAAAGACCGAGACTCCGGGTTCATTTATACAACTATGCATACGTATTTACATGAAGTTTAGTACCGGAATTCCGGGATTTTTATTTATGGAAATATAATAAAAAGACAGTTCCATACTTTGTCAAAAACTAAATTAGGTAAATAAGTAAACATCCGGCTATCCAATTCCACAATCCCGGGATTTTTATTTAACAAAACAATAAAAAGCTGTTTCCATACGGTGTCTTAAACTAACTTTAGGTAAATATGCATCCGATTATCCGATCTCTAGTTATGACGATTACTGTAGATTGTACAAATATGTGATGGAACAATTAAATATTAGACATACTAAATTAGCCATATAAAGAAAAATAAAAAAAGACATATATAGTTTGTGGAAACAGTTACCTGCTAGTTTATTTTTGTATACCATCCATCAACCTACACTAATATTATAAAGAGGAAAGATTTGTATTTTTGTATGTAACGAATAAACTCAAAAAGTACTGGACCGATTTTAATAATTATTTTTTCATTAGAAAGCTACATTATCACTGAGTAACATAAGCTATATTTAGTACTAGATTACTATAGAAATCTTTAGAAATTCTTATTAAAACCAACCGAAGCCGTAAAAAAATTTGCCATAAAATGTCTTTCAACGCATACGCTGCGAAGAGTAATATCACGGTAGACGTGCGAAGCCGGGACGGGTCGCTAGTAAATAATATTATTGATGAAAGTACATATAATTTTGCCTTGGACCTCCATATGAGTTATCATTATACCATACTAACGCCATAGACCATAAGTCAAATAATAATAATTCTCCAATTCAGAACACATAATGCGACGTTCAAAAACTAACCCCGCTTTGTATGTACATAGTTATCTCTTAATGTTTTTCGAGGTTATTTGTGAATGAAACGGGTTGTTCAGAAAGTAAGGGACGGAAAGAGGAACGACTCTAGTACGATAACTTATCCGTTTTTTGTATACCTACGTCACAGTATTACAAAGTAATAAAATTTTACAAAGTAAAAGAATAACAGAAAATATTAAACAACGGAAAAACCTTATTACAGGTCGCAGGTTTAATTCCCGCGCGGAAGATATATTTTGTATGATCTAAAAAATTGTAGGTATATTTACAATTTATTACACACACGCATACACAGTATAAAAATGCGAGCCTAAGTAAAAAAATATAAAAAATGTAGCTTAGTCCAAAGTAAGTTAATTGTAAGGCATATATAATGAGGTAATGGATATATAGACATACATATATTATGCATGTATAAATATTTATAACAGAAATATATATTAATAATCATGACTAACGCACAATTGCTCTCATTCACCACATAAATATCTACCCGAACCAGGACTCGAACCCAAGGCCGTAGTTGAAACCGGTGTACTAAGTACGGCTACGAAGATTGTAAAATTTAGATTTAAATAAATTCAAAATAAAGTCATCTTTAATTCAGATTAATGTATTTATTTACATGACAAACATTTCAAAATTATGTACCTACCCACTGTCGCGTTGGATATCAATTTGTTAAATATATATATATATTTACGCAGTCTGAAATTATAACTGCAATTAAATTATTAATCAGTCAAAAGCACTCTTCATCATCTCAGCTCGAGTAAGTCCCCTCCGAGGGGCACGAGCCTACCCTAACAATGTTAGGGTAGGCTAGGACGATTAGGGCCTTAGTAAGCCACGCTGGGCCAGTTCGGATTGGTACAGAATATAGGTATATATTTTCGATGTAGACGTCAAAAACCACAATGTCATACATGTGTAGAGATTGCCTATGACATTGTGGTTTTTGACGTGAAACGTCTTTAAAATCGCGTCGAAACATACGGGTAGCAGGTTTAAAAAGTGAACCGTAACGAAAAGGTCTATATCATAGTACCTTAATAATTAAAAAACTATTAGTCTTAGAAACAAAAATGTGGTGTGAATATTTCACTTATATAGTCAGCTCGCTGTTGTGACATTGAGTTTTTTATTAAAATACTTAAAACACCGTCAATCGTGTTTGCACACATCATGTAAAAAAAGTAAAGTAGTTATTTATTAATAATAACAATTTGTGAGGAAGGTAAAAAATAATAATAATCTTTATTGTGATTATTTAGTAATATGGTGTAAAGATAAACTTAGGAACTGTCTTTGGCTTAGTTCCGCTACTCTCCGTCAGATGGAGTTAGTAGTTCGTCAAAATGATTTGCCTTATCGCTGTGACAAAATGTAAAAACGATTATCTTCCATATTATGTTAAATATTGACATTAACTAAATATACAAATTACTAATAAATTGTAACAGGGAACACACAGAGATAATGAAAATGCTAATTAGATGTTTATATGTGAAAAATTAACGCAAAACCCCTTGCACGTTTTTGTTTAGATATATGCGTATAATAAATACACATTACATTCTAATAAATCATAATTAACATATTCCTTTCGTTAAAATAAATAATGCAACCAGCGCACCTACTGGGTACACTTGTTTTACACTATAGATACCTACTGGGAACGTATCTACCTGACGGATTAAGAGGAATTTTTTTTTTCTCATATACCTATGTATGTATGTATATATATATATATCTATACAGTATTATATCCGCGCTATCCTTTTTATGTCTGAAATAACGGTATGAATTGGTTGTAAATTGTAATAAATATCGCTTTATCTTTTCGTCTTTTTTTAGGATAAGAGTTTCTTCTATTAGCCTCAATTATTATTGAGGATAAGAGATAAGAAAAAATAGGTACCGGTTATAGATCAATTTGAGTAGTTAAAAGTTAACATTTGTTATATATAGTATACATACATATAGTATATACATACATACTAGCTTAAAGTTAAGCTCTGTAAGGCTTGTGTATATTATACACATATAAATATTCTTGATATAAGTATATGTTAACGACCATGATTGAGGTACAAATATTCGCATCCATTACACAAACATCTTCCCTCACCAATACTCGAACCTGGAACTGAAACCGGTATACTAACCATTCGGTATTCGGTATACTAACATCAACATTATTTTTAAATATGTATCCGTCCCAAAACGAAAGACCAATCTTTTTTCTATCATTTGCATACTTTATAGCTACAATAAATGGTGATAATTAACATGTTCTCGTTGCAATAAGATTTTGCATCTGCATTTGACGATACCAAGTCTGTGGGGATCTAGATAAAGTATTACCAGGCAAAACATTTCTTGCGGAGCTATTACAAATCAATTGAAGTGTGATGTTGGTCTGTTATTAAAGCAGCGATCTCACTAATAACTAGAAAATTTGTATAAACACAGAAACAGTTGACAGACGATTTTCCTAAAATACAAGTACAGTTTAGTTGATAAAAATAAACAAACAATATTGTTGAAGTAAATAATGTTAGATTGGTTGACGTATTTTTAAGCCAAGAGTATATTCAAATTTTGTTTAATGTAAGTAAACTAAAGTTTTGCTACTCGTCGCTAGATGTCGCTACCAGTAAGCACTGTCGCGTCATCATCCAAAGGTACAAGCGTAACTGATTACTAATACTTTTTATTATACATTGCATTAGAATAAAACATGCATTAATTGGATTATTATTATTTATTATATTATCAATGAAACGATATAAATCACATAATGATAAAATTAAATAAATATTAATTTCAAACAATGAAAACCCAATCTTATAGTTTCACATTAAACAACGTGTAATATTATTATCTTCCGCAATGAATATTAAAATAAGCATACTTCCTCCCCTCATCAATATTAATAGGAAACTTCTTTTGGCAAATATGACAAACACATTACAACACAATGGATGAATTTTTAAGAGAAATTAAGTAAAGATTTCTGTATACTTATGTAAAGCGAGTATACCTATTAATCGTCGGATATGTGTTAAGGACAGCTCAGAGCAAGCTTGTTAAGAGTGAGAGCGATTATTTAACAAGCCGTCATGTATATAGCACTGGGTTCACTGTGCATTGTTTATCGTGCCCTAGGTAGAGCGGATACACCTACACGATACGACTATCGTACATTAATCTGTATACGGCCAAAGCAGAGCGCGTCCGTTAACCGCTGATAAAAAACCACACACACACGTAGCTTCCTACTGCCGATAATAATAATTATCATACACGCACACAACGAGTCTCTAGGTAGAGATAAGAATTTGATTGTTGCTCGCACACAAGCGAGCGCGGTGATTGGTCGCACCTGTGCGCCGGCGAGCCGGGGAGGGGACTACATGACGCTACATGCTAACTATGAAGAAAAAACTGCGTATTGATAATGAAGCGTCCAGAATGTCATACATGTATTTGATATGTCGCGTGGCATGCTCCAAAACATTTAAATTAACTGTCCAACAAGTTTAGAAGACATTACACATCATACTAGTATTTCTGTAATGATTCACATAATTCAGTTCACTATCTTGTCTATAAATATCCTTTAAACCAATAGTGCAAATTGAACGACAATTAATATGTTTACACTCACGAACAAAGGTAATTACTAATTTGTTTGTGATACGTTCGGCGCAGTATTCAATTTAATGAAATTTGTGTAATTACTCCATTTGCACTAGTATATAATGAACGCGGAACAAAATTAAACATTTATAATTAATAATAAAACACAAATATATAATCAATCCACGTACGTTTTTATATCTAGTGATAGTATGTGTATAATTTATTTGAATTCTTATTTATTTATTCCTACCCTCAGTTTATAGTGCGTAAATGAGTAGAAATGTGCATCCATGCTGCGTCATTTCAGAGTTGCTGCGCCATGACTAACTCAGTAGGTGTTATAGGTGTATAGGTAGGTGGATACAAGAACACCTTTCTCTCTGAATTATGATTAACCGCATGTGAGCACTGATTCAGCCGACATGGTTCCATCCAAAAATAGAGCATAAAACTATTTGGCGAATCAATAAGTGAGTAAGCAGAGCGCACTCGAGGTACTAATAATGTTGACAAATTATTAGTGAAATGTTTACTAAAGACTTGGATCTCTCTGGTATCAGTGACTTTGCTATTACTAATGATCAGGGACTAATTAGCAAATCAAACTTATTTCAAATGTTTGTTTATTCCGAACGTTTCAGATTAGCTAATTTAGCACGTTTGGTTTAGGCTCATTAGAAACAGCAAAACAAATGTAATGTTCACTAAAGTGATGATAGTTTGGCTGATATTATTAATGCTATTCTTAGTTATACCAGATGTCTTTGACAAAACCAATTTATTCGTAATATCTAAAATAATTGAATTAAATTCGAAAATATGGATTATTAAAATGTTAAATACCTACTTATTAGTAATGTAAATATCTAATCATAATTCATTATAAAATGAATATTTAAATCCGTTTTTATCATTGAAACTCCGTACGGATTGTCAATTCTCGTAAAGCTGTACATTATCAAAAAGAATCACGTATTTTGATTAGTTTATTAATTTTTTATAAAGATTTCAGGTCTAGTATTAAATTTGCTCCGATTTTACAACAATTTGCAAATACTTTTTAATTATATTAAACAATGAATGAATGAATGGATTTCACTTGAATCTTTTATTACATTAAAAACTATCCCAATTGGCTTGCACTTAAACGTTCCACGCACTTTTCACTTGAAATTTACGAGGTTTCGACACTGGGGAAAGTTATCTTAATCGCAATGATTATACCACTCCAGACAGGCGGCGCACTCAAAGAGGAAGAATGAAAATAAAAAGTTGAAGGAAGAAAAAGCAAATGAATTAAAACAACATAATCATTTACGGTTTAAGACGGTGAAAGCGAGCGGGGCACCCCTCGGCAAACGAAACTTTCTTTCAAGTCTATGTGTACCTGTTCCCGATTCTCAAGTGGATGAATTATATCCCGAGGGATGGCGAGGGGGATCGCCCGGTACCAAGGTTATTTCAAATGAAGACGTGCTCAAGTTTTATTTTTAATGTCGTCGAGAGGTGTTTTCATTTTCACCTGCATCCATTCATTTGATATTGCGATAGGGGAGCTTTGTGAACTTTATGAAACTCCCGAACTTGGGCTCGACTCGAGTTTGAAAACTTTTTGAAAACTTTCAACTAGTTAATATTTCTTTCAAAATGCATTTCTAATGTAAGAATTTTTTGGCGATTTAAAGTAGATACTATAAGCGGAAGGCACACTTGAAAAGGCAAACAAAAAAAAAGAAAGGAAGCTTACTTAAGGCCGCGAGCCGCCTGGCGGAGGTGGTGGACGTGGGGACCTGCTTACTCCTCATGTCCGCAAGCCAACCGGCCGCCAAACTTTCGTACCAACCGCCAACTCCCATAAGCGAGCTGTGCACTTTCATCGAATCACTCGGACACGTCTGTTCACACCGCACTGGCTACTCTTGCGCACTATCGGCCGGCGACGACACCGCCTGTCCGAGTCGCATCTACGTCGTTCTACACCGAGATTCACAGCCTCCGCTGACGTCAGCGAGGTCGTGGCACGTGCACCGCGGACCGGCGTCGGCGCGCTACTCACATCGGCAGGCGCCCCACACGTTGGCCAGGCTCCACAGGCGGTACGAGTAGCTGTCACCATAGCAGCCGAACATGCTCTCATCGGTTCTCGCGACCATGTCCGCGCGCGCGATACGTGCAGTCAGCGGCGCGGCGCGCGGCGGAATGAGGTCCGCCCGCCGCTGGCTCGCCCCGCCCTGCGGCCCGCCGCCGCGCCGCGCCGCCCCCGCCCCGCCGCCGCGGCCGCCCGCCGCCCGCCGCCCGCCGCACACCCCCGCCTGTACTTAATTAGTAGAGCCGCGAGCGCCTTGTCTCACCGGCCCTAAATAACGACACACGCCGCGGACGCGTCACAATAACACCTTTACGACGATTGTGGCCGCGGGACACCTTTTTCCCGACCGCACTGCGGCCATGCTAACTTTTGCATGTTTATTTACTTATTCGACGCTCCACCTTCCGGACGTTTATCTACCTGTCTCTATCTAGGTCGTGCGATCGGACCGCAATTCTGTAATGTAGAGTTTGCGGAAGTAGGTCATTATGTATTCTAAAAACCTATTGAATAGTTTAAGCATAGCGTGTGAAGAAATCAACTTGTTCAAATTACTTATTGAACATTGAATACGTATTCTTTATTTAGCAAATACAAATATATGATGTTATTAGTTATTTAGAGAGAGTAAAGGAATTTTAAAGCTTGTCAAATTATAGCATTGTTGCGCGTTGCACAATAATCGGTGTAGTTCGGCTTTCGGTCACTAGATGGCGCTAGGAGTAGCGTATCGTGGCGGCACGTCGGTTCTACACTTTATAGAGCGTGTTTCCAGTGTGGGTCATAACATTACGTAAATTAATGGCTAACAATAAATCAATTGAGTTGTGGTTAATTTTAGATGATAATAATTAGTATTAATTACAATTTATGTACATCGTTTTTTTATGTACATAGCTTGTACTAAACTACGCAGGTAATTAATTGGTACTACATGTTACATTATGTAGAGCACAGAATAAACATATACATTATTTTAATTCTATAGTATGTAAGCAAGCGTGTGGTGATTTTAATAATTAATTATTAAGATATTTCTATAACCCGTAACCGAGGAGCGTGCATGAAAGCATTATTGAAAGTCGAGAAAGTTAGGAAGTATGTTTGAATCTATGAATCAAAATCGTGATCTCTGCTCACCCCTATGGGAAAGAGGCGTTAGTATATATTGTTCTATGTAAAAATTTCAAATGGTCTTCTTTTGATTGAAATACAAACATAGTTTTTAAGGAACTATATTTAGGTATAAAATGATGACTCTTCTTATGTGGCTAAGACTAAAATTATGAACGACAATTCTGAACACGTACGTACATACGTAAGCAATTCCTTTTAATAAAAATTCTGTTGCTTTCTTGAATATGTAATATAATATCGTAAGTCAAGTCTACACCACTATACTTGCTTCAATTGAATTCAAGGAATAAAATTCAATTGAACTCAAAGAGAAATACAAATATATTTTAGGTTTTTGATAACGGTTTTTTTTTGTAAACTAATTCATAGCTTCGTTTCAACAATTTTATCCATATACATAGGTACCTATTATTATTATTTTGTTTTTTTATTAATTTATTATAGAGGGTTTATTCATTTTGAATATTTCACCCCCATAGGAAAATACAAAAAGATTACAGTCTTAACTTGATGATATGTTTCACAAATTTGTACGTATCTCGTGCTTCTTTGGATAGTGGTTGCGCAAGTATACTATTAAACCTGCCCACCTCATGAGAATGACCGACAAGAAGGTGTTGGCGGTGAGTCTGTCCCCGAGTACACTCTGCTAAAATATGATGAACATCTTCTACCACACCACACATAGAGCACAGAGGACTATCTGTCCTTCTCATGAGGTAGGCAAATTTATTCAGCTGTATATGGCCACAGCGTAATCTTAAAGCTAACACAATGTCAGATCTAGTTAAATCGGACTCGTGAAACCATGGAATGCGCAGAATATTAGGTTGGATAGTTTTGTACCATATACCCTTAGAACGACTCCTTTCATCAAAATACTCCGACCACATAGAGAAACATATTCTTCTAAGGTCTGGCAAGAGATCTCTATAATACGGCAAATAGTCCACCTCAACTCCACATGTTATAGCCATTTTAGCCATTTGGTCTACCTGTTCATTACCAATCAAACCAATATGGGACGGAATCCACTGTATTTTCATATTAACTTTTTTATCTTTTAATATATTAAGGGTATTGATTATTGTGTAGGCAATGGGAGTTCCACAGTAAATAGATGTTAGGTACCTATTATTTTAATGATTGACGACACGAGCCGGGTCCATTGTAGAGATACAAGACAAATGACTTGTAAACTTACACCGCCACCATGAGTACCTTCGTAAAGTATACATTTTTCAATTTTCAACTCTACCATTCGATTTTATGGCACACATTGGTATGCAGTGGTTTTGCCGCGTAAATTAGATGCGCAACGAAGACAATAGTACCTTGTTTTCACGTGGGCTGCACGTGTGGCACAATGCCACACCTAGAGAGAAAAAAGCTTCACAAAAAGCCCTGCACGGCCACGCGGTGTCGCTGGCAACTCGCCTTTGTCTCTGCGTAACGAAAACAATGAAGCTTTCGGTAAGCGTGTTTGTAATTATTTTTTATAATTAGTTTTATGACTGCTTCTGGTATTACGCGTTTTATGAGCGCGTTCTATATTTTTATCTTTGGAGGTATTGGTTCCGTATCCGAATATCCAATATCTGTGAAAAAATGTTTTGCGTTGGGTAACACTGAGAGGAACATTGAAAGATCAATCAATACATCAATACATAGTATAAAACAAAGTCGCTTTCGCTGTATGTCCGTATGTATGCTTAGATCTTTAAAACTACGCAACGGATTTTGACGCGGTTTTTTTTAATAGATAGAGTGATTCTTAAGGAAGGTTTGTATGTATAATAAATGCATAATATAGTAGAGAAACACTAATAAATTTAAAGGTTTCTAATGTGATGTCGTAAATAAGCACGTTTTTTTGCGCTTATATTGCAAACGCTGGCTGACCCCTACGAGATAGACCAAAATAATGTACTACAGTATTGTACAACTTACAAAAATCCACAAAAAAGTCCTCGATGGTATATGTCTATCTCTTAGGGATAACCCACCATAACCATTTTTTCACTGCACCCGTGCGAAGCCGGGGCGGGTCGCTAGTTTATTATAAACTAGCGGTCCCGACAGACTTCGTCCTGTCAAAAAAAATGTAGTGGCAGTTTTTTGTTCCTACTTATTTTATAGATAATATCGCATAGCCAATCAAATTGCAAAAAAGGTCCAAACGAACTATTACATTTTGTGACTATTCAAGTTTGGAACGTATATTAAATCCTCTAACGATGTATTCTGTGCTCCAACGCACACACGCACACTGTTTTGATAGATATGATTGAATTTAAACTTTATATATAAAGCAAATCGATTGTTAGGAATACATCTACATTGCTTAGACAACAGTGAGTGCTTGCAATATGAACTTTATGTAATAACAATGAAGCTCAAATTGACTGTACCTTTTAGTTAGAAAACGTTTGTATGGGAATAAAGGGCTATTTTAGGATTTTTCTGATAATTATTTGAATTTTTCTCACCATAAAAACCATCCTTGAACTTCAACGAACATTTTAAAAAAGAATTGGCCTAATTGGTCCAGGCGTTGCTGAGTTATGCGCTTACCAACACATTTTGCGATTCATTTTTATATTATAAATGTAATGTTAATGATTTGATATTAATATAGATATATCTATTTATTTATATTCACCAATCACGAATTTAATTAAGAATAATAATTGGTAATTGTTACTCACACATAATATATTCTCTAGATGTTACACGAAATTTGCAAGTACGATTTCTGTTTTTAACACTCCTAAAATGTTATGACATAATGTAGTTGTTCCCGTAACCAATGAGCGAAAGTAATAATGAAAGACGAGGAAGCATTGTAGCAAGTGAAAATCTGTGATCTCTACCAACCTCTATGAAAAAGAGGCGTGAGTGTACATATGTATAACGTTGTTCTTTTTAAGTCGTTCGATATAATAAAACCCATCACTCTATTTTTTAAGTTACGTCGTAATCGAAAGACCGACATAAACGGTGTGATAGAGTTCTGTGAACTCTACACGTGAGCCGAGGAATATTATCCGATAGCGGCAGCTGCTTTGAACCGACCCTATGGAGAAGTGGACCTTTTGATAATATCTTATATAATTCAGCAGTTAGTTCGGTGGTCTAAAATAAAGTACAAGTCGAACTTAACTTGGAGTTCTGGAAGCATCGCTAGTTTACCTATTAGCCGCCTGATAGCGTTCCGTGAATTCGTTACACGTGGGCCGTGAAAACTCATCTCGATAGCGGCGCGCGTCAGCTCTGACCCGACCCCGTTCAGTGGTTGGACTTTTGTTGGAGTCGGGCATAGTGCACGCAAGAAAGTAGGTCAAATTTAATGTACTGATGTAGAGCTGTCACTTAAGAAGTTGTGGTTATACCGCTATGTAATCCGAATTATCCACATGTATACAAACACGTAAAGAACGAAGAATATTGATTCTACATATTCGTTCATATAAGAAAAATGTCAAGAAAAGTCATATTCAGTATTTGAAAGGAAGGTTTTATCAAAATTTTTACTTGCATTATAATAACTCGTTGTATACTCGCTGTGTACCGAAGTATGAAGAGAACCATCTTTTTTCATTATACTGTGACATTAATCTTGTCCGCGAGGTGAGCTACGAGCTTATCAAAAATAGTCCATATATCTAAGGAATAAAGTTCAGTTCAAAGATAAGGTCGGACAGGAAAACGATATGTTATCGGGGCCGACGCAAGCGCTTCCCTCGCTATCAGTGACGAAGCTTGGACTCGGAAAGTGTTTTGTTACGGCGTAATACATTGATTACCTTCTGGCAAAGAATAATCGTTTGAATGCCAAACAAAATAAATAATTACTTTCACATATTATCTGAAACTATTAATTAATAAATAAAATTCCAGTGAAACTAGAATCTCTAATCTGTGTACTTAGTTGAACTATGTGCCATGTGTATCAACTATTATAAAAATTCACACTGGTGAAACATGGGAATATTATTATTTAGTAAAATGCAAAGTCACAAACACATAATTAATTCAAATAAATCTAATTAGAAGAAACAGAAAAGAGTGATTAAAATTATTTGGAAATTTTCAGACAACTTTAATTTATTGACTAGACTTACGTTTTCTTGATTTTCATATTATCACTGGAAATAAAATAATTAAAGTAAAAACAAAACAGTAAGATATGTTCATAATTCCTTTTATTAGTTGAATTAGACAGTATCAATATTTTTAATTAGAAAAATATCACTATATATATTACACAATCAAATTACTTGATAACACCTAAATTAAAAAAAATTCTTTACATACGTACATGTACTCTCTCCTCTTTCGCATGGGGGTAGAAAGAGATCCCAGTTTTCTTCTCACTACTTCCCAAGCTTCCTCGACTTTCATTAAAAGTAATTTAATAATATTTTTTTTATCATTACATAATATATATGTTAAATTATCAAAACTCTTTCCACTGAAATAAATATGATGGTTTTGTAACACTGTGAGTCTGTGGCATGGAATATCCGTACTTTTTTTTATTATTAATTTATCTAGCAAACTGCACTTACAGCATAAATAAATTTGATCATAACATCCAACTAAAAGAATATATACAGCCAAATACAAAGCTTGTAATATTTATATCTGTAGGTAACGCAGTTAATTGTTATAACAAAATACATTAATAAGGAATTACGACAATTTAAACAAAACAAAACTAATCATTCTGAAAAGTTCATGGTACTATGAATAATACAAGGATATGGACACAATTTTTTTTCCTCAGGAGAGGAGAAAAAGTAGAACAAGTAGAAGAGTTTGTATATTTGGGATGTATGTTTACAAGGGATGGAAGGTGTGATAATAATATAGAGAAGCGAGTGAAAGCTGGTAACATGGTGAATGGGGCCATGCATACGTTTCTGAGTAGTCAGAAAATTTCAGAAAAAGCGCGACTAGCAGTGCATGAGGGCGTGCTGGTCCCAACATTAATGTACGGAAGTGAAAGTTGGGTATGGGAAAAACGACATGAAAGCAGAATAAATGCAGTAGAAATGAGAGCTTTGCGGAGTATGGCAGGAGTAAAACTGAGTGACAGATTGTATAATGAAGTGATTAGAAAGAAATGTGGTTTGAAAGAGGATATCGTGACAAGAATAGAGAAAGGGATGCTTGGGTGGTTTGGGCATGTGGAACGGATGGATGAAAGTAGACTGACCAAAATGATTTATGAAGCTGGAGTGAGTGGAGACACGGGACGAGGAAGACCTAGGCGAACATATTTCGAACAAATCGAAAGTGTCCTCAAAAAAGGCCAGGTCAGAAGTACCCGCAATCGTCGAGCATGTATGAGGAATGTTATGAAAGTAGATGAAGCGAAAGAGATATGTAAGGACCGTAGCAAGTGGAAGGACGTAATCTCTGCCTACCCCCGTGGGAAAAAGGCGTGAGTGTATGTATGTATGTATGTAGGAGGCTGAGAATCCATCATGGATACCAACGCAACAGGCAAGCAGGGATGCGTTGATTATGTCGGACTCTTGGCGAATCGAGGCGGCTCGACCCAACAGACCTATCGACTAAACTCAGCTTAAGCCTTTGGTCCTAGTGACCCTACTGGCTTATATTGACGGAGGATGGACGCAATTGTGTGTGTAAAAGTGTATGTTTGTTTGTGTACTCAGACATACTGAGCTAGACATTTACATAATAAGATTATGGGTTTCATATATGCATGCAGATTCATTAGGAGCGTTCAATATTCGGGGCATCTATCTATAGCAAAATTATCCAGAAATATCTTAAAACAAAAGACGTAACAAACATAACATCGTTCCTAAAATAGCGTGCTGTTTATAACTTATACACTCGTTTCAAACTGGACGTAATAAGCATGTAGATAACAGACTTGTTTTTAAAGCTTTTGTCATAGCATTTACGTTCACACACACACACATATATAATGGGAGGAATGGAAGAAAAAGATCTACTGCGCCGACCCCAGATAATGGGGAATGGGCAAGAGGATGATGATGATATATTTAGGTGATATTGAGATAGAGAACTTCACATCACATGATCTTTTTAAAAGAAGATTCTGCCTACTCTTTGTGTATTTTGGGAGTTGGTACAGTATTTCATAATATCGATGACTGGTGACTGATGTTGAAAATGTAGTCCAAACGTAGGAGCCATCCCGCTATTATTGACAGTTTCATGTGCCCGCGTTCCAATTGAAACGTTGGCGGCTTTTGTGAAAAAATTTATCACAAAATAAATTTTATTGTACTAGCAAAAATCTCACCAGTAATGCTTCACAGTTATGAATGAACGAAATATGAAGGGAATGAAACGCTCTCTGATAGGTAAGAAAGTAGTTACTTCTTTCAAAGTGTCCAGAGCATCGTGTGATCGTTCGATAATATGTGATTATTTAGTACAGCGTGAGTTAATCTTATATATTATAAATGAATCGCAAAATGTGTTGGTAAGCTCATAACTCAACAACGCCTGGACCAATTTGGCCAATTCTTTTTTGCTAATGTTCGTTGAAGTTCAAGAAGGGTTTTTACAATGAGGAAAATTCGAATAATTATCGCAAATACCCTAAAAACAGCCCTTTTATTTTCACATGCAAACGTTTTCTAACTAAAACGTACAGTCGAATTGAGCTTTATTGTTATTGTATAAAGTTCATATTGCAAGCACTCACTGTTGTCTAAGCAATGAAGGTGTGTTCCTAACATCAAAGAGTCAATTTGCGCTTTATTAACGCTACATATAGTTGAAATTCAATCATATCTATCAAAACAGTGTGCGTGCGTGCGTTGGAGCACAGAATACATCGTTGGAGGATTTAATGTCACGTTCCAAAATTGAATAGCCACAAAAATGTAATAGGCCATTTAGACTTTTTTTGCGATTTGGTTGGCTATGCGACATTATCTATAAAATAATTAGGAACAAAAAACTGCCACTGTACAAATCTTTTTGACAGGACGAAGTCTGTCGGGTCCGCTAGTAGAAAAATAAAAATAGAACCTATTTCACTTTTCTCTTCATTTCTTTCATCATCATCATTTTGACCAATAACGTCCACTGCTGGACATAGGCCACCCCAAGAATTACATTCTAATGCTAATTTCTCTATGAATTAATAACTAATACCGAATAATATATTTTTATGTATGAAATCAAATCAGCTTCTTCGGACATATTGCTGGCCAACAAACTGTCAAAGGATATATAAAATACCTATTAATACATTAGTATTTGATTAAGCTTTAAGTCTAATCGACAATCGCCGTAATCTATAGTATATTCTTATTCGCAGCTGCCACTAGTGCCAAATCTTCATGGGAATTGACGGCGGTATGTCCTTACCATAATTAATGTTTTAACATCAACGAATTACTTTTCGACTATGAATACAAAGATATAATTAATTACTCATAAAATGAATTACTAATCTCTGGTTATGAATACCGGCCTAATTAATTCTGTTATTGCGTATAACATTATAAGCGAAAACAATTCTGTTTCCCCTTATTGATTGATCTGCTTAAGTAATACTTCCAAGCAAACGCTTCGTTAAAATCACATAAAACGCGTGGCAATCATAAAATTAACAAACAATAATATTTACTATACCTATCTGCGTAATTATGACGCTGGTCAGATATCTCTTTATCCGTATCGTACGATGCAATGTAATTAATTTAAATACAATCTTTTTAAAGTGTTCAGTATGTTTGTAGCCCTGCATCGCGCCCTCACTTCAAGCCATAGGGTATATAGGTAGACCTTAAATAATGCAATGCAATGGAACTTATGTCATTTTATATAATCATGAAAATTACACTTATTGTTTATTTATAGGTTTATAGAAGTGAGTAGAAGGAAAAAATCATGTTCAATGTAATATTTTTACAATCTCTGAAAATAGTAAGTTCTCAGGCATATTCATACTATTAATGTCACAAAATCGCAAGTACATAAAATCAAACTACCTATTACGAGCACTAGTCATTAAGACAATTGGTTTTAGGTTCAGTTTGGTCGGAATGTCACACCAGTCAAGCCACCTCGAGCGGTCTGGAGGCCAACATAACCAGAGCGTGACACTTGGTTGCAATGGTAGCCATGGGGGTCCCAGCCTCTCTTCTCCTGAGGGAAAATCTATCTATATTCTGCGATAACAATTTAACAGCAGATGTCCATCAGAACTGTATTGTGCTATGATTCGGTATTACTATTATATATGTTTAATTTAATTATGGATATGTTAACGACCTACATAGTCGAGTGGGTTCTAGTCCCGATGGGGGTAAATGTTTGTGTGATTTGCGGCAATGGTTGCGACCATTTGTGCTTTAGTGATATTAAATATTTTTATCAAAAACATTATATATGTATAATATATGTATGCCTATCCGTTACCTTTTTTTCTTTTTATTTATTTATATACGAGTATATTGTCTTTGTAATTTTTTTGTTGCGTTGTTTTTGTGCCTGATGTCACTACTGTGGTAAGCAGAATACCAGTGCAGCAGCCCATGTCTGCTGCTTATACTGAGCTTGCCACAGTTAGGTATCATGCAGCGGTATATATCCTGTATTGTATTGTTTTATTGTGTTATTGTTGTGAGTTCCATCAATAAAAGTATTTCTATCTTTAACACAAGCCTTACTAAGCTTAGTTTGCGTTAGTATTGGTGTAAGTGTAAGAATTTTTTTTTTAGAAACATGCGGATTTCCCACCTCATGGTTAGTGCTTTTTTAGAAACATGCAGATTGCCCCACCTCATGGTTAGTGTTTTTTTAGAAACATGCAGATTGCCCACCTTATGGTTAGTGTTTTTTTAGAAACATGCATATTGCACACCTCATGGTTAGTGCTTTTTTAGAAACATGCAGATTGCCCCACCTCATGGTTAGTGTTTTTTTAGAAACATGCAGATTGCCCACCTTATGGTTAGTGTTTTTTTAGAAACATGCATATTGCACACCTCATGGTTAGTGTTTTTTTAGAAACATGCAGATTGCCCACCTCATGGTTAGGGTTTTTTTAGAAACATGTAGATTGCCCACCTCATGGTTAGTGTTTTTTAGAAACATGCAGATTGCCCACCTCATGGTCAGTGTTTTTTTAGAAACATGCAGATTGCCCACCTCATGGTTAGTGTTTTTTTAGAAACATGCAGATTGCCCACCTCATGGTTAGTGTTTTACAACCGTTTATAACAACAGTCGTTTAGTGTCAAAGCCGATAAGGTCCCAGGCCTTCTGCCCGACCAAGGGTTTATAGGTAGTGTTTAGTTGGTAGGCTAGCCTTCTGCTAGAGTCCAACATAACCACCTGCTGTAGACCGGGCGCGGGTATCCGGTGAAGGTCGTCCGAGCACCAAGGGGTTATTAAGACGACTACAATAGTAGCGCACCCCTTATAAGGATTCACTACCATCCCCCGTGGGAACAAAAAATTTTAGTGTTACGTGGTTCCACAAAGACTACAGTGTACGCTTAAAACATGTGATATGAGATGTAAAATCACAGTTCCTTATCTTACCCTTCACGTCGGAACAGAGCAAAGCGTCGGAACACTGCTATTTTGCAGTGGAAATAGGTAAGTCGAATATACTGAAGCAAACGACCCAGGTATAGAATCTCCCTCAGGTAATTTACCAATCATCGTTGCAAAGGTAGTGGAAAGCGGGAGGGAATGGGAGGCTGTAGCTTCCTTCTGTGAAAATGTTATGTCTCAGAAGGAGGCAGCGGAGCGGGAGCGGGAACATGACCCTTACGCCGCTTCCGTCCGACGCAGAGGGCTGGGTGGTAGAGGATGAGCACTTATAGCCCCTCAATGACTACCCAAGGTGTGGCCTGTGCGCTTACGTGGCTCCTGAAGCGCGCATGCAAAGGCTCCCCCGTCTGGGTATTACTTCCATGTCCACGGTAATCCCCCACAGGTGTTAATACCTGATCCGCAACTGGCCGGGTTGTCCAAGGGTGATTTGGAGAAATTGGGACCACGCCCCTTCCGCGGTCGGGGGGCGTCGTCGGTGGTGGAGATCGGGGGAGGTATTGTAGCCTCTCCCTGTATCGGCGGGGGAGCGGAGGCTGGGGGTTCCCGGAAGTGGCTTGGTGTTCCCGGAGGCTCCCTACATGCCTGAGGAAGGCTATCCCTGAGGTTTTTAGTGGGTAGGCCTCCCCCTTCTGGGGAGGAGAGCCCCACATAACCGCCTGCTCGTCACAGCCGGGGTATGCAACTCAATGCATTTTTAGGGAAAAAAAAAGGGCTTAATAACATGTTACTTCCGTATTGATATTGTATCATGGATATATTTTCAACAATCTTCTCTGTACCAACTGAACAATGACTTGTATGAAGTAATATAAATAAAACATATCCATACTTCGTGGTACATCATTGAAGTATTCTTTGAACAACTTGTTTATTAAATTTAGACATAGGTAGCTCAGGGACTGAAATAATTATATATCCTATGGGTACATTACCGTGGCGGTTGAGAAATATTATTTGGATAGAATATTGAAGCAACAATTAAATTAAAAGAAAATAGCAGAATCTAAAGAAAATAGTACGACGAATCTATAAAAGCGTTGTTAACAATAAAAAAAATACAAGAATTAGTATATAGAGAAGTAACGTAATGTATGAACAAATTAACAAAAAGGCCGAACCTACAAAAAGTATTTCAAATATAATACATAAATTAACAAATCGTTTTATAATCTTTTATTGTAACTTTACACTAGTTTACACGTTCGATGCGGCCATGGTAACTCCGCCATTTTGTTGCGGCATACAAAACACTACACCATTGAACCACTAATACAGCTAATATTAAAAGAAAAAAAAAAACTCTCAGCTTCAGGGTTATACAAAGGTGACAGACGAGGCTAGAGTGAATGAATGAGCAACGTGTGATGCAGGTGCGGAGGTGTATAATGCGCCCGCGTGTGTCGTGGTTCGTCGCCGTGGGGGGCAATATGGCGGTTATCCCTGCGCACTGACAGTTTGTGTTAACATATGCATAATATTCCAAGACAGATCGAATGATGCTAAATTAGAAAGTTGTACGAGAAGCAATAAATAGTAAAATTATGTTATGAAAAATAGAGTTTAATTTCCTCTTACGACCTTTAAACCAAAAAAATCAATATATTCAGTTAAGTACCTATAAGCGGGTATAAAACATTTTTTTGGATTGGACTTACCATTTATATACACAAATATGTATATCTTATGTAACTAGGTAATACTATTATATTTATCGCATTATATAAGCGGACAAGCTGGTGCCCGCGGTTTCGTTTGCGCGTTTAAATCACTATACCACTAGATAAATAATAGCACTAACAATTTTTACCTTGCTATTTGGTTGACTAACAGAGAATGTTTTATTGCAAAAGGATTACAAAATTTGGTCTTTTATTGTGCAATAAAGATTGAAATAATAAATAATAGTTCAGTTGCATAAGGTCGTTCTCACGGTGGCTGCTCGCGAAGCTGGTGAACATCTGGCGCACAGCACAGGTATTGTTTTACAGCACAGGTATTGTCTCACGCGCATTGTCACCTCAGGGGCGATTTACCAACTATTGAGCCAAGGGCTTGCCCTAAAAGTCTACGACGCTCTTGTTTACCTTTGATTTACGACTCCTTGTATTTCAGTGCTGGTAAGCTTTCATTAATGTCAATATACAAGTGCAAATAGGATGCTGACCGATACAGCTTTTGGAAATATAATACTTTGTTTTTAGAGTTCCGTAGTCCGTGTCATAAAAAAAGGGTTCTTTTTAGTTGTACGTTTTACGTACATATGTCTGCCCGTCTGTTACGTATTACCCTTTTCCTCAGGAACGCGTGGAGTTATTAATTTGAAATTATTATTTTGGCTATTACTGCGTTGACTGTGGTGTTTTGTATTCTTTCCCTCTAGCTTCGTCCGTCTGCAATCAATTATTTATTCTTCAAATATGATTTTTACATGTCCAAGATGCTACGCCGTTGTTTCACAACTCTACAGCGGGATAACTTGTACTGAAAAGACTCAAAAAAACTAACAAGGGCTGTTTTTTTCTCCCTGTGGTTTTACAGGGACTGAATCCAACTTACCTTAGAAGTTTTCACAAGTTACTTTATATCTATGAAAACTACAGTTTCATTGTTTACTATAGACAAAACAAATGACAATGTTACTGTTGAGTCATAAACGAATAAAACTAGCGTTATGACGCGACTCCAGCTGCTGCACCCTTAGATTGGAGATGACATTATTCTTGTAAGTGGAGTAGGCCCACAGTCGTGGTTGGCTTTGCACTCTCCGAAAGGAACATCATAATATCGTATTAATTTAATTATTAATGTATGTTAGGATAGCTTATTATTATTAGATTAATTAATTTTATTGTATAAAGTATTGAAATTAAATGTATTGTTAAATGGTTGTATGTAGGTATATATTAGGATAGTTATTGGATAAGAAAGTACTATTGTTAGATAAGTAAGTGCTGCGCAACTCACGTTAATGTTAAGTCATGGAATAGTATTATAAGGTAACATGACGCTGTACGTACAGTACGTAGTAGATCCGAACGAGGACAGTTTAAAAAAGGCACGGACTACGAGTCCGTGGAGTAGACATATATAATAATAATAAAAAAAATATCGTATTACCATTAATTTATGTATTTCTAAATACTATTATTTCTACGAGTATAAACCTGCCAAGAATTCTAATAAATAGGTGCCCAAACATTAGCAATAGAATTAGAATCATGACGAGAAAGATAAGTAACTAAAAATTGACTATAAGGGCTTGTGTTACATTACCATGTGGGTGTATTGTGTAAATATATACTGATCTTAATAAAAACGGACACTAATTCACTTAGAAACAAGTAAATATTAGTTTGTGTAAAAGAAATCTCTTGAACATATTGGAATACAACTACATGTAGTAAATATTATACATGGCTATATTGAAACAGTCGAAATAAATAATTTTTGCACAGTCACTGTAATGTAAATATGCAATTCTACTTCACATGCTTGAGGTTATACCATGACGATAGATTGCGGATTTGACTACTGTTTCTTTTCTGCTTGTGACATTATCCAGTAGAGGCAGTGGAGTGAGCCACGTGGCGGAAGACAGTTTACATTTGATTTTAAAAGGTGTAATGATTGGATATGACTTGGTCAGCGACAGTATTCAGTCAGTCGGGAAGAGTACAAGAGTACAAGTCATAAAAGTCACGCTTGTATTCCATTGCTTTAAATAAATAAACCGTTATTTCTTGAAGGTGTTTGATATTGTTAACAACATAATTACATATATTTTTTTAGATTTTTTTGTAGCGTCCCTCCGAATTAGGATTTTGTCCTGTATGGTTGTTGCAGTCACAAACATAGAATCTGGCATACATACACGCAGACCGGAAAAAAATGTAGGTCATATAAAATATAACGGGGTAGATCCCCGCGCGGGAATTGTATCCAAAAGTGTCGTCTTTTGAAAATTTTCCCACTTTCACGAACAAAACATTACACGTGCGTTCAAAACAGAAACATTTTACAAAAGATTTGATTATTTATTGATGAGCAAACAGAGAGCCTTCCTTCTATCTAGTCAGAAACATTGAAACGATGAAAACAAGCAGACTAACTGTGTATCTCACGCGCAGATAAGATATTATTATCGTAACGTGAAACGTTTTACTGAGGACATTAAAATTAATTTACGCCAGGTTCCGTAATGGCGGTGTCATTTGGAATCGCATCGAACCTAAGCCACGGTGAAACTGATTCATGGAGATCATAAATACAAGAATGCACGCGTTAAATGGTCCGATTTAGTTGGAGAGAAGCTGAGAGCAGTCGCGTTTTCTGACACTTTGATTCTAACGTCGTAGCTATCATTTCATAACTATATGGCAAACGTATTGCTATAGAGCTGTGTTGGAAAGTGTTATATTATAAGACCTATAAGATAAGAGAGCTTTGAAGGCTAGCTGGAGTGACGTTGAAGGATAAATTACGAAATAGTGTGATGATGAAACGAAAATGTGCGGTCTGAAAGAAGATGCTTTCCAACTTGCCGTTCCAACGTACAGGCTACAAAAAACTAGAGGTTCGTTTGTGGGCAAAAGATTCCACATAGTGTCGCTGAATTGCCTTTTCATAAGTTCAAGGTACATGTTAAAAATGTACGCTAATGACTAAGGACAAAGTCAATGATTATTTAAATGATGCCAAAGCTTGGTGTTGATTTGAAGATATTCATTCTAAAGTGTAAATATTTGTAAACACATATGTACATTGTATGATAACGTCATAATTTATTGTAATTGTTGTTATTACTTTTGATAAAGCTGATAAGTTTCTCACGCCCATTCTTCTTATTAGCTAAAAAATACGTCCTGAATGGGTGGTAGGGAAATAAATTGGACGATTCAAAAGAGCTTTCTATAAATGATTTTGATGTAGTGACGAAAGTCGAGTAGGGAATGCTTAGATGGTTTGGATACGTAGAAAAGATGAACGAAAGATGATTAATCAAAGAAATTTATACGGAAAATATGAATGAGCGAGTTGGTAAGTCGTCTCCTACAAACCTTCATATTTTCCTAGACGAACATACTTGGACCAAATAGGTGATAGACTGAAGGAAGGTTAGTTCAAGAGTACCCGTGAAAGACGAGCGGGTATGAATGTATTAAGGGAAATCGAAGAAGCTAGGGTATGTTTGGATCGTAGCAAGTGGTCTCTTGTTCTCTGTTACCTCCATGGGAAAGAGTATGTGGGTTAAGGTCCTATGTCCCCTAGATGGGGCAGAGGGCGTCCACAGTGCGTCGCCAGCCCGGTCGGTCTTGAGCTTCGCGCTTGACTTCGCTCCAGGTCTTCCCGATTTTCTTCGCCTCTGCGATGATCGTCCGTCGCCAGGTCTGTCTAGGGCGGCCTCGCTTACGCTTTCCTTGGGGATTCCAGTCTAGGGCTTGCCTTGGTATGTGTTCGGAGTCCCTTCGGAGCGTGTGGCCGATCCACTTCCATTTGCGACGTTTAATTTGATGATCGATTGGAGTTTCACCGCAGCGTTCCCACAGGTCAAAGCTGGTGATTTTCTCGGGCCAGTAAATACCGAGAATACGACGAAGACAACGGTTGACTACCACCTGCAGCTTATGCGAGATGTCTTTAGTAACCTTCCACGTCTCGCTTCCATAAAGCAGCACGGTTTTAACATTTGATCGAAAGATTTTTAACTTGACCCTTCTAGTGAGCTTCCGTGACTGCCATATAGGGCGCAGCCGTGCGAAGGTTGTTGAAAGAGTATGTAATATGTATTAAATATGTTCTAACAAAATCTCAAGAAGCATCTTTTACAGTTGCAGTTAGTATAGAAAGCGTCCGTCTGAGTGTTATTTAATAATTTTCATCTCATGTGATATTTTATTATGATAAAAATCTATATAATACATACTGGAAATGGAATATTATGAAATTAAATATATATTCTTATGTATAATTGGTATATATTTGAGTGATAAAATAACGGAACCGACAGAATAACACTCTAACTTGATGGTAGCATGATGCTGAGTGATTTTGTTTTTGTTTCCGTTACATGTTCTTCAGTGATATGCAAAAAAAAATATATCCTCATTGATCAAAAGTAATAATTATTAAGCCTCTAACCAGTGGATCAATAATATCAATAATATAATACGTTAAAATATATATGGGCTTATTCAGGGCTGCATTTTGGACCCCAGCTGCGCTAAACGCTCAGAGGCCAATTTACCGAGGCGAGTTACCGACTGCCTCGCCCGCATGCACACCTATTCGACCATGCGGGGTCTCTTAAAATCACGTCGGCGCTACCAATCAATATTAGGAGTATCAGGACACACGTTTTGTGTATAATAGTTTAAGTGATCGATTCTGTAAACTAATAATAATTTTTAACGGCCGATCTGACTCAAAATACATACACAAATACAATAACAACACTACGTTTTTATTTAAAGGAGATAATTTTTTCTTGTATGGAGAATAGGCCCACTACAAAATGTAACGTTTATTAATGAGACATACGTTAAATAATTTCTTATTAACCCTAGATATTATAAGAAACATTAGCTTGTTTTTATCTAACGGGAATATTGAGAAATCAATTAAAACATGAAGATTAAATAACCTAAAAATTCTTAGTAGTTAGTAGCTTTATTTTGATTTGTATTCAAATTGTTTTTTACGTAAATGCTATTTAACACTTTTTTATTCTTGAAAAATACAATCTTCTTTGGCCACTACCAAACGCCCGTAATCGTATTATTTTTTTGCATTTTAACTACAGGATACGGGAAAGAAAACGAAATCAAACCGTTGAAAACGTAAACACAGAATTCGGTTGAAAACAAACCGACGTCAATTGGATGTCAGTGTAGGTACCATTCTGTCGCTGTCAAAAATGATGACGCGTTCCGTTTCACGACGATACTGGACTGACGAACTAATACTTAAAATAATCTAAAATAGTATTAAAATAATTATTGAGAGTTCAATACTTTTAAATAAAATAAAAAAGAAATAATACACTATCCTTTATCTATTATTATATTTATATATATTAAATCATCTTACATTTTGATTTAAAAAAACGTTAGTTCCTTTACCTTAAATGTCAAAAGTCATTACTAAGTTTAATTAATTGATTTGAGTGTGGTTTGGACGAAGGTTCGGCTGATCATATATTTTTCGATTGTACAAAGTATTCATATTCTTTGTATGATGTTATTCCCCCTTATATCCCTAAGCCGTGTCAATTTAACTCTCTTCTTTCTTATGTTAATTCACCCTTCATCAATATTCTTTGTCATTATTTATTCTACTTAAACTTAGTATTAAACTTTAATTGGTATCTTTTTATTCTCTGATTTGGTTTCCGCTCTTTAACTTTTTTATATATTTATTTATAGACAGTGAACAGGGTATATTGTTTTTTATTTGTCTTGTTTAATTTTAATTTTGCATCCACTTGTACTTTCACGGCCTGGATAATAACATGAGTCGCGCATACTTTAATTAAAAAAAGTATTCTAAGCAAAAATACTCGAGGTTGGCGAAATCCTATGGGCACCGCCATCAAACCCAAAAGAAGAAGAAGAAGATTAATTGATTTTATTATTCCCGTTTCATTTTTACTCATAATATCGTGCAATTGCTTTTAATAATAAATTGATATTTTAGAGTTCAGTAATGTCAATAAACGTTGCCGTTTTCTAGTGGGCCTAAAAAAATTATCTCCTTTATTAAAGAGGGCTTAATCAGTTTAATTATATCTACTCCCATAAGAAAAAAATGTTGTCCCATAAGAAGAAATGTTTCGATGAAAATTAAATTTCAACTTATCAGAAGCTATATATTTTATTATTATTATTATTTATTATTAACCAAAATACATATTTACATTGTTAATACAATGTTAGCCATGGTCAAAAACCTCTAAGGGCTTATCTAACCATGCGAGCCGCTTACAAATTAGCATGATATTTCTAAGTACTTATATTAAGTTTGGAGCTAATACCGCTTACATTTATATTTGAATTTTTTTGCACTGTTCCTGTATAGTACTTGCAACTTCCGGAAGCCCGTTGAGGTAGAACGGTATCGAATACTGAGCTACTCTTGTTCCGTATACATTGTTGACTTCTGGTAATGAAAAAAATATTTTTATTATTATTAATTTATTTACACACATATAGTTTTAATATTAGTCACATCCGAACTTGTTAATAACTAGGTGATGGTAAATCAATACTACCCGTCGCGGACAAAGTTGTACTTTGTCAACAACCTTTTTTTTTTTTTTTTGATGGGGTAATGCGACTTTGTGCACCATGACACCGCGCTGGCAAGACGCGGCTGTGTGTGGGGGGCTCTCCGGTCAAGAGAACCGGCCTACCCACTAAACCCCCCGAGTTCTCTGGACCCATACGGGGCACATGGCGGTGTGCGCTCTCGCGATTCGACCGCCATGTGTCCCGGGGCCGGCTCGACCAAGAGTTGGTCAAGCCACCGCCAAAGACTTTGTCAACAACCTACTATCACCGCGCCGCACGCAGGCAAGCCGGTTTCTATACAATAGATGTGCTCGCGCAATGACTAGGCTCGAAGCAGCCGCGCGCATTCGCGATTAAATATAGATTATATATACCGCATTTATATACTTATTTTATTTCTATACATGGGTAAGTTACTATGTAGGTTTATTGCAAATAGTTAAGTTTGTTTTAAGGCTTTTTTTTATATGCTAGGCGCGGCAGATGACCTCCTCCCGCCTGATGTTAAGCGGTAAAAGAGGCCCAAATGAGATGACAGATAGGATAGTGACTTTACACCACTCTTCTACCTGCCCTATCCCTGCCGGCCCAAAAGATGCCTTTTCACGCCTCTTTTGATGGAACCCATGTTATAGGATGTAGGAAACACATACGCAGGCAGAGAATTCCAAGTGCGGGAAGTACGGCAGAGTACGGCCTTGTTATAAATAATTATTTTCTATGTTTATAGGTGACTAAGTATATTTATATTGTATTAAACTAAGCTTTAAACTGTGTTTATAATCAACATTAAAAATAAATATATTAATATCGGGCACGTCGCCGGACCGGAGGAGGATGGCCAGTCAGGTGTCGCTGTGTGGAGTCCCACACCTCCGGCCCTACCCAAGGGTCGGTCTACGAGTGCGTAAATGCATTCTCCCTCGCTAAAAAAAAAAGTGCAGAGATCCTTGGGAAGGTCTTTGTCCAGCTTTAGGCGCCCACTGGCTGATACGATGATCTCATGAGAACCATAGACCAGAAGGTGTCAGCGGTGACGCCGTCCTTGAATACACTGCTTAAATATTATTTACATTTTCTATCACACCAAACATTGAGCATAGAGGGCTATCTTAATTTATTCAACTGTACATGTCCACGGCGGTCTTAAAATAACATAATTCAGACGTAGGCAGTGCATAGAATATTAGGTTGGATGGTTTTGTATCATATAAACCCTAGAGCGACTCCTATCGTCAAAATACTCCGATTTCCGGACCTCCAATAACTGGCAAGAGATCTGTATAATATAGCGTCCATCTTATATTCTTCTTATAGCCAGTTTGGTCATTTGGTCGATCTGTTTGTTTCCGATCAAACCAATATGTAAATCAATACAATGAAATGCTTTTGCAACATATACTATAATGTTGAGGTAAGTCATATTTTTGTATTATAATTTAAATGAGTTTGATTTGAAGTACAGTTAGCTGTGCGCGCGTTTCAGCTCTGGGTGACGGCTCACAATCGATGTTCTGGGCAAGTATTTTTGAATCATTAGATGTGAATTTGGAATTCAAATAAGAATACAAATCGTGCGCGAAATTATTTTCCATTGCTTACAATTTCATCGATTTTTGAATCACTCGAATTCAGTGTTGTCATTAAAAACAAATTCTTAATTAGATTCCATTCAAAATTAAAAATCACAACAACAAAAACATAAAACCGGCGATGACCCACATGTGAAACGGGCTTAGGGTTTAATGCTCTAAGGAAACGGTTCAATGTCAACGTCACTTCAGCGTTGGATATTCTACTAGTCGAAATCAAATACGAGGGGGTTAACCTACTCGTTGCACAACGCACGAAATGAAAGTTCAGAAATAGTGAATTCCGTAATTCGTATACGAATCTCACGATTTCGAATGCGAATTGATTTTCTATTGTTTCAAACATTCGTCTCCTGTTCGTCAGACAAACTAACAACGGGCTTAGACCCTTCGTACTGGACCACACGTTCATTACCACTGGCCATTTGGTCTATTCTATATGTATGAATGCGAGTGTTGTAACAAACTCATTATCTATCTTTGATATGATGATTTTTTAGTTACTGAACGAATGTAACTGATAAACCCACGAAACTCAGCACCAATTCTTAGCTTAAGAAATGTCGCCATAAATACCTTCTTTTGTTGCAAACTGGGCTACTATTCACTGGCAATGCGGTTGGGTGACGCTCGCTGCGCCGCAGATAACAGGGGTCATCGCGATCGTTCCACTAGCCAGTGAAACAATGGACTGACATTCATTAATGCCACTTCTTTAATCGTTCATTTAAATTTGTTAATTATTATCTTTATAATTACAATTAGTGAACTCCTATTTATTTTAAAACTAATACTGTTTGCATTGACAGATTTTGCATTGTTTATTCTGCACTAATCGTTTGTCTGTGATTTAACAACGTAATTTGGCAACGCGCATGGCGTTAGTTAAAATATTTCACTTAAAAATAAAACTAAAAGCGAATATGAAAAATCTAAAAATACACCCTTAAATATTGATTTTATCTACTATAGAAGGAAGTGCATAACCTCACTGAATATTTTCCAAGCTATTTCTATATCTATAATATATGTATGTTGGAATAAAAACTCTTCCTTCTGCTGTGATGTTTTGTGTTTAACCCCATTATGCACCTAATAGAGGATTACACAAGATGAAAAAAATATTTTTGTTGACATAAAATGGGAAGCAAAAAATGTTGTCAGGGTTATCTGGGTTTTGGAGCGGTATGAGCTCTGATAACGGCAATCAGCCCGAGCCCTTAGGGTTATCGGAGCCGCCCGCGCAGGGAACACGCCACTCAGACTTAGATAGGTCCGTGGATGTAATAAGTAGTTCCGATTTTACTAATATTTGTTTCTATAGTGTACACAGATATTAATACAGTAAGTACAAAGCTTATAAGGCCTGACTTCTGTCTAAAAGAGGTTACTTACAGCCTACTCAAATAGTAGTGTGGGATTTTGAACAGATTAAAAAAAGGAGGTTATCATAAAATAAATGCCCTCTGTAGCTAAAAATCAGATATAATTAGATATATTTATTATTATACATTGAATTAATACATAATATACAAATGTGTAACTTAGACTTAGGGAAAAATCTTTAAAAGTGTACTTTTAAGTGGAACTTAAAGATTTCCGCATACGTCTTTTAACTGAAATAGATAACCCATTTCACAACTTGGTAACCTGTCCAGTAATAATCTTACGGAAGAAGATCAAATTGTTGCGTGGAATATCTGAAGGTTCCTGAAGTTTCAGTTTTAAATAAAAGCTATATACAAAATCTATTATCTTGTTATTGTTATCTATTTAGAAAAATTTGAAAAGACTATCTCTCTAAGGTACTCGTTATAATCGCCAGCTCTTAAATTAAACTTGAATTTAATAAAAAAAATATTTCTAAAAGACATGAATAAGGATTATTATTAAATAGCACACCACAGTGGTTATATACTATTTATTAGTAAACTAATATTTAACGTAAGTAAAGTTCGTGTACAAATAAAAACAATTGATTAGATATATCCCTCAGTAAAAAAATATTTAATCATATATTTCTTAAATAAAAATACCTAACTACGTTTGTCTAATATCTATGAACCTATAAATAATATAAGATAAACACTTGAGTAAGTTAAATAATTAAATCTAGAAACACTTATAAATTATTTATTAGAATAAAATTACATTAGTAGCTCTTCCAATATGTCTTCTTCTCTCCTTCATCACTCGCCATTTCGACACTCACTCTAGACGATAGGATCTCGACTGTGTTAATGGTGATCCGTTGAAGTCTTCTTCAACGTATCATCATTCACAGTTCCGAACACAGTCCATCCATCTTTTCTTCATTCTTTCTCTCCCTACACGCCTATCCTCATATCCATAAAGCTAGAAAAAATAAATGCCCTGCAACTGGTAGCCCAAAAGAACGACACCTGTCCCAATAGTGCAGTTAGATTGCCCGTTTATTAAGCTTCAATGTGGTAATTATCGCCATAAAACAGCAATGTAACCAACAGTGCTAAAAATGATCGTACTGTTTGGATTACCAATCATCCGATGATAAAGCTAACAGGCGACCTTCTAGTTACCGTAGACTATAGTAAATTGCGCTAATAATTCTTTCATTTAAACTATATTTTAATTTTTATTACACATATTCAGTACGTTGTTACAGCTTACTATGCTTAATAAAGCTGATGAGTTTGTTCATCTGTTCGCACGCGATAATAGTAGAAACTGGTCTACCGATTTAAAAAACCAGATGGCTTAGGTTCAATTTCACCAAAAACTGGGAATTAGATAACTAACGAATTGCTGATAACTTAATTTTTTCTCAAATTATATATAAATTTCCTTGACTTCGATTTAAAGTTACATTGCAAATGGTTAGACGCTTATCACAAAATATGCTTTAATGTTTTACGATTTTGAAGTTATCATTATATTCTTTACTGCGCTAAATAATATGTCATACGAGTGACTTTATTTCATTTTGATTTGCGACTAGTGGTTGGTGTCGCTAACATAAAGCTGCAAGAATGTTGCAAATTCTTTTAAGTTTCCGAGGCTAAATGTAACTTAATGTATTAATAATATACACTTTATGTAATATATGAAATAATACTATTAGCATTTCAATCATACAAGAAGTGTCAAAAGTAGTTTGTTAGTTATCTAATTCCCTATCAAGCTATTGGAGACATTGGATCTTAACATGCAAATATCAGTGATTTCTATATTCTAAACAACGTTGACAGCTGTCAACTTTTGTATTTTAATTCTGTCAACTAATCTTAGTGTAGATTACGACAGATAACGAGATAAAAATAAGTGCAAACGCATTTGTCAAAGCATTAACACAAGGGCGTCTTGCGAGGTGTCGCTTTAATTAGCTAACACCAGAAATGCTGCGTAAAGCCGATTTGCCACTTTGTACCATTTTTTCTGCAAACAAAACCGATTTTAGCATCCTCATTACTGCCAAGATCCGGTCGTATCTATAACTTTGACACTTCTCTTTTAAACAATACGAGTAGACCATCTGGCTCCGGTGAGGCAAAACGAGGCCGCTCGAACACAGCAAAAAGAACTCTGTCCTCTAGATCATAAAAGCGTGACGACTTGTTTGCGAATAGGTATGCTTGTTTAGGACAAAGAATGGTGGAACAATTAACGATTGTGCAGGTCCACCGCCTGGCCACCATGTGCTACACATGAACAGTTCTTGCAACAATACCGATTGTCTTGCCGAGGTGCAATAGGCACGTTTCTCTCACATATCGTTGTTTATAAAATAAACTAGCGGACCCGACAGACTTCGTCCTGTCAAAAAGATTTATAAAGTGGCAGTTTTTTGTTCCTACTTATTTTTATAGATAACTAGCTTTCTGCCGCGGGCTTCGCCCGCGTGGATTTCGGGATTGGGTGTATAGAGGGTTAAGGGTCATAGCTTTTGCCCACGGCTACATATACGCGGAAGTCGGTTTATGGTGCGAAGATTTTATCGCGCTTCCCGTGGGACTATCCGTTTTTCCGAGATAAAAAATGCCGCAAAACTCCTCAAGAATCACTCTATCTATTGATGAAAACCGCATAAAAATCTGTGCAGTAGTTTTTGAGCGAAGCCTTTATTGCGCATCCCGTGGGATCTGTCGATTTTTCCGGGATAAAAAGTAGCCTATGTTACTCGGGGAGAATGTAGCTTTCCAAGGTGAAAGAATTTTTGAAATCGGTCCAGTAGTTTAAGCGTGAAGAGGTAACAAACAAACAAACAAACAAACAAACAAACAAATAAACAAACAAACAAACAAACACACTTTCGCATTTATAATATTAGTTGGGATTAGTTGGGATATCGAAAAGCCAACCAAAATTGCAAAATAGGTCCAAATGAACTATAACATTTTGTAAATTTTGGAACGTGACATTAAATCCTCCAATGATGTATTCTGTGCTCCAACGCAAGCACGCACACTGTTTTGATAGATATGATTGAATTTCAACTTTATATAACGTTAATAAAGCGCAAATTAACTCTTTGATGTTAGGAACACATCTACATTGATTGGACAACAGTGAGTGCTTGCAATATGAACTTTATACAATAACAATTAAGCTCAAATTGACTGTACGTTTTGGTTAGAAAACGTTTGTATGGGAAATAAGGTCGTCTGGTTTTAGGGTTTTTCCGATAATTATTCGATTTTTTTTCGCCGTAGAAACCATCCTTAAACTTCAACGAACATATTAACGAAATAATTGGCCAAATTGGTCCAGGCGTTGTTGAGTTATGCGCTTACCAACACATTTTGCGATTCATTTTTATATATAAGATAACTAGGCTGGCGTTCGGAGTTAGAGGTAGTTGGAATTACTCTCGTGGGCTAGGCCGCTGGTTTATCTACCACGAATATGCCTCTCAGGTTGCAGTAGTTAGTTATTTAATATATTAATATTATGCAACATCCCCTTAATTTCCAGGTCTCTGGTTTATTTAGAATGAACGTGCAAACCGCTCCATGAAACTTTGCCCACGTTTTCTTGCTCCGCTTCCGATGCTCGGTAAATTTGGGTGCGAGCTTTCTGATATGTTGTGTTAAATGTAGAGAACAAATAAAATAAATATCTATAAAACGTTATTTTACAATTATTTAAATATATTTATAAATTTAAAACGACAAATATTATTTAATGAATAACATTTTAATGTAGGTATATATTAACGGGATATAATGCATAAAGGTGACGATAGCCGTCCTTATTGCGAAGGTAGCAATTTCTTCCAGGTAACCAAATCACCCGTACTTATTAAAGTGCTATTATGTGTTTACTGCGCGCGCTGCAGTAATGCGCAATTCTCTCTCTGACTCTATGAGAGACTCCAACTCCGTGACTCCGTGACTCTGACTCCGTGAGAGCACTTTCCTAACGACATTTAAAAGTAAATTTAGAGTACATATTGTCTCGAATTTGTCATTATATTGATGTTTTATATCTTGTATATGTATGTATATATTGATGTGTATGTTTATTTTTATATGTATTAAATTGTTGTTGTATTTTAGTAATATAAATGTACCTACACCATCTTTACATCAATACAATTTTAAAATTGTTTCTTCTGTTTAGCTGGAAGACATCTCTTAAAAAGAAAATCTCGCCTTTGTACTTCATTTTATGTTGCATAATTTGTGTACAATAAAGATAGAATATATAAATATATTTTTGACGACCTCCATAGTCGAATGGATAGTACACCGGTTTCAAGGTGTCGCCATCTCTGAGGTCCCGGGTTCGAGTCCAATGCGAGCATTTTGTGCCTTAGTCATGGTTGTTGATATATATTTCAATAAAAATTATTTATATATGTATAATATATGTATGTCTATCCGTTGCCCTAGATCCCATGGCACAAGCCTTACAGAGCTTAGTTTGGGCTAGGCTGATTGGTGTAAGTGTAACAAATAGTTATTTATTATTTATTTATTATCATATTATTATTATTATATATATTACACTGAACTATACATTGCAAACATGGCGTAGTTTCTGTCTATACGTTCAAGTATGTTGGGAGTTAATTTTATTTCGTATAAAAGCAGTAAAAGTATTTAAAGATATATAATTTATGAGTATTGACAGTTATTTAATAATACCTATGTGTTTATCTTTCCCTTTAAGTTGTTCATATGTTTATTATTATAAAAATGTCTGGCAAACTTAACCATCAGGTGTAGGGCCCTAAATACTTCGTATGATGGAATCTGCGGAAAAGAGGTGGTCGATGCAAGGGGTAAAGTCCGTCAGTATCGGGAACATTTTCTACAATTTCCCAAATTGTTGAAAATGGTAGTCAATATTTCTAGTGTGTTTTATTAATTTATTTTTATGTTATAGGGGGACTAACGATTAAATGGATCACCTGATAGTAAGCGGATAGCAACACCAGGAGACCTATTTTTGAATTACGAATGCGATTTCGAAATCACCGCTGACTAAATAGTCAGCGGTGACTTTGAGGTCACGGATTCCTAACATCCAATTTTTGAAAGTCGATCGCAGAGCTGCCAACATAAAGATAAAGTACACACATAAATGTAAGAGTTCGGTTCCACGCAGAATGTAGCCGCTGCCGATTATTGTCGGCTTAACCATTATGGTTATTATATATATTATATATGCTACATTCATATATATATGTATGTATATATTATAGGTATATAAGGTTTATATATGTATATATGAATGTAATCGCTGCCGGTTATTGCCGGCTTAACCATCGCGGTTATTATATATTATATATATATATATATATATATATATATATATATATATATATATATATATATGCTACATTCATATATATCTATGTATATATTATAGGTATATAAAGGTTATATATATGTAAATAAACCCTTATATACCTATAATATATACATACATGTATATATGAATGTAGCTTATATATATATATATATATATATATATATATAATATATATATAGACTGAAAAATCAAACAAAACACAGATAACATTTCCACAAGTATGACTTGATTACGAGTGGGTGAGGGCACTCGTAATGAAATCACACCTGTGACTAAGGTAGTCACATCAGTGATATTCAAAAATAAGAATTATTGAAAATCGGTGATTATTAGTCACATCGGTGATTTCGAAGTCGCATTCGTAATTCAAAAATAGGTCTCCAGAGGGAGTCACTGAAACCTACCTGATCTTTTAAATGGAAATATGCTTTTATGAAGGTTTGGATATTGCATCGATTCGGAAATATTGTAGATGACGATGCTCTTGGAAAAAAGCACTCTTGAGGACTGCCATCAAGGTTATGAATGTGAATTGTTTTTGTGCTTTTGTTTTGTCCTTTCACTATGATAGAACTTAATAATATTTCTCTAACACAAATTCCTGGTAAAATCGCAAATGCTCAGCGCGTAATTTAGCGCGATGAACAACATTATAACATATTTATGCTAGACTCGGCGTAAGAAGTAATGTGGATTTATTAAAATTTATGAATTCGCGTCAACGGAAGCCGGTTAGAGCTATTTCGGCGACGCATGACCTAACTGGCGTTTTTATAGTTACAGCGGTCGGAATCGAACCGCAAGTGTCGCGCTGGCCGCCGGCCAACTGAGCCAAAGGTGAGATGACGTGACCCTGTCTCACTTGTTTCGTCAGCGGAATATTTGTAAACAAACAAAGTTTTTAACCGTGCTAGCTTGCAATTTGGATTTGTCTATAAAACTGCGCTTAGGGATTATAATTTCCTCAAATTCACATACGAGTCCGTAAAATTCGTGTTGCTATCGCCACCGAATCTTTGAAGACTGGAGCTCGGTTTCGAAGCATAGGTACCTTCCATACAAGCATGGGCCCTTATGGCGAAGGCTAAGGCTGAGTTTAGTTAGGTAGGTCACGCGGTCGGACTGCTCCGGTTGCCTGGAGTCCAACATAACCTCCGTGACCCTTGCCGTCGTCGAGGTATCCTGGACACGCTTCGTGTTCCTTAGTGACGGATTCTCAGCCTGTCTGTCCTGAGGGAAAAAAAGCATAGGTACCCAAAATTTTAATTTAATTAGAATCTAATAAAAATCTTGCAGTATTTATTATATATAGGTATTGTAATAAATCTTCTAAAATTTTTATTTTGCATAGGTTTTTACAGCTTCTATTGCTGTAAAAGCCTAAAATGTAAAAGCCTGTAAATGAAATTCAGACAATAAAATTTTTCCTTTACTTTGCCAGTGCATGAATGACTACACCAGTTCCGAAATTAGATCCATCTCGAAAAGGACAATAATGAAACTCAGAAGATCTATTTTTCATCTCTCCTTTTTAATCATCAGGCAGACAGTGGCGTGCAGATAGTTTTGTAAAACAATTTAGACACTAAACGTTAGTTTATGCTTTGTCTAAATATTAGTTCCAACGACATTGCAGTAAGGTTGACATAACACTCGCGAGGCTGCGAGCGGGCAATGGGGTGTTAAATTGTTATGGACAGTCGCGGCGAAGGCTGGAAGCTCGCCAACGCGGCTTCGCACCCGCGAGACGACCTGTTAACGAGCGCATAGCCACTGGCCAGTGTATGTAATAAAAAACCAGTCACCTCTGAACGAACAGGTGTGAAAGGTACTGGATAAAATATAGCCAACGCGAACTACTAACATGTATTAAATCAACGTTAGATATTGGCTCCCACTCATATCTAGACATGTCGAAAGGAGGAGCTGGTAACTGGTAGGCCACCAATAATTTCACATAACAGTAGAATTTATTGTTCGAGCTTTGGTGAGCTTTCCACTAGAAAGAATAACTTGGGGTGTGAGGTAGTTTGTATCATAATGGTAGCAAAAATACGGCCTGTCTGATGATAAGAATGACTTTTAACTATCAGGCAGGCCGTAAGTATCCACTGCCTCTGGACACCTGCAATACCTAGGGTTACCGACGTACACATATTCCATAAAATTCCCAAGCCAGACCAGACACAAACCTAGACCTTCCAAAACTCTATTTATTCCTTTCCTGAAGATCCTCATGACAGCGCTTTTACGCTAAAACTACTGAACCGAATACCGGCATATAGATAGTCTAAATATTAATAAAGGACTTTTTTAATGAAATAAAGAGCTGTAGGAGGTTGGATTGAGGTTAAACGTTTCTATAGAAAGTGCGTCATTTTCAAAGTTAGAGGTATGAAACTAAATGTATAGGCTTTCGATTGGAAATAAATAAATACGACATTACAAAGCTTAAAAATTTTACAAAATTTAAAGTTTCATTTGATTTTGCTGACAATTTACTGTATCGATTTTAATGAGAGTTGATATAGGGACAGTTTTAGACGTAGGAACTTTTTTACCACGGCATTTTTTTCCTGCAGGAAAATTTGATACCAACAGCTTGCCGGGTCTTGATCCAATTTGGTATGAGGATTGTTGGAGACACCGGGAAGAACATAAGATAATTTTTATCTTTCCTTTTGGAATATCTGATACAACGTGAGCGAAGTCGCGAGCGGAAAGCTAGTAGAATTATAATTAAGCATGTCTCACTTCAAAGAATGATAATAAATTACACACAATCATCGTTAGTTCTCACATATCTTAAAATGGCGGCACCTCCGCAGATAGTAAACACTGTGTCAATATTTTAGGTACCTGCGATAAGGGAATGATAAGTAATGATCTGCCTAAATTATGAAGCGTTAGGCGATAGCTGCTCTATTCTGGGGCCGAGATAAGGACCGATAAGGCCCGCTGATGTATTTACAACCGGCTCCGACGCACCTATTTCGTTAATTGGATACCTATTGTTGGCTGATTGAAATTTATCGCTTTTAATTAATAAATTGTCGTTATATGTTGCATGTTGTTGTAATATGAGTTCTTCAGTGAAGTATTTCTAATTATTTAATCAACAATGAAGTCATCATTAATAATGTTCATAATTATTCAAATGAAGTTTGAAACTAATATGGCGGCGTAATTTCCACAGGTGGCTAACGTCACATCATACTTTTAGCTGTTGTACATCCACTACTGGATGTAGGCTTATCTCATGTAGGATGGGATCTCATGTCATTTGGACTGTATCCCACTACGTTAGCCCTGTGCGTATTGATAAGGAGCACAAGAGCCTCATTTGTTAGTTGGTTTGGTGCATCACCAGCAAGTTGGCTTGCACTCCGTCGAATGTAGAATTCGAATGTCGAAAGTCGAATGATACCTTACACCACGTTCGGACCATGAAAGGACGTGTGTTTTTGTTATATATATATATTTACCTTCAGTGAAGTTAATTTAATTAATTCTTTTAGAAGACTTTGTAGTAAATAAAATCTCCATCATTTAGTAAGATAGATCTTCACGACAGTTTTAATCTAAGAAAATTCTGTCAGGGCTTAGGAGTCACACGAGGCATGATCCCATGGAGCTTTGATCCAGACTAAAGGCAAGGGCGCGTCCGGATCGTTCAAAACTGGAGTCCAAATCGGCCGCTGCGAAGAAACCCGCCGCCCTCATTCACTGCCACCACGATTTTCTTAGAAGTTTACCGAGAAAAAAGGTGTACTGTGACTTTATATCTCATGTCACAAGTAGATGCACTGTGGTATTTGTTTGGGCTGTAGATTTGCTGCAAATCTTCCAGAAAACACTCATGGTGGGTGACTGAGGTGATTGTAAGCATTTACCATTAAGTGGGGCAGTCTGCTTCTTTGTAAAAGTATAAGAAAGATTTCAACATGTGATAACTTTTTTACAATTCATAACTTTGGATTTTATTTAGAAATGTCATCGTACAGTTTAACCTCATCGGTCATCGGTCGATGAAATGACGCAAATAAAATTAGTTTGTTACTCTTTCACGTAAAAAGGACTTTAGTGAAACTTTACAATAATGTAGCTTATACATCAGAATTACACATAGGCTACAATTAGAAAGATTTACGCTACGCTAATATAAGCTACTCAAATGCAAATCCTGCGCAGAAGAAGTCACTGGCCTCAGTTTGTTTTTAAAATACACGTTCTGTATTCAATTTTTTTGTAGATTAACTAAGGATTTGTGTGCTGGTCAGCTAAACCACATATTATTATTTTTATATTTAGTTAGATTTTCTTTCTAATAGACAAATATCGAAGAGATACGCATATCCGATGTTTTGCTTATAAGATTCTTAGTACCCCTATATTTTCTCAATACTTACGCTGTAGATTTGACTTACTGCCACCTTCTGCCCGGCCTCAGCGTGCTTGTGTGTCATGCCCTATTTTAAAGGTTCCTTTTTCGAACTCCAAATTCTACTCCCGCTCCTTTACTGTTCGTGCTGCTTGATTATGGAATGAGCTGCCAGCCAGTGTTCAAGATTGTCAATCCATTGCTTCTTCTTCTTTTAAGCGCAATTTAAAGGAACACTACCTATGTAGTTTGTCTTATGACCGTTTTCACCAACCTTGTCTTAGCTTAGGCGACACCTAAGTGACATGCTGTCACTTTTTGTATTAACTGAAAAGAGTGAGCATGTTTCTTAGGAGTCGCCTAAGCTAAGACAAAGTTGGTGAAAACGGCCATTAGACTACTTTCTGCACTTGATCATATTGTATATATATTTATATATAGGTATTATGGGTAAGTATATTTATATATTTATGATTATGTGTGATGTATCAAATTAATTAATTATATCCATTTTAATAATGTATGTATTGTATGTAGTATAAATATCACTTTTCTATTGTATTTTAAAAACAATTATATATAAATACTGGGTCCCTGCAAATTTTTCTTTAAAAATTCACATAAACATCTAGGGTTTATTAATTAAATTAATTTTCCAATTAAATTTGTACCTACTAATATTTTTATTGTAATGGTGTTTAATTGACGACCTCCATAGTCGAGTGGATAATACACCGGTTTCAAGGTGTCGTTATCTCTGAGGTCCCGGGTCGAATCCCGGTGGGGGCAGATGTTTGTGTGATGAATGCGAGCATTTGTACCTTAGTCATGGTTGTTGATATATATTTCAATAAAAATTATTTATATATGTATAATATATGTATGTCTATCCGTTACCCTAGATCCCATTGCACAAGCCTTATAGAGCTTAGTTTGGGCTAGACTAATTGGTGTAAGTGTAACAAATATTTATATTTATTTATTTTAATTCTGTGTTAACATATTAATATGCACGATAACAAAAGACAGTCACCGAATCAAACCCTCAAAGGAGGCAGTGCCACATCGGCGCGGGTTTCGTCAGCACAACAAAGGGCAATCAATCATGTCTTCCGAGAGCCACGTGAGCCTTCACCTCGCCCCCTTATCGCCGCGCAAACAGCAGCGATTGACGTCAGCGAGGTGCTTATCGGAGAGAGCTTCTGGACTGGACACCGGCGTAACCCTGCCGTGGCCTCCTTTATTCACCAAATAACTTACTGCGCAGTATCGGATGTGTTGGCGTAGCCATATGCTTCCGCGTTTTTTTTATTATTAAATACTAAGAGAATTTCTCAAGAATCATGTCGGCTTGCGTACGTTACTGGCAATTCGTGACAAGATGGCGGCGGCAAGTATCTAAATGAGTTAAGTCTGAGTCCATAGTAGGTCACATGTTAAGGGGTTGCAGTTCAAAATACAAGAATAATATAACATAGACCAGTGCAAGAAACTCTATAGCAGAACAAGCTTTGCTCACATCTTAATAATTTTATGAACATTTGTAAACAATTGTGTATAAATATTGCTTAATCCTGTGTCCGCTTTTTAAAATCTCACAAAATTATCTAGGGTTGACTGGAAGAAATCTCTCTAAGAGATAAGTCCGCCTTTGGACTTATTAACTGGGTACCTGGTAGGACGAGTATTTTTATTGTAACTTAGTTTTATTGTGTGCAAGGAAGAGTTTATATATGTACATAATTATGTTTGTATTGGGTAATTTTGTTGAGTTTATATAATTTTAAGACTTATATTTTTGTCATGAAGAGTGTAAAAAATTATTTATCAAATAAGTGAGATGTAGCTTGGACATCTCACTTATTTGAGGTCTACTTATTGGAGGTCTAAAAAAAATACATAAGGTTGTATGAGTACAGAGAGAATGCGTATCTAATATTCCTTTGACAGTGTGACAGTTTGACATTGCAGCGGTATTTGCTGGAAAGAAGCAGCAAAAATAATATTTTTCCTGCCTCATGTTTTTATCGCGTCGGCGATTGGAAGATATTCTCAAAAATTTTGTTTGAGCCCATAGTCCATTATAATGTCAGTTCACCTGATATAATATTTTCGCGATGTTAGAAATTAGACGATAGAGATTACAGATATTTGAAACTTACTACAGGATAAAAACTTACCAGGCACCTGTTTTTCATTTAATCTATATTTTCACATTAAGTACTCTATTGTAGCAGGTGTTATTTTGCGGAAGTCCATTGTATTACAAAGGATATTGTTTTTTGCTGATTCCGCGCAGTTCATGATGACTTGTCTAACAAGCAGACAAGGTCGACACGTGTTTCGTCTCTCAGCGAGACATCTTCAGGATTTGAAGATCAACAAATCCTGAAGATGTCTCGCTGACAAATCCTGAAGATGTCTCGCTGAGAGACGAAACACGTGTCGACCTTGTCTGCTTGTTAGACAAGTCATCATGAACTGCGCGGAATCAGCAAAAAACAATATCCTTTGTAATTTTCACATTAATTAATTAAAGAATATAATTTCGAATATACAAGATATTGACTATATGCAAGAATAAATTATACTTCATTCATATAATTTCCTTCATGTTTCCGATGAAATAACGCCATTCATTTTTATTGTAAAAGCAGCAATTAAAATGTATACAATCATAAAATGTAGTCAGGTCGGTGTTACCATATCAACATGATAGCTCCTTATGTTAAAGGAGTATGCCCATTTGTAGTATCACCTTTACTCGTCCTTGTGCCTTAACCAAACTAATATCAAAAAATAAGTAACAATTTTTAACAAAACTCTGCAATATACCAAGCTGAAACTTCGCCGGAGATAAATCCACATAATAATTAGTAATTATTTCACTTCCATTTCATTCGCCGTGTATTTTTATTGATGATATTCTAATTTCATTGATAAATAGTCTCTTCGGTATTGCCATATATTAACGATCGGATCGATTGGTCAAAAATATTGAGAGAGATTGGTATATTCGCTACATTCTACTGTCCTCTCGTGAAAGGGTAAAAGGAATACCAAAACAATTAATTTTCTTTAGTCTTTTTTCTGCTTTCTCTAATATTTTAGTCATTATTCTGCTTTAAGAGTTTCTTTATACAGATAGCTAATGTCAATGTTGCTAAAACAATTATTTTTAAATTAATTAATTATTTTATATGAATTATTGGATAGTTGTAATATTTATTGGATAAGATAGACTTAATCATTTTATAGTTTAAATCTTCTACAATTAAATAGGTATTATCAAAAATGATGATAGGAGAGAAATTCGCAATTTGAAAGTCTTTGGTGTTAATTTCTATTTTACCATCGAAATAGAGTCAAATAGTTTTTAATAATTGAATATATAGTTAAAAATCTACAATATATCATAAAACCATTATGGTACAAAATCATTTTTGGCGATACTAAGGTCCATACTACAATGGGCATTCTCCTTTATGTAGTTAGTTCATTCATTGGTCCGATCTCACGTGGTGATAATCTTATCACCACGTTCTCGGAACCAAGAGACCAATAAACTTAGAAGAGAACAGACAAAATACAACAAGATACGTATCACCTAGTAATTAGAGCCACTCGAAAGACAATAAAGTATTTCAAATACTTAGGCGAAGTACCTGTTCCAGAAGACAGCTGTCTCATTATCAAAGGGAATATTAATACAACCGTATCATATCAGTTGTAATATAGTGTCGTTGTTTGGGATCATTTGTAATATAACAATAATATTTTGAATCGTGTTATCGCGATGTATTTAAGTTATATCACTGAACAAATATGCCTAATTTGAATTCTGTGAAACTAAGTACTTACGTTATCGGTATAAATTAATTAAATAACATGCATTAATATATAAATAATTTACCGGTAATTTCTAGCAAACAGGAAAACTGGTAAAATACCTTTGTGTTCAGGTAGAAGGAAATATTGGCACCAAAACATAATAAATAGCGATTGAATCGCATCGCAGGAGATGACTGGCTGCGCGTTGAGCGCGCTATATAAAGTTCACTCACCTTGTTAGACTTTTGCTTGACATTTATTTTAAAAGCCAATAAGATTGTCATAGAGGATCTTATGGGTTTCTAGTGGGTTACACGATGGGTTTTTGTTTTAACTTGTATAACCAAAGTAAGTATAAACAACAAAACCAGTGATAAATGGGCTCACTTGGGTTTTATATATTTGCTACTCATAAATTCGACTAACATTATTTTCATTGGCTATAAATAGCACAGTGAAACTATTACTTTTATAATAAATTTATAATAAACTAGCTGACCCGTGCCCACTTCGTTGGGCATAATATCAATAAACCTTTTTTAGTACAGAGTTATGTTAGTTAGTTATGTTTTGATTTTTAGCTGTAATATTAAAAAAACTACTTTTTGTAACCTCAATGTAGAAGTTAGACATATGCTGCCGTTGACTTTTTTGTAGCCATTTTCAAGCTCCACATCTTTTTTCTAGAACTCAAAAATACATGACACTCGGCAATAATGTGGCTTTCTATTGGTGAAAGAATTTTTAAAATCGGTTCAGTAGATCCCGAGATTACCCCTTACAATTTAACAAATATACAAACACACAAACTTTACTTCTTTATAATATTAGTATAGATAATAAATTTGAAGACTTTCATAGTGAAGTGGTTAGTACACCGATTTTTTTTATTTCTGAGGTCCTGGGTTCGAGTCCCCGTGGGGGCAGATGTTTGTGTAATGATTTGTACCTTAGTCATTTCATTTCAGTTGTTAATATATATATACGAATAGACATACATATATATAAAATATATATGTATAATATATGTATGTCTATTCGTTATCCTAGATCCCATAACACAAGCCTTATAGAACTTACTTTGAGCTAGGCTAAATTGTTGTAAGTGTAAGAAATATTTATTTATTTAAAACAAAAAGCACTTTTATAAATATAATGTGAACTTGTTTAAACTTGTAAAGAAAGTTAGGTACAGATTATTTATCTGAGGCCCGCTTTTATTTCAGGACTCTGTAAAAATACAGGAGAAAAATAATAGTCCTATATGATTCTTACCAGTACAAGGTCTCCCATCGTAGATTTGTGAACCAATTTGCCAGTGTTTAGGCAATAGACATAATGAGACTCAGGTTATAGTCTGATATCGTCTATTATGGTCTCCATTATAATAACTCACTTATTTAACTAAAACTAAGGCTTATATACTAATATGGTACGTGCGTATTTCTAGCTTACTCAGCACTCTTGATATGATTATCTCAAGGAATGTTTAACCTCAATACGTGCACGTTCTCATGACCGGCACAAATGGCATACCATCTTTAACGTGCAAAAGTAATTGCGAAAATCCTATTTGAAGAATAAATTTTTGTTTTTGATTTCAGTCAATTTCTTTATTTTATTAGATTAATAGTTAAGTCAGTTAATTAGTAATTATACTAAATAAAAGAAACTTATCACAGGTTAACACAGGTAGAGATAAAATAACGCAATTTAAAATTTAAGCTAAAAAGATTTATATTAATAAAACAAAGTTACAATAAAAAAAATACTACCAGGTACCCAGTTAATAAGTCCATAGGTGCACTTATCCTTCAGAGAGATTTCTTAATTCAAATGAGACTAAATCTTGTTGAATTCTAAACAAAAAAATACAATGTCAAAAAGGAATCAAATAAAAATTGATCAAATCCAAAACAAGACCCATTTATAGCAACGTCGAAACAGATTTTGAACGAGTAGTGACAGGTTTCTCTGTGCGGTTATCTGGGGGGTTAAATAATACAAGTATCACTGTATCCTGTTCTTTGGTGTCTATCGTACAAGGTGACTAAATGATTTTATATAGAAATTATCAAAATGAAAATAATTTCCATATAACGAAGCCTTTACAGGCACTCATTGACGTCAAAACAATTTAAAAAACAAAAACCTTGGATGAACAAGGAAAAAAATTACTCTGCACTTGTTTGGTGTATACATATAAATTAATAAATATTTTTACATTCATAGCAACTAGCCTAGCCCAAATTAAACACTAAACGGGTAACAGATAGACACACATATATCAACCAAGCATAGATAAATATTATTTGACAATGCTCTATCATTATAAAAATACTGGTCCCCTTGAACCGGAACCTCAGGAAGGCGATATCTTCAACCGGCGTACTTACCTCTCGGTCACGGAGGTCGCCGATAACTGAAAATCCTTGAAATACGAATAAGGAAAAGAAATAACTTAGAAAATTGGTAGAGCAAGGAACTCTGAAAGTCTACTTAACTTAGTACAATGACATATAGTAGTACAATAACAGTTGTATGTATGCTTACATACACATTACATCACTACATATATAAAATAATACTGTATGATAAGTAAATTATTTGGTTATTTATATCTCTGCGAATTGTCCTTAAATTCAGTTTAATTTAAGATTATCTAATCTTAAATTAAAGTGGGACATTAAAGATAAAGGTGGGTGTTGGAGAATAAGAATAATTTGCGTAGGATTGAATGTATGTATTTTAAAACACATGTTTACATAGCCAGCGTTCACTTCAAAACATGACGCAACGGGGCGACCGATCCTACGTTCAACTTTATTATAATTGAATATCATAATGCAGTGGTCTCTACATCAGCCGGGAGTTACGGTGCCGGCGGCTCATTTAAACCAATTACTTTAATTGTGAAGATAGTTGCGCGTGCGCTCATTGCGCAATGTTCATACTCTGCGGGCTATGTAGTCTTACTACTCAACGTTTATAGACAGCATTAAATAACGTGGGACGGAGACAACGCTATATCACGCCATGTCGTCATCCTGCTTCTGTCGATGTTTTGAAGTTTTTTAAGCGGTCGTAGTAGGCTGTTCTATTACAGTGTTTGGTAGCTGCGTCTAATGGCTGATACGTTCTCGTTACGCTGTCGTGTTAAGGCAGGGACTCAATTATCACTAGAACAGCGCTTGTTAGAGGCGCTGAAATAATATTAAGAGATGTATGAGCCCTTAACGGTGCTGTAGCTTGGCAGGTGTGTATGGTAGATTACATCAGAGTTATGAGATGATCTCAGATGACGGGTGTTGAGTTCTCATTTTGGATGCTAAGAACTTACGACGAATAGCTTCTGATGGTCGGCATATTTAAGCCAAAGGTAGGTAGTAACTTAAAGAAAACATTAAAATATGTAGAACAACTAGCCGAGGGACATCCTGAAATTAAAGTTAGTTTAGCAAAAGCAGCCACAAACTTTATTGTCTAGAAAAAACATTTATATTCATCAAAAAATTTAACATAAAAAAGTAAACACTGAATGTATAATTTATACTTTAATTTATACATCTATATTATCAAACGACAGACCGACCACCTGACCGTAAGTGCCATGATGATGCCTTAGATCTATCAGCGTTCAATTCGTCGCCAACGCCGCAAACGGGCGAATCTCATTTAAGAAAATTGTTCAGGAGAGCAAAAAAACTTTTTTTTCCCCGATGGCGTGCATATTTTAGCTATATTTCTATTTAGAAAAAAAACTATTATAATGATAAAAATCTATTGTAATTGTATACTATGGAGACGTAGCTACTAAATTAATATTTTATATTGCTGTATTTTAGACTGTTTTGTATGAAGTTCGCCCGTTTGCGGCGTCGGCGACGAATTGCAAATATTCAATTATCTAAATTCATCACACGATCAAGTCATTAACCTAACCTAACCTACCCTCTGTTCATCCCTAAAGCTTCCCTTACAAGGAGCATTATTCTAATACTGTCATCCTAAAACTGCAAAATTAGTTACTACAATAAAATGACACTTATCAAATTGAGAATTTTTACCAAAAGACTTCCATTACAGGTAATGTAATATTGTTCATGGCTCACATGTCACTTTGAAAGCAATCGCTGATTCTGCTATATTTCGGAGCTTTATTAAAAATCATACAGTTTGTATAAAACAACTTCGATTTTGTCATTCTTGAAAAAGTGTACTGAAGTATTTCTTTCTTAGCAGAGTTAGCAAAAATGCAATTGGAAGTAAGTGCTATTATTATTATCATTAAAATAGACAAGTTCATAGTAAATTATGGTCATTAACACATACGGACATACAATATTGTTGAAATACATTTATAAGTAGCAAACAAATATAAGAAGTGTGGTGATTAATGATTATAAATTTCAAAAATAATTTCTCATTACATATTTAAAATGATAGAAAGTTATCTTCGCCAGTAGCAATATTTGACCAGACTACTAGTAAGGACAAATATCCATCAAATATGGTGTCGTCGAAAGTAGGAAAGGTGGTAAATTTTCATCAATGTATAAATGTCTCTATGATGCTGGAAAGTTTATCAAATTAACAGTAGATCTCTTCAAAGTAATTAAGATATACATACTTCATAAATAATATAAAAATGTATAATCCATCCATTAAATTCCAGTAGACCTATAGCTTCATAGAATCGTTGCTTACTGATAGAACTAATTATAATTATTATGTACACTGCAGGTAATACATATGTAAAGGATACAAACGCAAATATTCGCGTTCATTACACAAACATAAAATTCCAGAGGAAAATACGCGATTCATTTTAGAATAATTCTGCATGATTCGGATTCAATTGATCTAGTTTTATTCATATTCTTTATAAAACTTCTAATTGACTCCTTTCAAATTTTGATATCATACTAAATAAAAAAGTACCTTCTTTTTGAAGGTTCCATTTATGGTTAATACCTAATTAACCCACGTTTCGAGTTTTCTTGTTTTTTGTTGCACAACGTAAGAAAATATCAAATGTCTATTATTTTGTTTTTCAACTTGTGAGTGAGTGAGTGACAAGAAAGCACAGAGTGAGGAATGGATATTGTTACGAGCTGGGGTCAGTAAATTAAACGGCGGTCTACCAAAACACTGAACTTTTATTAATTAGTACACTAAGTTCACTAACTTCACTGAAAGCACTGAAAGTCGCTTCTTAATTCTCCAATATCACTTAGATGTTTTCGCACTGTATCGCAAAACAATACTCTTCCCGGCAGCCGGACACAGCCTTATATAGTCCCCTAAGATACTTGCCACTCTTGCCAGAACATTCGCGGACACACTCGAATGTGTAGTCCAATACGTCGCGCGTTCGAGACGTTTCGAGTATAACTGTCTCGATACTCGAATATTCTCGATACACAATACTCGAATATTCCCGTACTATCTTTCTCGAATATTCTGTGTTTGTCTATCTCTTTCTAATGATGTTTTCTCATTCTAATACTTCTCGAATGTTCTAACTATCTCTGTCTCTTTCTACTATTGCTATCTCTTTCACTCCTATTGAAATTTATGTCCTTTTACTGAAGTAGGCTTAATGGCTCATAAGGGGTCCTGAAAACGCCTGAAAACGGGTTTTCAGGTTATTGCGGCATTGGATAGAGGGTAGCCTGAAACGTACTGAAAACATGTTTCAGGCGCCTGAAAACTACTGTAACTTGGGTGTAATTTAGATTTTTTAGTATGTGAAAGAGCTACTTCTGAAACGGCCTGAAACGACGTTTCAGCCTGCTGAAAACGTTTCTAAGTCACAGAAAATCACTTTTGAAGTTTTACTAAGCCACCGGCGTAACAATATATTAGGGGAAAACTGAAAGTAGCTATTGTTGAAAATTTTGATGAAAGGAGACTTTCCTGATATGATCACGTAGGTACTAAGGAGAGATAATGATCATGTTACTAGGAAGTTTTGGACATGAAAGGTGTTGAGCGTGTTCAGAAATGATATGCTGAAGAAGGGAGTGAGTGATAAATCGGAGTGGAAGAGGAAAAAAAGTTGCGCCGACCCTAAATAAAATTGGGAACAGGACAAGAGAAAGAAGATTTGTGAACGCTTACAATTAAAATTGTTTTCATTTGCACCCGTAACGTCGTATCAGACTGTGTATCTGAAGCCGGCTTCCAACTGACGACTCTGTAATGATTAGAGATCGGATAATCGGATGCATATTTACCTAAAGTTAATTTTTGGCTCACAAATTATGGAAGTGGCTTTTTAAAATATAAAGTTTTGTATGTACTCATTGTTTTATTTAACACTCGACTTTCTTCCTCTAAAACTCTATATACCTACTCACAAATCACACGGGGAACTGAAACTAACCTTCATGTAACGTCGTTTTTAAGCTCATATTACCGACTAGTTTTGCATTACCAAAATGTTCTACAGTACCGGAATTCCTGGATTTTTATTTATGGAAATATAATAAAAAGACAGTTCCATACTTTGTCAAAAACTAAATTAGGTAAATAAATAAACATCCGGCTATCCAATTCCGCAATCCCGGGATTTTTGTTTAACAAAACAATAAAAAGCCGTTTCCATACTTTGTCTTAAACTAACTTTAGGTAAATATGCATCCGATTATTCGATCTCTAGTAATGATACAGAGAGCGACCTTCAGAGTTTCTTGCCTGTTCTTCTCGAGAAGGCTCTCCCAATTTCCGAACAGGTGTCGAGTCAATATATTTTTTCTTTTTTTTTTCCTTATTCGTACGTACGGACAAGGTTTTTTTTTTTATTTAAGCTTTTTTTTTGTTTTGTTTGTTGACGTCAATAAGTGCCTGTAAAGGTCTATGTTGAATAAATATAATTTTGATTTTGATTTTTGGAGAAAAAAAAATGCCCTAGCTGGTTCTTTCCAGTACAAGGTCGCCCGCCGTAGACTTTTTTGATTATGATTTTATTGTAAAAATGATATCGTTTTTATAATTTCTATGGAAATTAAGTTATCAAAATACCAAAGCATGCGCATTATTGTACACTCAGCTTCCGGATGAAATCGTTCATTATGGACTTAGAGAGTAGTGCGGCTGGATCACCTTGTTACGACGCAGCACTTCAGATAACTCTACGCCAGACTGATTTGTAGAGACGCATAACTGGTCCAAGTAGGCTACAAATAGCGCACGAGTTTGGAGTAATTTTCATATAGTAGCACTGTTTGTGACAGGCACACTGCTACACATATGAATGTAGATTTAGTGAAAGCCACTTAAATGTATAATGTGGTTAGTATACCGGTGTCAAGGTGTCGCCATCTTTGGGGTCACGGGTTCGAATCCTGGTGGGGACTGATATATATTTCTATGAAATATATTTATGTATGTATGTCTATCTGTTATCCCATAACACAACCTAGCCCAAAGTAAGCTCTTACAGAGGTTAATTGGTATGAGTGTCAAAAATATTTATTTATTTAGTATTTTTATGGTATATTTACAAACAAAAACAATAATTAATTTATGCCCTCTGTAGTTTTTTTCAAATTAAATTGGAATAATTGTGTGATGAAAACTTTCAGATTTTTAAGAACTTTTCGTCAATTATTTATTAACCATAAATAAAACTCATTTTATTAAACTTTAACATACATCTCAATAGACATAAATTAATTACACAAAATATTGTAATTTTGAAAGAAAAATTTTTTTAAAGGGTAAGAAAATTAAATAATAAAATCCTACAAGGAAAAATTTGCATTAATCCAAAATTTATTTTTTCAATTTAAATAAACAAAATCTGTGGAACTCTTGCATTATATGCTAATCATATTCTGCAACATACATAAAACAACTCTTGTGATATTAACTTTGATTAAGGAAATGAAATGAAGGCAGAAATGCATATTATATAACAAAATCTATTCTATTTCATTAATTTTGTCTTGAGTAAAAAAAATGTTCCAAACTAATAAATAATAATAATAATAGCTATCAGCTTAAATGGCTCTTGCTTAACGGATGGATCAAGGGCCGGATACAGAAAGCAGTAACTACACGTCACGTATTTGACAGTTGATAAAAAGTACGTAAACGACTGATCGTGTTTTACGACTGCGACAATTCGTCCTGTAAATTCACTGAAATTGTACCTTTAGTGATTGTGGAAATTTCAATAATTTCAGAGATATTTATAAAAGACCCAAATATTTAAAATTATTTTCTATTTCACAGTTCACGTTAAAACTTTTAAATATCCAAAATTTAAGACCAGATACCAATAAAATAATTTATCATCGTCCATTTTAGATTCTGGCTAACGGCCGTTTTCAATAACCTATCTAAGATCAAATATAAATTGCTATCTCCGATTAGCAGTAAGCTGTTATCTATCTGTAGTCTGCGTTTCACAATCAAAGATACGAGCTATCTATCTTTGTCTAACTAAGGATAGCTTTATGCCCTCTCGTCTATCCAAAGCCCTGTAGAACGTTTTGTTCGTTGCTAACCATAAAGCCTTAGTACGTTTAAAACATATGTACAATTTATTGATGTATTTTATATTTAAATATTATGTTGTAAAAAGTGCATACAATGTTACTATAATTGAAAAAAAAAAATCTTAGATCGTCATTTTCACTTTATTTGCTGGTGTTCTTTATAAAAATCATAGAACGAAACGTTTATAAATGACAAGTGATGTCATTCGAACATTACTGACAGATAATTTGTTGCCGCCAATTTGTATTTGATATAAAATATAAGCAAAAGTGGAAAAAATGAGTTCTGTAAGTATCTGGATTTACGATACTTTTGTAATTTATGTTATAATGTTATTATAGTTAATTTTTTCGAAGCCTATCTGTGTTTTAATCCACCGATATTGACAGATAGCCAAATGTTGTCACAAGAGATAGCTCCGCCTATCGGAGAGTAAGTTGAACCTTTTTTGAAATGCAGTTACGTCAGATTTGTATGAGCGTCCCTATCTCTAGTAAGCTATCCGTCCTCCCGACGATGGATAGGTAACTTCGGTAGGCGACGCTATCCATCAGTAGGTTATTGAAACGCAAGTTACGGCCGTTCCCAATATTCAGTCTTCAGTTAAAGATAGACAGCTATCGTCGATCGGCAGTACTTAGCTATCTATCTTCAGAAGCTGTCCCACTATTACAGATAGACCATGTCTATCGCCAGTTAACAGTAGATAGGCCGCTTATCCGAGCCCTCTTTTACGTTCCGAAGTACGCAGTGCCACAAAGCATGAAAGCACTCTCTGTCACGGTACATCAACGTTTTGGTCGTATTTTTTTCTACTATTAATAAATATTTAAGAAAATAATAATGTAATTAAAAATAATAGGTTCAGTATCCATTATTTTGTTGCAGTTTAATACCTATTTACAATAATTTTATATCGTGAGTAAAATTATTTTGACGTGACAAGGAATGTGAAAGATGAAAGTGTCAGTTGATTGTTTGACATTTGTATTCTTTAGAAATAAATAATATTGTTGTGTTTGTAGAAATCAAAGGTGATTACTACAAGTATTAAAGTTATTTTCGGAATATTATTTTCCATAAAATGAGTGCTGTACGTATTTGTATTGTTTTTTATAAAAAATATTGTGTATAACTTGTTAAATAATTTAACTAATAATATATGTTGTTTTCAAAATAAATAGACTTTAAGAAGGAAACATTATTTTTTATTATACATATTTAACACCTTACACAGAAGTGTATTATTATTCAAAATCAAAATCAAATCAAAATCAAAAATTTATTCTTCAATTAAGATTTTTACAATCACTTTTGAATGTTAAAGAAGCTACGCCATTGGTTCACAAGACTACGGCGGGAGACCTTGTACTGGAAAGAACCAGCAAGAAAACCAGCAAGGGCTATATTTTTTTTCTCCCTGTATCTTTACAGAGTCGTAATATTTCATTATTTCGGTCAACAAATCATTGACTGCGGTCTTGCTCAATCTAAATCTGTAATGAAAATCAAAATCGTCGTATGTGTCGAAATAATTTTTACGCTCTTGATATGATCGGGCCATATCATTTTCTTCATCTGAATCCCAGTCACTCAGCTGCTCCAAAAGAGAAAGATCACTGCTCGAACTTGAGTCTGACATTGTTCTTTACGCGAAACTTATAATTTTCACACAAATAAATTAATTAAACATTAAAAACTTGTAAATCTGCCGTGGTATCCAACCGTTATCCCTGAAAATCCTAGGATTGAATTTTGAGGTTACTGAGGATAATCAAACGTACTGACAGATAGCTCTGAAACAATATAGGGACGCGACAAATATCAATTTCATACAAATGTCTATCCCTAGTAAGCTACCGGTCCTCCCGTCGATAGATAGCATCCACGGATAGGATTTCCTATCGTCGATACATTTATAGGGACAAAAAATTCAAGGATAGATAACTATTTCTATCTCTAGTAGGGCAAAACCAGAGATAGATTGAATATTGGGAACGGCCGTTAGGGCATAAGGATAGATTTTACTATCTTTAGTAGCAAAAACAAAGGATAGATAGGTTATTGAAAACGGCCGTAAGTGTGGTTTGGACGGACTCTAAGATAGGGTTACGTCTTACACGATTGACGAAGTTGGCTTTAATAATCGTATTTACGTTCAATAACAATAACGTTCAATATTAATATTCCATTGGTTACGTAAACATCAAAAGGGCTTGTTACATCGTCATATGCTATCAATGTGCCGTTGTCTTCGTTCGCGTGGTAAACAGTTGGGTAACTACAGACGTTTATAATTTACAGCTAAAGCGAGATGACGCTATAACTGAAATATCTTTGTCTCTATCACATGTTACCTAGATGTTAACTGTAAGCGTTTGTAGTAAGCCTCGAGCGCGAACGTTTAGGCGGGCCAAGCGCGTGCCCGTTATCGCTCCCATTCATGCGTCAAGTGGCTATCGCCTGCGCACCGGCTCATTCATGGCTGAAGACAGGTCACAGATAACGCGTCGCAGATAGATTGTATGATTGGGTATTCTCGAATTAGCCAGCCGTTTTCTTTTCTTCATATAGCCGCTATTTCGATTACTCTAAAAAAATTTTTTTCATTATTGAATAAAGGAGCAAATGGATCATCTGATATTAAGTGATTACTGCCTCCCATAGACATTCGAAAAACTAGAGGAACACACAGCTTCTTGCCGGCCTGACTTCTTTATTTAACAGGAAGTCTGTGTTTACTACCCCCTCTTTGATTTAGGCGTGTTACCTGTGATGAGATATGTAATCGAAATCTGGTCACTAACATAATAGAGAAGTTCTAAGGCACTCAAAGGGTAATGGGAGGACTATACTCTGCGCATGAGTTTCTCTGCCTGATCGAATCAGAAGAGGTGAACTCTGCAGCAGAACCACGGTTACACGAACAACTTCTAGGAATTAATACTTAAGTGAACCGGGTACTTTGATATATATTGATTTAGGCGTGTTGCCTGTGATGAGATATGGAATCGAAATCTGGTCACTAACAGGCATTATAGAGAAGTTCAAAGGCACTCAAAGGGTAATGGGGAGGACTATACTCTGCGCATGAGTTTCTCTGCCTGATCGAATCAGAAGAGGTGGACTCTGCAGCAGAACCACGGTTACACGAACAACTTCTAGGAATTAATACTTAAGTGAACCGGGTACTTTGATATTTTTTGGACTGCTTACCAACTGATGGTAAGTAGTTTCAATCGTTTGTGATTTTGTGAGATTTGCAGCAAATCTCAAACCCTCACCAAAACCACAGTGTACGTTCTAATAAGCTATCTGAGATGAAAAGTCACAGTACTCAGTAATTTTACTGGCTACCTTCTTCTTCAGATCTGAACACAGCAATGACAATATTATATAAGTACACTAAATAGCTAAGTGTTTATCAAAATATGTTGACGATCGAAATTTTAGCTGCATTATTCCTCTTTAATTCATTTAAGTCAAGATACAATATTTTTACTTATAATAAGATTTATTGTTTATATTAAGCAATACAACAAGTATTGTTGTTTAAGTCACACGTCGTTGTTAACAACAAACCTGTTACGGATTATTATTATTATTTTAGAGAATTATACAACTTGAATCAAAACAGTATTTATTCAACACATAATATTACACAAATAATATCTTTATAAATTGTTGCCTATGAGTTATTCTGATATATAAGCTATATTATTGTAATGTTTTATTATACATCCATCCAAACATCCATCACATACTGTGATTTGTCCAAAATATGACAATAAGTGTCAAGTAAGTAGGAAAAAACTATCATCTGTGCAGAAAAAACTCAATGACCTGGGAGAAAAGAACAAAATCACTCTCAAATGGGTGCCAGGTCATTCTGGAATAACCGGCAATGAGAAGGCCGATGAACTAGCCAGGGCTGGGGCTCAAGGAATACAGTTCGGCCCAGAGCCTATCTGTGGTATCTCAAAGAACCAGGCCATGCAATACCTGAAAACTCGCCTTCTTAACGAGGCGAAAGCAGACTGGCACAGTACGTCCGGGATGACACACTCAAAAGCACTAATCGAACCATACTCTCGCAAACGCACTGACGAGCTATTAAAGCTTAACAGGAGTAACTTGAGCGTGATGGTTAGGGCTTTGACCGGTCACTGCATGTTGAATAGACACCTTCACAACATGAAACTTAAGGACACTGACACATGCAGAGTCTGCGAACTAGAGCGTGAAACACCAATACACCTCTTGTGCTACTGTGAACCGCTGATTCACAAAAGAAACAGACACCTGGGGAAACACATCCTTGACCCAGATGAAATAAAAACAATCCGAACTGGGAACATCCTATCTTTCTTGGTCAGTGCCCAGTTAAGGGAGCTACTGTAGGGCCTACATGGAACCTACACAGGAGGCTGGTCACAATAGATCTTAATAGGTCGCAGTGATGCACATCAGCCCCGACTTACATGAAATAATAATAATAATAATAATCATCTGTGCAGACCAAGTCAAAGGCACTAGCTAGCCTGATATATATTTGAAAGAGCAAACGGCTACAAAACATATTCTTTTATTACTAATAGTTTTGTAGAACGTGTGTAGTGGCTTCGCGGAGAGAAGAAGAACATCGGGGGGTTTCACTGGGTAGGCCTGGCACTTTCATTTCATGCATTTCCCCAAAAGGCATAAAGGTAGTTTTATAGAACGTCTGAATATACATTCAAACTGTGACACAGACAAGTTTACAATAATAGAATTATATATCAAAACATGTGCCCAAGTTGCAGTTTGACGCAGGAGCTAGATCCAACGAAGCCATAATAATATGAAGTAGGTTGAGGTCATCCGACATGCGATTTAAATTATAAACATGTTGGATTTTGTAGTTGGTATGTTACAATAACATCAATGCGCGTGTCTATATGATATTAATAAGGCAAATAATGTTTAGGGCGATACAGGGGAACTCTTGACCTTAATCTGACCTCGTGGTAATTTATAAGCAGACGAACCTTACCTGAAATTAATAATAATTTTAGCTTATATACATCCCAACCACGCTGGCCCAGTGCGGATTGAAACGAAATATAAATATATTTTTCGATCAGAACACGCCATCTTTATTTATCACTAGCTTTCTGCCCGCGGCTTCGCCTGCGTGGATTTCGGGATTGGGTCTATAGAGGGTTAAGGGTCATAGCTTTTGCCCACGGCTACATATGCGCGGAAGTCGGTTTATGCCGCGAAGGTTTTATCGCGCTTCCCGTGGGACTATCAATTTTTCCGAGATAAAAATACCGCAAAACCTTGCTCAAGAATCACTCTATCTGTTAATGAAAAACGCATGAAAATCTGTGCAGTAGTTTTTGAGCGAAGCCTTTATTGCGCATCCTGTGGGATCTGTCGATTTTTCCGGGATAAAAAGTAGCTTATGTTACTCGGGGATAATGTAGCTTTCCAAAGGTGAAAGAATTTTTGAAATCGGTCCAGTAGTTTCGGAGCCTATTCATTACAAACAAACAAATCTTTCCTCTTTATAATATTAGTATAGATCATTATAATTTCAATCGAGCAATACACACAGCTAGATATCAATCAAGGATTTTCAAGGATTTTCACACTGATAGGTCCTGTGCTATTAGCATTCAGCACCTTCCTGCGATCTTTGCGCAAGTTGCGGCTTCCAATATATACCTATCTCGTCAATATAAGCCAGTAGGGTCTCTAGGACCAAAGGCTCAGGCTGAGTTTAGTCGGTAGGTCTGTTGGGTCGAGCCGCCTCGATTCACCAGGAGTCAGACATAATCAACGCATCCCTGCTTGCCTGTTGCGTTGGTATCCATGATGGCTTCTCAGCCTTCTCTCCTGAGGAAAAAAAAAATATATATATACCTATCGTTCGCGGTCTTTTCCACCTCAAATGCCGTCAGTCTTGCGAGTAATGGGCTCTGCCTACTGTCTCTTAAGTATCGCAATTAGACCTTGGTTCTTCTACGGATTGAATCATTTTGGATTATTATGTCAAGTAAGTTAAATATTTTTTTCAGAAACATTGCTTATCTTCGTGACAATTGTTTAAGTATCATAAGTTGAACCATAGAAACTCACTAAACTCCCTGAGTGACGCTGATCCAATATGGTGATTGCTACTAGATAGAGAGGCGTAAACGTCGGTGCATTCTTCACTCGCACTATTCTATTTACCTGTTCGAAATTATTTGTATATCTGAAGATTTTAAATATTAAAGCAGTATGGTCACCCATCTTAATTTAGTTCTCGGTGATATTTGCTTGACTGTAGCAACTGTAACGCCACATACGCTAGCGCGTCACCGACCTCGTCTAGTTGATCAAGCGCGTAAGAAAGCACAGTCGGCGACGGCACAGACTGATTAAACCAATCGAGTTTCGCTCGTACATTACGCAGCTACGCCACGCACTCTACGGCGCGGTCGGTCACACGGGGCGAGTTTTCGCAAGTTTTCTCATTCTTAAAGTCGTATTTTAAAATCGAACTCAATGTCAATCGCTATTTGAGTACAGTTAGAAAAGGGATGGGGTTACTGAACCCACATAGTGATATCCCTTTCAACTGTATTCAAACAGGAATTTAAGTTTCAGTTTCAGTTCTGTAATACGTACCTTAGTAACTACGGTTGTTTATGTGGTGACGAATTTAGAAAACTGGGGGGCAAGTTTCAAATTCAAATTGAAATTCAAAATCATTTATTCAGTCTGGGCTGTTACAAGCACTTGTCAATGTCGAAAAGCTACGCCATCGGTTCGCAAATCTACGGCGGGAGACCTTGTACTGAGAAGAACCGGCAAGAAACTCAGCAAGGGCTGTTTTTCTTTCCCTGTATTAAATAGATATAAAATGACTTCAATATTGATAATTCATGAAGTCACTTTCCATTATATAATATAATTAATAAAATTTTATTTTGAAAACATGCCTATATTAGGAATGCCGCGTCATACAGTTTTAAAAGAATATTGTTGCGGCTTTCAGCCTCCGTAGCGAAGTCTATGCCCGACGACGATAACTAAAACTGACAGAATAGGAATGACAGGCGGACTGGAAAAAAGGAAGATCATTACATGAGACGAACTTGACCAGACTTTCTTTAAATCAATAAAACCTTGTGTTTTATTTAGTTTATGAAGACAAAGACCAAACAAATATATTAAAGTTAAATTAAAATTATAATAAATACGAGTAGTACCCAGTATAGCAAAGAGCAGACTCATCTCCGCTGGCAGCACCCGTTCACGAGCATGACGCATGAACCAGCCATCGCTTCGCTCAACCATGTTTTAGGGAACGTAACGACCCGCCTCACACGACACTGCCGAAGAGATTTTAATGAAAGTATGACTACCCTTAAGCCACAAAAGGATACAAATTACCAAGTACAATCATTTAAAAACTAGTAATCATTTATTATGATACAAGTAACAAAATGTTATTATAATAGGTACAGTTAAATATACATATTATTATGTTAAAGGGCAAGGGCAGTAAAGATCCTGCAAGAGAATTAGGTACATATTTTAGCGAGAACTATTTAACTGCATCTTTATTCGCCAGACCATTGAATATGACTATAGACTTTCCTATTGTTATTCGGAAATAATATTAATACCGTTTGAACGTCCATTTTTACTGTGAGACAGTAAAAATGGACGTTCAAACGGTATTAACGGTAACGGATTATTTAAACTTACCGCACTTCATATTCGTCGTGTACTGTCCCTGACTTCAATTTAAACAGTATTAAAAGAAAATATATTTAACTAGCTGGCCCAACAGACGTTGTCCTGTCAAATGTCTCAAATGTCAAATGTCTCAAATGTCACGTTGTCTCACGTTGTCTCAAATGTTTTTAAATAAATAATTTAGCTGAAAAACAATATCTATATGACCGTATTGTGAATCTAAACCATTCTCAAGCCCCCTGGAATACACACAAAAAATTTCATCAAAATTGGTCCAGTCGTTTAGGAGGAGTTCAGTCACATACACACGCACACAAGAAATATATATATTAAGATTATTAATATAAGACCTTTTTTTACACGTTATTCCCTAAACTGACTAGTGAACTATCTAAGCAAAGGTACTTTAGCACTTACCTTAGATAAAATTTGTTAGATTTCAATTTAATCTGTTGTGCTTGTTTGTTGATATTCATGATAAAAGATTTCTTTAGATTTATTGGGCGTTTGGGCATTTAGCTTCTAGTTTTGTAAGTGTATGGTGAGGTAATGAAAGTGTTTTGTAATATGGATCTCTATTTCTGGTCCACTTAAGGCCGACTATTCAATTCTCTAAGGCGTCCCTGGGTTCCGTTAAAACAACGGTAGTGTGCACGCACAGCGGGTGTCAGCCAATTCTTCCAATCTGTATAACGTCTGGTGATTCGCGTTCCACTTATTATCGTACGGTGGGCATTTGCATAAGAATAACAAGGAGGATTATTGATGTCGCCCCCCCTCCCCCTGCCGCGATTCCAATGTGTGTCTTGAGCTAGAAGATACAGCGGTTCCTATAGCCCCGCTAATTAATTGTATTTTCTTAGCGACTCTATAACATATAGAATAACAATATGAATAAAGAGGTGTAGGTTCTGCTTATTTCTAAAGAAATTTCTACCAGCAGACCTGCGATAGGAAACAATATATGATACAGCATTTGTAAACAGTTATAATTGAGTATTATAAAAAAATTGAAGACTTGCAATTTGAGCACAATCACAATTCGAATATTATTATAACGATAAGATTCTTTTTGTGACTATGGCGAATGCAAAACTGCCGAAACGTCGAGATAAATTATAATACTGAAATCATCATACTAAACTCGCTTCTTTATCTTATTATAATACTAGCTGTGCCCGCGACTTCATCCGCGTGGAAAGTAATAATAATATTTTTTTTTTGTTTTTGACATTTTTATTTTAAGAACAGCTTAAGTTACTCCTTCTTACATAAGCTATTTGCCAGTGAAAGTCCCGTCCAAATCGGTCCAGCCGTTCCAGAGATTAGCCGGAACAAACAGACAGACAGACAAAAAATTTAAAAATATGTATTTTGGTATGTGTACTGTATATACATTCATATCCATGTAGTAGAAAGCGGTTATTTTAATATTACAAACAGACACTCCACTCCAATTTTATTTAATTGTATAGATGTTGATTGAATAGTAAAATCCAAATACATGTTCTAGTGAAAATGTTTTATAATAACATTGCTTATAAAATTTTAAAGAGACGCTGTCAGGTTTTTAAATATTGTTGGTATTTTGTTGAATTTTGAAATGTTGCATAATATATAAATAAATAGTCTCTCTCTCCAATGTAAAGTAAAACTACCAATTTAAATAAACAGGATTTTTGCCAATTGTGTTTTGTTGCCACATGAGTAAAAAGGTTTGCATCATCATTTAGCATATTTAATCCCGTAATTCTGGCATTAATTTTTAAAAATATGTAGATTAAACGTTCATTTAGACAAAAAAATACTTAACACACATATATGTATAAACACAAAAAAAAACCATAACACACACATATAAACACAAAAAAATACATAACACACATATATAAACACAAAAATGACAACGAAACGAAAGCTAATTTAAAATTGTTAGAGCCTGATGGGCCAAGGCTTAATAGGGATTTTTGTCGTACCGTATAGCATTGGTTTTCTATCAATGTATGAAGAACTAATAATCTAATAAATACAATAAGAGCAGAAAAAACTACAAGTTATTCACTTACTTGCTATATATATTAATTTCCTTAAAGAACAACTATAGCTTGAACACTGTTAATGCACAAATATTTAAGATATATACATATGTAACAAGATTGCTCAACTATCTCTCTCTCTCCCTATTACACACACACACATATATTATTCTATTCCTAGTCTATAGAGCGCAGTTACTGGTGCCCGCGTTCTACCTCTGGGTGACGGCTGAAAATCGGTGCTTTTGTCGTCAGGCATCACACACCGAGCCTAGACCCATGTTGCTGCTGCACACACGTTCATTACTAACATTTTCTCATGTCTGATCGTTGTACTTTGTACCTACTCCATGTGATTTGTATAAATGTGTGTGTTGCAACAAATACATTTCTTATCTATCTATCAAGTAAAATAAGGTTGGCATGGCTGGATAAACACTTATTACATACTTATTACGTGTGTGTTTATTATTATTTTGCCGAATCGAGGAGCCAACCCGCCCTCGCCGCTGTCTCAGCCCACCTCCAAGCTTAATTTTGTTCTCTTTCCATGTTTGCTCTGTATACATTTCGTCTAAAACGGAACGATTCCCCGTGACGCGCATCGACCACCGCCATGCAAATGGCTCCACTACGATAAATTACGGATTATTTGTACCTACTTAGAGGCGCCCTGAAGAAGGCCGCGTAACAATGAGTGCACTGGGCCGGAAACTTGTATTACATTCAGTATCCTGTACTGACAGGGTTGTTCTCTTTAGATTGGGCTGCAGTCATGCTATTAGTGACACATAAACGTGCAACTTGAATTTGAGAGTTAAGTAGAACGCACAAAGATTGCAATATCGTACAGGGTACTAGCTTTTGCCCGCGACTTCGTTCGCGTGGACTTCAGGTTCGTCCCGTCTAGTCTAGAAATAAGTAAGAAATACGGTAACTAAGCACCGCAGAGCCCTAATCATAGGCCTATAGGTAGCTACTGCAGTATGCTCCTATAAACTACATTTAACGATCTTTTTCCTTTTGTGGGTTATTGCTAAGAGATAAACATATACCATCACGGACTTTTTTGTAGACCTTTTTAAGTTGTACAATACTGTAGTAAATTGTTTTGATCTATCTTGTAGGATTCAGTCAGCGTTTGCAATGTAAGCGCAAAAAATGTATTTTTTTACGACCTCACATTAGAAACCTCAAAAATTGTAGCCTATGTGTTATTCTGATGTATAAGCTATATTGTGGTAAAGTTTCATTCAAATCCATTCAGTAGTTTTTACGTGAAAGAGTAACAAACATCCATACTTACAAACTTTCGCCTTTATAATAGTAATAAATAAATGATAGTAATAGGATATCATATTTCATTTTTTTTATCATCGTATATTTTTCGATATTTAATACAATTTTAATGTTCAGCAAAGTCTCACCTAAACACAACTTACTCTAAAAGATTCCATGTATAATATTCTGTGTGATATATTAACAAATGACAATAAAGAAAAAAAATCTGAAGTTCAAACTACTTAATCAATACATAATTGAAGGTATGGGTCGTAAGCCATCTGACCTATTGATCAGAAATAAGGGTTAATTAAAATATTCTTAGACGTTCCGAATATTCTTGTATTGTAGGCTTTCTTAATGACGCCTACGCTATATATACAAGATTTATGTAAACATGTATGTATGTAGAGTTAGTGATATAATAAAGTTTAATTATTATTATAACAAATTATTTCTTTCTTTTTTTAATAATATGTACTTAGATAATAATGTTGTTGTAAATCTATTTATATTGTGTCTTTTGTTTATTCTTGTGGTCTATTCTTTTCTATATATTATGATCAGTTATTCAGAGATTTGATTAAACTTTTCATAGCGTTTCACTTGAATATTAATATCTTAAAGTGAAACGCTCGTTTGTCATTGTAGCTAATACAAGAGAAATTGTATTTTATTAACTCATAGTCAATTTTGTAGTTTGATCTATAATTTAGTAGTTTGGGGTTAATATGTATAACGATACGTTATTATTAATGGAAAGTCTCAGATCAATTCAACATGATAATGGAAGAGAATAAACTTTCAAAGCGATTCAGATAGGATACGACATAGTTTGAGGTCCTTGAATGAATAGATTGAATCGCTTGGTTAAAGTGGTGGTAATTTTCGAGATGTTCAATAGTTAGTTTGAGTGAATATAAAAAACAAAAATTTTATTAGCTAGAAACTTATTTCACTGTAAAAATCTGTAGTGTTATTAACGGAAGCGTGAAATGTGCAAAGATCATTATCTGTAGCATTACGAGCCTTCATAGCATGCTTCGTAGCATGCTTCGTAGTATGCTTCGTGTATCTACGACCGTGAGCTGTTGCTACGATATAATGATATATCGTTACAAACCTGTTCTTAAATATGATTATCTAAATGATCACACTATTTGGGAATAGGGACACTATTCATAGAGCCATGTTTGGTAACAACATTATTTATAATATTGTATTATTTTTATATGTGTATGTAAACATACATACGACTTTAATCTTATTAGGTTTGATTGTATCTTATATTATATTGTATTTTTATATTATATTATTATAATCATTAACATTGAAAAGAGGAGATAAAAAATAGACCTTCAGAGTTTCTTGCCTATTCTTCTCGAGAAGGCTCTCCCAATTTTCGAACAGGTGTCGAGTCAATATATATTTTTTTTCCTTATACGTACGTACGGACAAGGTTTTTGTTTTTTTTTTAACCTTTTTTTTCTTTTGTTTTGTTTATTGACGTCAATAAGTGCCTGTTAAGGTCTATGTTGAATAAAGATTATTTTGATTTTGATTTTTGTTTATGGTCCCGCTTATTTATGCGCCAGAATTCTATAAATTGAGATTGAGTTACTTAATTTGTACAGCAAGAATGTTAAAGATGAACCGCAATTAACCCTGTCAACAGCTTCACGCAAATCGAGAGACCATCGACCGAGATCATCGGAAACAACCTTAAATAAACGGGAGTTCGATTCCCACGATTAAAATTCTGTGTTCCCTTTTTGCGGGCCGGGTCGGGAACTCGGGAAGGTGCGCCGGACAATGGTCGTAATTCAGGAGGGCTGCAATCCCGACTTGCTTAATTCAATCACGATAACTGCGGCCCGGCAAGAAATAAATTGACCAATGACTGCCGCTGTCCGTTACTAGGGTTGACTCTTTTTAAAGGATTTGTTAATTTTAATATGCAGATATGGGACAAGAATATAAATTAAATGTTTTTATTAGACTTACACTTTTGTCGTTTCTATGTAATATTAACATTATTTTTTAATGTACATAATTAATATTAATTTAAAAAATAATCCAGAAATGTATATAATACTATAATTGAATTAAGCAGACATTTAAGGTAAATTGGACTTATATAGAATATGAATATTGTCAAGAGATAAAACATTTGAAAAATATTTATTTTTCTGTTAATTGTATAAGTACGTATTTCACCTTAATTTGTTTTCAAAGATATTGCTGAAAGAACATCTTTTATCTTTAATATTCTCAATTTTAAACATATTATTATATGTTTATATATATAGTACACACATATAAAATTATTTGAAACGATGTAAAAAGGGAAGGAAATTAATTCTTTAAAATATCTTTTACAGCCATCTCTAGAAGCAGTGTGAAATGACACTGGTATCTTATTGCATTTTAGGCATCTGAAGATGATGATATTTTTAGGGATTTAACCTAGGTATAATATGACATTATTATTTACATTTATATATCAGTCCGCTAGATCATACCAAATTATATGTTTATATAATATCTCCTTGACGTGTAACAGTCAACAACATTGGACTTTTCCAGGATCCAGGATCGTTCTGCCTCCTCCAATATCACACCCAATATCCATTGCTATTTAGCTAGAAGCGTGATTCACTAGCAAAAACATGTCAGGTATGAGTAATGAATAAAAGCAGTAATTAATTTAAGCGTTAAAGTAAAGAAAGTGAGATTTTGCCAACCTTGCATTCAAAGAAAGGGTAGCAGTACCTGACAGGGACGGCCATTCGCCGGCGACCTTGCAGTGGCCGATAACAATTGAGAGTCGCTCGCCGCACCAAATTCAATATCACGAGGTGTTGCCCCCCCTACCCCCCATCCCACACCTTGCGCGGGGGATAGTACCACTTAACCGACTCGACTCTGGCGACAATTTAATTTTAAGATTGTCCACCCTGCCCGAAACTATTACTACAACTACGTCGCACCGTTCCTAACTTCCTAATTTCGGCAGGATATTACCGCCGCTTACACGTGCGACCGAACAGGAAATCGGCGAGCCCACGTTGGGCGCCAACGAGCAGATACCACAATTACGCCGCCCAAAAGAAAATTACACGGAAAAACTGAACAAATAAGAAGTTTCCGAATCACGTATCGTGCTTTATCTGGTAGGAGAAGGCAATATATTTGCCGGAAGATAGTTTGGCGGGTCGCGATAGGCCGGCCGGCATATTAAACGACGATTAACCCGCACCGGCCGCGCCGCACTGATTTATGTGAACTATTAAAATCTACGAAGGCGCAGAATTAATTGCACCACTTCAGTGTTGGCCGCTTTATTAATTGGGACCGACTCGCCTGTTGTTTATGGACAATCCCCTTTCCTTGGACGCGCCCTTATCGTGACCCGGTCCGGTCCAATTTGTCCGCGCGCGTTCTGTTCTGTTTCAATGGCCATTAAGGGCCCTACCTCAGCCGATTGCGTAAAACTACGCCATGATGCTATCCGGCCAGCAATTCAATTTCTCAGTCCGTTCCAAACTTAAACGTGTTGCTGATTCAAATTCAAATCTGGACACGGGGACAATTTATAACTCGGACAAATTAGGATCGCTGAGGTGCCCACGCGACTAAAAGTTTGTGAATTTACATTTAAATGTGGGTATATTAAATATCACCTTGGCGCGAACAAATCACGGACAACAATTAGCGGGAAGGTGCCTTGCGGCCGTGCCGTGAATTACGACCTATGTTTATGAATCTGCGGGACGGGGCCGGACGCGCCCCGCATACATTGGACGGGTTAAAGTCACGTTTACTAATTTCGTGATAACAACATTTTTTGCAATAATAAATCAAACACGGTGAATTATTACTAAAATAATTCGGATGAAATTTCATGGTCGCATCTACTTTAGCTGCTATGATTAATTATCTTTCTGGATGTTAGGAACACCTGCATTAATTGGATCATAAAGACCCTGATTGGATTGACCATTTTTGGTGTTTGATGTTAATAAATAGAATGTCAATGACCGAACGTAGGATGGTAAAGGTAAAATAAAATAGAAGAATAAAATAAATATTTCGTACACTTACACCTTGTTGGCGGCTTGTTTAATGGGATCTAGAGTACCAGATAGACGTAGGTACATATATTATACATTTTTGTTAGAAATATATATCAACAACCGTCTGCCCCCATTGGGATTCTTATCCCCTTTAGGTTCTTACCCAGGATCTCAGAAATGGCAACACCTTAAAACCGGTATCTGACCACTCGGCTACGGAGGTCGTCTTGATAGAAAACGATAAGACCTCAATAAGTTGGTCCTCATAATCAAGTTACACCTAATATCCAGTATAGGAAGTACTCAAGACCATGCACACATATGTGACATACGGGTAATCATAAAGGAATACACACACACACGTCTGTACACACACACATAGGATAATTGTTTAGCTCCACACAAATATAGTAAATTAGTATTTGCGGGTGCTTGCTCTGCTCTGATCTGTTCTGTTGCTCAGAGACTGAACCACTGTCTTCCAAATCACATGTTGTACCTAGCTTGGAAGAGTATGTGATATAAGCTGTATGTATGTGAAATGTGAAAATAAATCTAACTATTATTATTATAGTATAACTAAGACTTCATATAGATTTTATTAAAATTCTAGCTTTCTGCCCGCGGCTCAGCCCGCGTGGATTTCGGGATTGGGTCTATAGAGGGTCATGGCTTTTGGCCACGACTACATATGTGCGGAAGTCGGTTTATGGCGCGAAGGTTTTATCGCGCTTCCCGTGGGACTATCCATTTTTCCGAGATAAAAAATACCGCAAAACCTTGCTCAAGAATCACTCTATCTATTGATGAAAACCGCATGAAAATCTGTGCAGTATTGCGCGTTCCGTGGGATTTGACAATTTTTCCGGGATAAAATGTAGCCCATGTTACTTTCCATCCCTTCAACTAACTCCACGTAAAAAAACACGTCAATTCGTCGCTCCGCCGTGAAAGACGGACAAACATACAGACACACTTTCCCATTTATAATATTAGTATGGATTATTAAATACACTCGAAAATGTTATTTGAAGGAATGGGGAATAATTGAGAAAATAAACATATTACAGATCAGATACACGAAATCTAGGTCGTTGTAAGTCATATACAACCGCCATGGTCGTTGGAAATGGTGTACGACTTTAGCGAAACATTTGGCAGATGCAGGCCGCGATATAGCCGGAGGCAGCCCCTCGAGACTGTGGAACTGGCCTCAAACATCACGACGGGATTATGAAGCCTGTACTGAGGTTTTTCATATTAAACATACAGATCTGACTTTCATATTCAATATACACCTGTTTGTTGATATATTATTACACTTCAGTAATTAGTTATATTAACACTGTTGTACAGGCAATTACTGCTCGTCCTGATTGTCTCATACAAAAACATTACATTAAGACAGTCATTGGCCATGTAGTATAGTTGAAATTTTAATTTACATTATTTTATCACTAACATTACTAAATTAAAAAAAATGTTACTAACATACAAACAAAAATATGGATGTAAAGTCTGAAATAAATATTAATTACTATGGAATTATGTGATTGTAATAGTGACTATATATGTAATAATTCGGACCACAAACGATGTATTGACGAAATGTATGACAACATTGTTGCTGTGTTGTGTCGGGCGGCAGAGGCAGGCTATTCTCGGGGGCTTTTTTCTGGTAGAAGACCCGTAGTCGGTTGGAATAGGTATGTGAAGGATGCACACAGGGAGGCGAGATTAAAATTTGAGCTCTGGGTGCTATACGGGAGGCCGAGGGGGGGTCATGTTTGGAATGAAATGCAAACAAGCAGAAAAAATTTTAAGTCCCGCCTGCGTTGGTGTCAAAATCACAGTGAGCAGTTGAAAATGGATGCTTTAGCAGCTCAACATTCCAGGCATGACTTCCGTGGTTTCTGGAAGGCAACTAATAAGCTTAATAGTAGACCGGGCACTCCTGTAAGTGTAAATGGAGTGTGTGAACCTGAGGGCATAGCGGAAATATTTAGACAGCATTTTACTGTAAAGTCACCGATGGCGCCATCTAGCTTTGTGAGTGATATTGGTAGTGATCGTAGGGTAAATACTCGTTTTGTGGCAAAGGATGTCGATCAAGTGATTAAAGCGATGACACGGGGCAAGTCCCCTGGTTATGACAACCTAAGCATTGAACACCTTAAGAATGCGGGTTGTCACCTGCCACGAGTACTGGCAATGCTTTTCTCATTGTGTGTGGGTCATTCTTACTTGCCACCACAAATGATAAAGACTGTGGTGGTACCAATTGTTAAAAATAAAAGCGGTGATGCTGGTGACGTCAGTAATTATAGACCAATATCATTGGCTAATATTATTTCGAAGGTCCTTGATAGTTTGCTTAACAAACAACTGGACAAATATCTTGAACTTCATGATAACCAATTCGGCTTCAAACCAGGCCTATCCACTGAAACAGCTGTATTGTCCCTTAAGCAAACTGTCAGGTACTATACTAATAGAAATACACCCGTTATTGCCTGCTTCCTTGATTTGACGAGGGCGTTTGATCTCGTACATTATGACACATTATGGGAAAAATTACTGGCAACCTCTGTACCAAAAGAACTTATAAGATTGCTTAAGTGCTGGTACCAGACACAGGTTAACGTCGTTAGATGGTCAGGAGCTTTCTCACAGTCTTACGGATTAGAATGCGGGGTGAGGCAGGGGGGGCTGACCTCCCCGAAACTCTTTAATCTTTATATTAATGCGTTGATCGAGAAGCTTAGTGGCATGCATGTCGGCTGTCACATTGATGGAGTATCAATGAATAATATTAGCTATGCAGACGATATGGTGTTGCTGAGTGCCTCTGTGTGTGGTATGTCTAAACTGCTTAAAATCTGTGAGGAATATGCCGCTGAGCATGGCTTGCTTTACAATGTGAAAAAGAGCGAATGCATGGTCTTTCAGGCGCGACGGAAACTTGATAATATACCACCTATCAGGCTTGGAGGGTGCGTGCTAAAGAATGTAAATCAGTTTAAGTACTTGGGACATCTCATAACGTCGAGCCTTAAGGACGATGCTGACATTGAAAGAGAACGAAGAGCATTATCCGTTCGAGCCAATATGATAGCTCGCCGATTTAGTCGGTGCTCGAATAATGTAAAAATCACACTGTTCCGGGCATTTTGTACTTCTCTTTATACTTGTAGTCTGTGGCTCGATTATACGCAGAGGCAATATGATGCCCTGCGTATACAGTATAACAATGCGTTCAGGATGCTCTTGAGGTTACCCAGATTTTGCAGCGCATCGGGCATGTTCGCCGCTGAGCGCGTAGACTGCTTCCATACAGTAATGCGTAAACGGTGTGCATCCTTGGTGGGCAGGGTGCGAACCAGTACAAACAGCGTCCTGAGAACATTTGCCGATCGTTTTGACTGTCAGTACTTGAACCACTGTAATATGGTTCACCTACTGACTAAAGCTAAGATACATTTTTGAGTTTATAATTAATTTATTTACCTATATTTTAAATTTAAATTAATTAAATGAATACGAATATATTGAATTTGACATGCTTAATTATTTTTATATACATATTATTATTATTATGTTTATTTTGTAATAAAATTGTTATTAATTTAGCTGTATTGTATATAGGTATTTATTGTCATATAGGTATCATATAGCTTTTAAAATTAATTTAATTGTAATCCTAATATTTAATCTAATTTTGTAATGTAATGTATTGCCGAATTTTGTGTGAACTGTTTGTAAAATTTTTGTATTTAATATGGGTGTGGATTATGCCTGAAATAAAGATTATTATTATTATATTATTATTATTATTATTATTATTATTATTAAAATAACAAAAAATAATAAATTTTACGCGATAATAAAAATTACTACAGAAATGATGTTTGATTATCAATATATTTACTATTATTATAAATGCGAAAGTAACTCCTGTCTGTCTGTTGCGTTTTCACGCCAAAATTACTAATGTAACTTTACTATAACATAGTTTATACATCAGAATAACACTACGCTACAATTTATAAAGATATACGCCACGTTAATATCGAAGTAATAATCCTGCGCAGACGAAGTCGCGAGCATCAGCTAGTATCTACTAAGTCAACATTGACATAAAATTAATACGCAACCATACGTAACATTGTTTTTATTTATTATTAAAGCGAATACACGTTCTGAACGTTATACGTGCTTTAAAAAATATCTTCATTCAAGTACTTGCTAATTTAAACAAATATGTTGATGTGATATTAGCGCGAGGATAAGTCGAACGTTCTCTAGCAACTGATAAGGTAACTGTTGTAGAATGTCTTACGTCAAGAGGGAGTTTATTTCTGAGAAGAATCGACTGGCAATGAAAAAAATAATTAATGTAATGTCACTGATTTGCTTTTCCATAAGCTTTTTTAATGTCGCTCCACCTTAGGTGGAGCCTATCATGTGTTCTGTGTCTATTGTATAAATTCTATCATGTGTTCTATTGAATAAATAGAATTTCATATGCACATACACTTAACCCGGAAAGAATGTCTGCAGGTCATACAAAATACTTGTACCATACGGGAATTGAAGTCGAGACCCGTAATGCAGTAGCCGATTATTCGATATTTAACTTGTGGAAAAAGGCTACAATGAGCTTAATCTTAATATATATATTTCTTGTGTGCGTGTGTATGTGACTGAACTCCTCCTAAACGACTGGACCATTTTGATGAAATTTTTTGTGTGTATTCCAGGGGGCTTGAGAATGGTTTAGATTCACAATACGGTCATATAGATATTGTTTTTCAGCTAAATTATTTATTTAAAAACATTTGAGACAACGTAAGACAACGTGACATTTGAGACATTTGACATTTGAGACATTTGACAGGACAACGTCTGTTGGGCCAGCTAGTAATAATATAAATTGGTAATAATGATAGTCTTTTGTCTGGTGGCAATAAGGTGCGCTTTAATGGTGGGGTGATGCCTTTATTTTGACGATGTAAATAGTGCTCTCTCGAGAGTTCTGTATTGGTTCACAACTAATAATTTGTCTTTAAATTCTAAGAAAACAAAATGTATCAAATTCTCTTTGCCCAATGTAAGGCAGGTTGATACTCGTTTAAATATGAATGGTGATGTCATTGACATGGTAAATAATACTAAATTCTTAGGCATTACGTTAGATTCACGTCTACAGTGGGATTCACATATTGAAACTTTGGCAATCAAACTTAGTTCAGCGGCGTACGCAGTAAAAAAGATTAGACTTTTAACTAATGTTGAAACGGCAAGAATTGTTTATTTCAGCTACTTTCATAGTGTTATGTCCTATGGACTGCTGCTATGGGGATCAGCGGCTAACATTGAAAGTATTTTCCTTTTACAAAAAAGAGCGATTCGTGCTATTTACTGTTTACGGGCTAGAGAATCCCTAAAAGAATTGTTCAAAGAAATTAATATTTTAACTTTAGCTAGTCAATATATATATGATAATTTAGTTTTAGTATATAGAAACTATTATAAATTCAATAAAAACAGTGATCTACATAATGTGAATACTAGAAACAAAAATAAACTTGCCGTTCCAATGTTCAGACTCCATAAAACTAGCTGTTCGTTCTTGGGGAAATGTATATCTATGTTTAACAAGCTTCCGCAAAGTGTCATTGATTTGCCTTTATATAAATTTAAAATCCATATCAAAAATACACTCATGAGTAAAGGTTATTATAAAGTAAGTGACTATCTAAATGATCACAGTATTTGGGAATAGGGACACTATTCATAGAGCCATGTTTGGTAACAACATTATTTATAATATTGTATTATTTTATATGTGTATGTAAACATACATACGACTGTAATCGTATTAGGTATGATTGTATCTTATACTATATTGTATTTTTATATTATATTATTATAATTATTAACATTGAAAAGAGGAGATAAAAAATAGACCTTCAGAGTTTCTTGCCTGTTCTTCTCGAGAAGGCTCTCCCAATTTCCGAACAGGTGTCGAGTCAATATATTTTTTTTCCTTATTCGTACGTACGGACAAGGTTTTTGTTTTTTTTTATTACTTAAGCTTTTTTTTGTTTTGTTTGTTGACGTCAATAAGTGCCTGTAAAGGTCTATGTTGAATAAATATTATTTTGATTTTTTTTTATTAGTATACTCTTGGAATAATGAGATGGACCCAGACTGAGTTCTACCCTAGCCTTGCTTGCCTTGGATAGAAGAGTCCGTCAACTACTCACATCACACCGCATGCCCCGATAGCGCTTGTCTGTTATGAGATTGTTCATCCACGGAAGTGGAGTGGTAGAGCCGTTCTAAATGCCAAAAACCTCCGTAACCGTATAGCGTCCAGCCTCAGAAACTATTCCTCAACAACGAATGTGATTTGCATAGTGATGTGGCAGTTGACAAGGGATTTACTGTTATCTCCATGGTAGTTAAGAATTGGCGTAAACCATTCTTGCTTGACATCGAAAATCGCAAGGAAGTATGTATGGACAAGGAGCTGCACGGAAGGTTTTATCGGGCCTTATTTGGGCTTTGATGTAGACCTTCCCGCGTCGGTAAACTGGCTGCGCTTAGGTGACCTCTTTGAAAAACTGAGTTTTGTCTGTGTAATTGCAGACGAAGTAATAACGACGAACAACAAATATATCCTAAAGGACGGCACGGTCGACATATGTTGGGCATGCCGCCGTCAAGGAGAGTCGTTTAGGTTATGGTTATATTATATTATCTATGGTTGTTCTCATCTTGCAATACGTGAGTATTTACACAGACACAACGTAATAGCTAGGTCAGTTTATCATCAGATTGCTCTGTAATACGGCCTTGTTGGGCATACTAGCGCTCTTGAAAATGGCGTTGGTCTATTGGGATCGCTCTCTCATCACATCAGGACTATTGATTGCAATTGCAACTGTCGCCATTTTACTTGCCTCGAAAGTCATTAAAATTCTTTATTTTTCTAAAAAAGTTACTGCTATGATATTAAATAATCGATTACTTTAAGCGTAAAATAAGAAATGCACATTAATGATAGGCGAGGTCAGTTTATCATCAGATTGCTCTGTAATACGGCCTTGTTGGGCATACGTACACACTAGCGCTAGTTCTTGAAAATGGCGTTGGTCTATTGGGATCGCTCTCTCATCACATCAGGACTATTGATTGCAATTGCAACTGTCGCCATTTTACTTGAATCGAAAGTCATTAAAATTCTTTATTTTTCTAAAAAAGTTACTGCTATGATATTAAATAATCGATTACTTTAAGCGTAAAATAAGAAATGCACATTAATGATAGGCGAGGTCAGTTTATCATCAGATTGCTCTGTAATACGGCCTTGTTGGGCATACTAGCGCTCTTGAAAATGGCGTTGGTCTATTGGGATCGCTCTCTCATCACATCAGGACTATTGATTGCAATTGCAACTGTCGCCATTTTACTTGCCTCGAAAGTCATTAAAATTCTTTATTTTTCTAAAAAAGTTACTGCTGTGATATTAAATAATCGATTACTTTAAGCGTAAAATAAGAAATGCACATTAATGATATGTCTAACTTCCCAAATTTAGTCATTAAATTTATCATATTATCGATTTGTAGAACGAGTGGACGTCATGACACAGCGGATATCTTGAAGCGAAAGTGTCGGTATGGTGCCGGCAATAAAACTGGGCAAATGTCGTTCAGACGTTATTGTCTTTGGCAGTCGCGATGCTATCAGGGAGGCACCCGCGTTATCGCCCCTGCTTACGGCTGCGGTGACTGGTGCCGAGGGCGAAATGGACTATGTGCTTGCGGCTTACCTCCATTTTTTTCCATAGTTTTGGTAACAGAAAGCATGGCCCGCTGATGTTTTCGTGTAAGCGTTAGTGACTTAAGTTACGTTTCCGACGCAGAATCGTACGTCATTTTGCCATTTCAGCTGGAAGCGTATGCAAAAATCTTGGAATAAAATCAAATACTTCTTCAGATCAGGATTCTCGATATCGATGTTGAATACATCTGATGCTCATACGGTCAAAAGAAATATCGTGATGGAACCTGAATGGATCTGAAAAGAAATTCAGAAGTATTTGTGAAGTCCACTAATCTGCACTTGGCCAGCCTGGTTGACTAAGACCTAATCGCCCTAAGATAGCTGGGATAGATTTTTGTCAAGTACATACATCTGGGGGTAAATGATACATATATAACGTTATGTGAAATTTATCTAATCTTGTAATGAAAGTTGGGCTTAAACTATTTACTATGAAGTCAGCTTCCAATTAACCATTTTGTAACAATACAGGGAAAAAATGAAGCTTCCTGGATTGCTTGCTGGTTCCTTCCAGTATAAGGTCTCTCGCTGTAGACTTCTGAGCCAATAACGTAACTTCTTTGGTATTCAAAAGTAATTTATGTAAATTGTGTAAATATTCTTATCCTAGCTTTCAAAACTGCGTCCTTGAAAAATGTCCTAACCAGGCTCTGACAATAAAATGGACAAATGTGCATAAAAATATATCTATTTATTGTTTACCAATAGGTAGGTACTTAGTAGATTTCGTTAAGATAATTTGTTAAACATTTAAAGAAAAAGAAAATTGTTAAAAATTTGTATAAAAATATTTGCTCAAATACAAAAATGATACAAAATACACGATAGTAAAGACTCAAGGTTGTCCTTACTTTAAGATTACTTAAAGATTTATTTTCCGTGCTTTTCTCATTGCGAAGTCCTTAATTACATTTTCATACGACAGAAGCCGTACTATGTCGTGTTCAATCGTCAAAATCGTTAGGCCAGACAATCTGTCTTGGCCCATCGTCGATCGCAGGTACATCTTTATTAATCTGATCTTAATAAATGATCGCTTAAAAATTCGATACAGATTTAGATAGTACAGTAGGGCGGTCTGGTCATTTCTGCGCCCTTCCAGGGTCTGCGCCCTGTGCCTGGGCACCGCTGGCAGCGCTCTATTTACGGTACTGCACGTACCATCCGCTCTTGGTATAGTTTAAGACTTAAAACTGGAAATCGTTGACGAGCATCTAGTTCGGATCGACTTGGACAACTAGGTAGCTCCAACATCCACATAGACGTTAATCAATGGATCCAACTCGGCTGGGAAGTAATCGGAAAGTTACGCGGTATACTGTCGGCACATCTAACTGGTTCTTGGAACTGGTTTCTTGTTGCCTGTGGTGGTACCTATATAGAACTGGAATGAAGCCATTTGCAATAGGCCTTATATGACGGCTCGGATACATACTTGGCAGTTGAGATGGTTGTGATCGAATGAATAGTTATGAAATCTTGTAGCTTAGGGTCACTGACATAACCAAAAGAATTGTGAGCCATAAGTGGCAATGGGTAGGGTACATTGCTCGCAGAACTGATAGCTGTTGGGGTGATAATTTATTTTTTGTATGTATTTTTTTTTTTATATATTGTGACGCACTTTAGATGGCATTAACTCAATTTTAATTTTATTATTATTATTAAGTTTTATTATAAAGTTAAGCAAGCTGTGGTTAACCTATAATTAAAAGTGCAGTAAGCAATTAGGAAATTTAATCTATGTATTTAACTTTAATGTACTGTAACTTATGTTGGTAGCCCTATAATAAATAAATAAATAAATAAGGATTTCGAATGACAGGTATGTGCTGGAAATCGCTGGAATCATTATGTGTGGAACTGGAACCGACAATTTACTAGAAATTGCAGCAATTTTTGCTTCACAATACGAGCATCTAAATAGACTTGAAAATCGAAAACCACATTACATACGTGGCAGGATCTTCTTCAGGCCTCCCAATTCTGATTAGGTCACCGTCCAGCATCACCGACGCTCCACTCAATTTTTTTTTTTTTTTTTTTTTTTTATGTGATAGGGGGCAAACGAGCAGACAGATCACCCGATGGTAAGCAATTACCGCCGCCCATGAACGCCCGCAACACCAGAGGAGTCACAAGCGCGTTGCCGGCCTTTTAAATGGGAGTACGCTCTTTTCTTGAAGGTTTGGATATCGTAACGCCTCGGAAACACTGCAGGCGACAATTCATTCCACAGTTTAGCTGTGCGAGGCAGAAAGTTTCTAGAGAAACGCACAGTGGTGGACTGCCAAGTATTGAGATGGTGAGGATGGAAGGTTTGTCGCGTGGAACGATGTCGGAAAGTACTTGCAGGGATTAGTCCAAATAATTCCTCTGAGCATTCTCCTTCCATAACTTACTAATACAGAATAATTTGTAAATATAGTAATGAACATTAATTTTATAAATGTTTATCATTTAAAAAACCAACGACTATTTTCAGATGTTTTAATATTTTTTAATTGTATCAAACTTTAGCTGCCTAAATTGTTTAACCATTTACATCCACGCCATAGGGTCTTTAAGATCAAGGCTTTTGGGTTGAGTTTAGTTGGTAGGTCATATTGGTCCTTTCCGGAAGTCGTCTTCGTTCCCGGGGGCTCCCTATATGCCTGAGGAAGGCCATCGCTGAGGTTTTTAGTGGGTAGGCCTCCTCCTTCTGGGGAGGAGAGCCCCACATAACCGCCGGCTCTGCAATTTAATGCATTTTTGCGCAGCGTACCAAAAAAGAAAAGGTCATATTGGTCCAACCACCGTAGTCAGAATTTTCACTTCACTTGGCTGTGGATCCTTACAGCTCTTTTTTTGAAACACGAACACGAAATGTGTCCAGGATACCTGACACATTTCGTGTTCCTTGTGATGGATTCTCAGTCTCTCTTCTCCAAAGAGAAAAAAATTGTAACATATGCTTTAAAATGTAAGTTGAATTTCAAAAAACGAATACATTTACAAAACTCACGCAAAACAAAAGATCCCGCGGCATGCAAAACGTAATCCGCGCGATGTCATCACGGGCTTGTCAGTCGTAAAGGCACGTGGAGACGCCGGGACGAGCCCTGAGACGTCCCGAGATTCAGCGATATGCCGCGGGCTACCACACGGGATTACTTAGGACCGAATCTATCACATGATGGCGCTGATCGCGGCCTTTTTTAACGAACGAGGTGCCGTAAAAATCCCTGTTACGCCCCGCAATGTGTTCGGCAAGCGGGATTATAAAAGCCTTATCTAACGGCGCCCATCGATAGGATCGTGTGCATGAGCGATGGTTATACGGCAATTGTGCAATCATAGAGATTGTCAAGGTATTTTTGTCTTGAAGCTATGGGGCTTTACCCTCAGTACCCCTGATTAAGCATACCTTTTATTATATTGGAATATAAACTATACTGAAAGCCAACTGTTCATTAAATCGTCATGTGTTTAAAGTGTAAATTTTATAGACGAAAACAATTATGTTTTCATGTACATTGCCGTTTATTATTTGTCTAGGAAAGAAAATCCACAGAATTATCAATTTCAAATAAAGGTTCGATTTGATTATTTATTTTGCACATGGATAGGTGATAATGTCGGTTATTATCATATAAATGTTCAAAATGTATAATTATTCTATTACGTGATTCGTCATATTACTAACCTCAATTTTACAGTATTTAACATTCATCTTAATAGTTTTATAGCTACTTTATTTTTCTTTACCAGGAGCTAGTTGTAAGCTTCGCTGTTCTTTAGTTCACTTTAATCTGAAGTATCGTGTAATATGGTCGTGAAATAATTATACGCTTTAAAGATGAATGAACGTTGTTGAGAGTCATGTCTGAACAGGACCATCGTAATGCCGTAAACGTGTTTTTTTTTTCCTCAGCAGAGGAGGCTGAGAATCCGTCATGGATACCAACGCAACAGGCAAGCAGGAATGCGTTGATTATGTCGGACTCCTGGTGAATCGAGGCGGCTCGACCCACCAGACCTACCGACTAAACTCAGCCTAAGCCTTTGGTCCTAATGACCCTAATGACTTTATTGATGAGGGCCGCACCTCAGGAGAGGTACGGTTAGCACTGCCACATGGGGGGGGGGTATAAGCGCTAGAAGTAGGCACGGTTCACCAAAGTGGGACCAGCCAGTATTGACGGGAACCTACACGTGGCTAAGCAGAAGGCTGCCGAATAGGGGGAGACAAAGGAGGCGACGGCTCAGACGCCGCCGCTTGCAGGTCTAGAAGGTCCTGCGTTAATTGATTGGGGGGGGGGGGGGTCGCTTAGGACATGTCGTGGTCTACGTGTCTTCTGCCAATATGGACTGATATCCCGGAATGGATCCGCTGAAGGCGGTGTTGATGGGTAATTTACTGACTCGCGAATCAACGGGTAGACGTGCTCGTCCGCGGCTCTAAAGAACCGCTTAGAGCACTCCTTAAAATGTTCTTGAATGGTGTAAACGTGACAATTTGTTACTATTTTATAGTAAATTTCCAAAACGATTAAACACTTTACGGCATTATTGGAGAAATGGCTATGTTCATTTCAAATTTGTACAAATGTTAGCTTCTGTACTGTCTGTCAGTTTTATGATTGTTTTTATCGCTGATTATTGGTACAATCAATTATTTGATTAGTGCAGGAATATAAACAGACAGATAAATAAGCTATTTTAAGTTATAAATGAATACGACGAATACGAAATGAATAATGATGTCTGAGTTAACCCATCAGAGCAATTATAGCGAATTTAAGTCTTAAGATGTTTATTAGCTTTACTTTCGTTATTTTACGACACGGATTCAGAGCAACATTGTACAATGTAAATTAAAAACATACAAAATAGTATTGTTAGCTTCCCTTAATTGCTCCACACTAACCAGTCATGCGTGACTAACTTCAAGCGTTTTTATCTTGTCTCGAAAAGATTGTCTCATGGAGATCGTATACAGACTATAAAAGAAATATTGGAAACTGCTTATCTACGTTACTTGACTAAGTTATCAAGTAGAAAATAAAATTACTGAAATGACTGTAAAGAAAATAATTCATAGCAGACACGCGTGGCACCCGGGAGTGAAGTCACCATGCGCTGTTCCTGATTTACTTCAAGTTATTATTGTTTGTTTTACATCAGTCGAAACGTCTTGGAAATATCGATGACAATCGACCTCGCTTCGCTGCTCCTCGAAGACCAGCCTCGATGTGAACGGCTAATCTAATTACAGCTCCTTTGTCCCTCTGTCTGTGCTCGAGTCCGCCATTTTTAATCATCGTTTTTTCCTCGACTCAAAGGCGCGGAGTTATAAAATTGTTGGAGCGTACGGGCGAATATCAAAGTGGTCTAACTAGTTAACCTCGCAACTCTAAACATGGCGAACGGAAAAATAATATTTAATTTGCGAAGTTGAAGCCCGTAGTTAGCTGTGTTTGTCCGTAACCGAGTTTGGTTACTGAGATGTGCCAGACATTTTTTTACGAATTATAAATTCCACTGTGCAATGGAATACTAAATAGTTGTTGCTGTTTTTATTGGTTTGTTGCGAGTTCAACTTCAATAGTGGATTAGCGCTAGTAGATGAGTGTTTTGTTTGATAAAAATCCACTTAAGGCTTGTGGCAGTACACTGAGTCCTTTTAAGTAACAATAATAATAGTTTGCTATTACTGTTTCTATTACTGGCATAACAAAGGTTATTGTCGGTAATTGATACTTACAATTCCCTAAGGTTTAAGCAATACATTTAATGAATAAGTATTAAAATAAAAATAAAAAAGTATTCATTACACTTATACCAATTAGCCTAGTCCAAAGTAAGCTCTATACGGCTTGTATTATGGGATCTAGGGTAACGGATAGACACACATATACTATACATATATATATATATATATTTTTTTGATAACAATATATATTTTAACAACCACGACTAAGGTACAAATGCTCGCATTCATCACACATCTGCCCCCACCGGGACCTCAGAGAAGGCGACACCTTGAAACCGGTATACTATACACTCGACTATGAAGGTCGTCAATGATGTATACGCAATCATTCAATTCAATTTAGTTTTTGTATATAGAAACTATAATAAATTCAATAAAAATAGTGATCTACATAATGTGAATACTAGAAACAAAAATAAACTTGCCGTTCCAATGTTCAGACTCCATAAAACTAGCTGTTCGTTCTTGGGGAAATGTATATCTATGTTTAACAAACTTCCGCAAAGTGTCATTGATTTGCCTTTATATAAATTTAAAATCCATATCAAAAAGACACTCATGAGTAAAGGTTATTATAAAGTAAGTGACTATCTAAATGATCACAGTATTTGGGAATAGGGACACTATTCATAGAGCCATGTTTGGTAACAACATTATTTATAATATTGTATTATTTTTATATGTGTATGTAAACATACATACGACTTTAATCTTATTAGGTTTGATTGCATCTTATATTATATTGTATTTTTATATTATATTATTATAATTATTAACATTGAAAAGAGGAGATAAAAAATAGACCCTTAGAGTTTTTTGCCTGTTCTTCTCGAGAAGGCTCTCCCAATTTCCGAACAGGTGTCGAGTCAATATATTTTTTTTTCCTTATTCGTACGTACGGACAAGGGTTTTGTTTTTTTTTTTGTTTTGTTTATTGACGTCAATAAGTGCCTGTAAAGGTCTATGTTGAATAAAGATTATTTTGATTTTGATTTGATTTCATTTTTACGTTTGTTCTACGTGATTGGTAATAATATTTTTTGTGAAAATACATTGTTACTTCTAATGCTACCTGGTCCAGGCTGAGTTAGTGGCGGCTGGCTAACGACATTTTTCGCGCCATTACCCGCGCGATAAAAAACAAAGCGCGCCTCTAATGACTTCGACGATTACCAATCGCCGGAAAAACTCGTCGCACGTCCTGAGTGACGTCACGGCCCGCCCAACGATTGTCGCTGGACGCGGCCGGCAACTGGCGTATTAAACTATACAGCATGTCTATTTATTTTTTATACTACGACGGTGCAAAAAGACTTAGGGCCTGCTTCCTGGTAAATAGTCAACATAGCCAATGGACGTCTGCAGCATTACCATTAGCCCTTCGAAAACCTATTTTCTGCCTTGTTGAAGAACCTTCTCTTGTCGAAAATTTCAAAATCACACAGTACGATTATGGATAGATGGATATGAGGATGAACATCCTGACGTTGGCAAGCAATACGATGATAGATGACGTTGCCTTCATGCAAAACAATTCTTCGGAACATAACCCGTTGTACTATCAGTAGAACACATAAAGAGGCAAAATCTCTCCTCAATCCTAATGGCAACACCGTTTGGAGTTAGGGATTGTGTATGTTTGGTAGCACAAAAGACCCAACAAGGGTCGAAGTGCGCAAGCTCCCGATGGGAGCAGCCCCGTTCGTAAGATAAGATAAGATAGGGATTGTCAATGATTCTCTCAGCTCGTCTCTCTCTAAAATGGACATGACTGTCCATCATTCTTGTGTTAATTGACAAGGTTTCATTCAACGTGGTCTAAATTGCAACTTGCCTTCCTATTTAGACCTCTGATCTTGACCATATTATTTTTTTGATATTTTGTATTTATGAATGATTCTTTTAATCCATTGAAGACTTTAAACCAGTTATCGGTTTGGGTACCTCCGTCTTATATATTTCTGCCATAAACATACTGTAGGGTAAAAAGAGGTAGTGAAATTACTTTCGAAATTCTCTTACATCGGGTTTGGTCTTCGGCCCATCCTACCATGTACAAGTTACTACAGAAGGTCTCAAATCACATATGGCATATTTATCCAACATCCTTACAGGGAAGGAAAACATTGTGCGGAAACCTGCATGTACCCAGGAAGAAACGCAAATGGGAAATCGATCAATCCTCAATGTTCCTGTATGTTTGGCTGATTTCAGGTAAGCTCGTGTTCCGCGCTGGGGACTGCAAAGATGAATAAACAAATGCAAAAAGCTATCCATATATCTGGTATTGTTTTTTTTTTTTTTTTTTTTTATTTTATAGCATAGGGCAGCAAACGAGCAAACGGATCACCTGATGGTAAGTGATAACCGTTGCCCATGGACACCCGCAACACCAGAGGAGTCACAGATGCGTTGCCGGCCTTTTAAAAGGGAATAGGGGGACTGTAGATAATACCTACCGTATTAATGAGAAGCATGAAACATTTTAAAGGAAATTTCAGAGCGAGATCGATTGTAAATTCTTCTATTAGTAAGTTTGTTATTTAATGATTTGGATAAGGCATAACCTAGCACACTTGGTTAGGTATCCATCAGGCTAATTTAGTCTCACACAGAACCCAAGTGAAATAAATGCGCGATTGAAACTTTGAGCTTTAATGGCTTCTGTTATTCCTTTAATTGGATGGAGAATTTTACGTCTCAACTTGGAAGTGTCAGTTGTCAGCCACCTCTGAAGAGCGCAATAAATCTTTTATAATATCCGAAAGGTTTATAAGTAATAAAAGTGGGCTGCGCTGGTCGGAGTTTGTAACTTGCCGGCCATTATTTCATTAGTCGGCCCAATAAAACGAATTAAAACCTAATTAGACGGTGCGATTTTTGAGCATTAAAGAGGGGCGGAATTAATTAGAGGGCAGCAATGATTCCAGTTCGGCGGGTAATTGCCGGCAAGGCTTCGGGTATAAATCAGCGGGTGCTGCGAGGCGCAGGAGGTAGAGGATTAGTAGAGCCTTCGGTGAACTATCTTACCCTGACATCGTCAGCAGAACTTAGTAGGTTCCCATCGAGGGGACAACCTCCAAGCAAATCTCATACTTTAAGATTTGTTACCAGTCTCAGGTGGTGAGAATGTTACACTATTGCATTGTGCTCTTGAGTGCTTTCGCTCTTTGGAAAATGTAAATATTATATATAAAAAAAAACTGACTTCAAAATGTTAACCTTACAATCCAAAAACAGTTAAAAATCAAGCCCTTTTCATTATTTTTTATTTTTAGTTGAAATCTAAATGGTTTGGTGATGACATTAGCTAAATATTTCGAATATTAATATTTAATGTATGGTTTATTTAATAATAATAATAGAACATTTCAATGACTCCTAATCCAAAAAGCACATTTGTAATATAGCAGACTGCCTATCTGATGGAAAGTGGTTATAATCACCAATGGTACATGTGCTTGCTGTGACATTCGCAGCAAATCTGAAACCCCCATATACTCGTAAAACAAGTGTACGTTTCCAACATCTGATATAAGATGTAAAGTATCTCAAAATTTCACAGCCTACTTACCCTTCAATCGGAGCACAGCACTGCAAACACTAAGACTTTGCCGTAGAAATAGATCAGGTCGACAACAATGGTATAGAATTTCTATCCAGCCCCCCTAGACAAAATGCCTTTCTATTTGCATTTTCTATAATATATAACATAAAAAATGTATGGAATTGACATTTCCAGTAGATACGTCACGTGACTTGATGACGCTGATAGAAAACTCGCAGACAAGATGCTAACTGTGTTTCTATTCTATATCGCTCGTCTGTGTTCTATTTTGACAGTAGAAGAGTTCTATACAACTTCATAGACAAAATGTAGTTTGTGACGTAAAAAATAGATACGGTTCTATTCTATTTCTACTCAACAAAGCGATTGCTCATACCCAATAGATAAATAATTAATAAACTTTTTATATAATCTTGATTGTATAAATATAAATATTGTCATTTTGAAACAACCGTAAGTAAACAAAGCTGATTTGAATTCAATACTGACACTCGCTTTTGTAATGATTAATTGTAAATCTCATACTTACCTCTAAATAAATGTCTACGCAACGATTTTCAATTTCAAATCCAAAGTTTGTTTAATTTTGTCCTAATTAATGTAGGTAAATAATTGTGAATAATATAATGGCATTTTTTCTCTTTAAGCAAAGGGAATTAAGGCGAAACACGGTAGATTATTTTCTATTTCTATTCTATTTTCTACTGTCATGGTAGACACAGCCATTCTATCAGTAGATACACTTTGTCTAGCATTTTTCGATAGAAAACGCTTAGTCTATTATAATAGTAGAAATAGAATAGAAAAGACGCGCGTGCTTTTTGTCTAGGGCTACAGGTAACATAAGGTCATACTGAAAGATCTTAAAAGCAATCAGAATAAGCTAGTAATGTGGAGCGCCCTTCAATCAACTGTAGGCTGGTAATGTATTACCGTTGATTGCTTGCCCGTTGGATTGGATATGACAATCATCGTTTCAATAACAATTTGATAACAAAAAGGGCATAAGGATACGGGTACTGGTGTCACATAATTAGAACCTAACTTAGTGACAACACCACCATTGAATCTTCGGTATCAAAACTGAACAATTTAGATTTCGATTGGGATTTCGGTTTCGAATTCGATTTCCTTTTTAATTTTGTCCAAAGAAAACAACTCTTGCAACTTATACCACGCCAAAGTCCAAGAAAAGTATTCGAGCGCTTAGCCTTGAGCTTCACTTTGAAGGGTAGAAGATTCTGGACGCTGAGTTATTCCGTTTGTCCGGCCCCTGTTTGGATTGATGACGGCTCTAATTAGCTACAGGTATGCAGCGCCTTATTGACATTGGCTTTGGCTTCAGGCTGATTCTCTGGATTAAGGTGATTTAATAAGTTAGCATGTTTGACCCCGTCTTCTTTGTGAGATTTTCCATTTGGTTAACATTTCTCTAGACGTAATATTGACGTTATTAATAGTAAAAAAGTTTTCGCTGATTCCAACTTTATGACTTTTTCAGATTTCCATTTTCTTTGTTATTTTTAAAATACAGAATAGTTCTAGGCTGGTGAAATAATATTTACTGATATGTACCTTAAATAAAGATTGAGTAGAAAAAATATTAGCACAAATCAAACTATGGTTTTTTTTACATAAACTAAATAATATATTTTTTGTTCTTATGTATCGACAACCCTACATAAACATATGAGTAATACTAGCTACTATTAAGTACTAGCTAGGTAGGCTATTTCTTGTTTAATAAAAGCTGCCTAGGGCTGTCATCTGAAAGATTTTGCTTTCGTTTTGAAGTAGGTATGTTAATTAGGAAGGTATTATATTTTCGGGACTTAGAAAAGTAACTAGGGATTACCTATTACATAATTAATATAAATTTTAAATATTATTTTAGAGGCCATTTAACATTGATGTGAATATTATTTTATATTTTAAGTCAAAGTTTAAGATAAAGCCTTTCAGTGAATACCGAGTTGTCATGTCAACCAAGGCCGTTGAAGTTGAAGTACAGACGCTAAGTTGTATTAACGTTTTCTTTATTCTTTTTGTGGCCATACGCCTCATGGTTAAGTCGGTTCGGTCGGTCGGTATTAACAGTTGAGCAGGGTGTAGCGGAAATTGAACTGAGTCATGAGCATGGTGGCCGAACACCCTGATTCAGTAAGTAGGTTCATAGAGTTACCGAGGCGTATGGCAGTGGAGTCGCGAAAGCGGATAGTGCCGCGAATGGGCCCAGAGAACACCGGGGGATCTTAGTGAGTAGGCCGGTTCTCTCAGACCGGAGAGCCCACACACAGCCGCGCCTTGCCAGCGCGGCGTCATGGTGCGTAAAGAGCACTTCCCCTCGCAAAAAAAAAGTTTCAAAGAGTTACATATTTATTACACTTTGATATGTAAATAGATGTAATTGTATTATTTTATGATAAAAATTAGACCTTGTCCTTTCTTCTCTGGAAGGCTCTAACAATTTTCGAGGAGGTATAGAGAAAGTGTGTACGTATCCATGTTCAAGTTTTACATAAGCTTACTCTTAAGCTTTTTGTGTCCTTAAATTTTATATTTGTATTTAATTATGTATGTATGTATTAGTGTATTTAATTATGTATGTATGTATGTATATATATATATATTTGTGTATGTATAATTTATAGATATATGTAAGTGTATACCTAATTTGATATGTTAAATATTTATGTCTTGCAATAGTAGCTTTTATTTTCTTTTGTCTTATTCGCTCAGGCTGCTTGTGGTTTGCCTGACGAAGGCAAAACTAAGGGATCTGGCTGAAAATCAGTGTTGCCTTATTACTGGGGCACCAGCACTGAGCCAAGTCCTTTTCAAACTGCAGCACACATTTGAAACTCAAACCTTTCTTTAATGTACAATTTGTTACAAAAATGTATTTTAGTACTTTATAATGTTTTCTTTTGTGTGTGTTTTGTTGGTGTTGTCAGTTTGAATAAAGTATATCTATCTATCTATCTATTTGTTTGACTTCAATAAGTGCCTGTAAAAGCTTACATAAGTTGAGTAAATATTATTTTTATTTTTGTTGTTATTTGTATCAATCGTTCGGTGAGCTTCCATTAGCGAAATTACTTATTGTTCTGTGTATTTTCTATATTGTCATCAATACTAACATCATCAATACATAGTATAAAACAAAGTCGCTTTCGCTGTATGTCCGTATGTATGCTTAGATCTTTAAAACTACGCAACGGATTTTGACGCGGTTTTTTTTAATAGATAGAGTGATTCTTAAGGAAGGTTTGTATGTATAATAAATGCATAATATAGTAGAGAAACACTGATAAATTTAAAGGTTTCTAATGTGATGTCGTAAATAAGCACGTTTTTTTGCGCTTATATTGCAAACGCTGGCTGAACCCTACGAGATAGACCAAAATAATGTACTACAGTATTGTACAACTTACAAAAATCCACAAAAAAGTCCGCGATGGTATATGTCTATCTCTTAGGGATAACCCACCATAACCATTTTTTCACTGCACCCGTGCGAAGCCGGGGCGGGTCGCTAGTAGTCTATAAGTCAGACTGTAGCAGTCTAGACTATTAATTTACAGGTTTAAAAATTAATTATAAATTAGTATAATAATTATAGCGTAGTTCGTAGATCAGTTGTTAACAACCATGTGGTCCAAGGACCATTTGTGTTCTACAGAAGTTGTGAAGACGTCCATGAACGCTAATTTACTTCTCGTTTTTTGCCCTATATTGACTGAAAGCATGTAAAGTTATGCTTGATTCTAGGAACAATATTAGTTTTGGATTTGTCGCACTACCAAAGAAATTTTGCTCAAAAAAAGTACATTGGTTAAATGTAAAAATCATCATTACAGCTCATATATACGTCCCCATCGAGTCAACCCAGAACCGAACTATGTTGGGCAAGTAGGCCTTAGTCAACAACGCTGACCCACTGCAGATTGGTGAGTGAGTTGTGGAATTCAAAGGTGAATGACCTTTGGATTTCTTCGCGGATGTATGTAATGTAAAAATATCATACATTTTTTAATCACATCATTTTGTTTTATTATATTGTGGTCACTTTAAATGAAATGGTTGGGAACCACTGCTGTAGACGTTTATTCGTTAATTAATACGTTACCGAACGATATTGTATGCTAATGATTGGATTGAATGATATTACAGAATTATTGTCATATATTCCTTTCTAAGGAATATAACGCGAACGTCATAATATTCATAAAAAAGCTAGTGTATAAATAGCTTTTCACTATTATGAGAAATGACAAACAACGAACCTATTTTAATATGAAAGAAAAAATGGGTTATTGAATTTTTTTACCCGACTAAGTTAGATGGAGGGTTATATTTTTTTGTAAACATATATGTGTGATGTATTTTAGTGTCGTTATTTTTATATTACTTGCAAGAGTGACTCTTAGTAGGAGAGGGTATATCAAAATAAAAAAAAGGTAAATTAATAAACCCAATCCAAAGAAAAATAATGATTAATGAATTTAGGAATTCGTAATCATTTCAATTAAGCCCCAATTAAAGCGATGGCGATTGGCTAAACAACTAAATAGCTGTTAGCGTAAGTTACGATCGAAGTTGTCGTGCGCTCTCGAATTGTTTGAATTGTGACCGGCCAGCACCGGCCTCGGCCTATAAATCCCAACTGGAACAATTAACTTCCTTTTCATTAATATTCCAAATGAAATCAACTTTCCTCCGATCATCGGCGCCCTTCCATAAACACCTTAATTCTCATTAAACGACGGTCATTTGGAGGAAAACAAATTAACTGGAGATGGAGCTTCCGGCTGCCATTTGTATAATGGCGGAATTTCCTGAAGTTTGACAGGTCGGATGAAATGTCGCGCGATTTTTACTAATTAAGGAAGGGTTGTGCTGGGTGGTCTAATGGCTCCTGGTTCACTGCTCGTGCATTATGCCGATTGCTTGCCAGATGTGGCTGAAGTTGTGTGATAGGAATGGGCACTGATTCATGCTTCGTCACACGAAATATCTGTCTTCCTGTTTCTGCATTAACATTGTTAGCGGTTGTTAAAGAAGTTGAAATTCCTATGTTCCTTCTGTGTAGACAGATTTATCATTTAGAGTTTGGGATTTTTATTTTGCCCTCATGGACAATGAAAAATTTATGTGCGTTGCAGAAGTGTAGACGGATCGTAGCTCAGTGATTGGACTTACTCGCAAAGCACTGGTATTCTGCTACAACCCGAGGATAATTTGCGAATACTTTACATAAATTGGATTATAGTTTGTCCTTATAAATGAAATTTATCCTTTGTATTTTGACAGTTCAAAGTGATAAATCGCTCTATCATATTGCGTTTCAGTTGTCATTCTGCGGGGGTAGACTTGAACCCACTCATAACCTTTTAAAGTAGTCGGTAATATATCTGTATTTTTACACACCGAAAAGAGACCTTTCGTACAGATGTATTTTCCTTCAAATGTCTTGACTATTGAAGGTATTTCGAGAAGTTTAGAGATTGAAAAAACAAACTCAATAATTAAACATTGCTTCCGTGAAGCCGTGGCGTAGGGAATGAACAAAAACAAAATTTATTAGCAGTGAAATCGCGATGATTGCCCGCTCCGTCACTGCCAACCCTTCCAGAGTCCGGGCTATTTTAATTTTTCTCCCCTCCGACGGAAGGAATGGTTCACCTAATTCGGCCCACAATCAAACTGCGGCACTCTCCACAAATTAGTTTTGATATTTAAATTAGTATTGCCAAAGGCTTCGATGGAGCGTCTTTAAACATGGCGACTGATTCTGTGTCTTATGGAAAATTAACTTTCACATCGTTTGAAGCATAGTGTAGGTAAGTAAAAATGTATCAAATTCTCTTTGCCCAATGTAAGGCAGGTTGATACTCGTTTAAATATGAATGGTGATGTCATTGACTTGGTAAATAATACTAAATTCTTAGGCATTACGTTAGATTCACGACTGCAGTGGGATCCACATATTGAAACTTTGGCAATCAAACTTAGTTCAGCGGCGTTCGCAGTAAAAAAGATTAGACTTTTAACTAATGTTGAAATGGCAAGAATTGTTTATTTCAGCTACTTTCATAGTGTTATGGACTGCTGCTATGGGGATCAGCGGCTAACATTGAAAGTATTTTCCTTTTACAAAAAAGAGCGATTCGTGCTATTTACTGTTTACGGGCTATCCCTAAAAGAATTGTTCAAAGAAATTAATATTTTAACTTTAGCTAGTCAATATATATATGATAATTTAGTTTTTGTCTATAGAAACTATAATAAATTCAATAAAAACAGTGATCTACATAATGTGAATACTAGAAACAAAAATAAACTTGCCGTTCCAATGTTCAGACTCCATAAAACTAGCTGTTCGTTCTTGGGGAAATGTATATCTATGTTTAACAAACTTCCGCAAGGTGTCATTGATTTGCCTTTATATAAATTTAAAATCCATATCAAAAAGACACTCATGAGTAAAGGTTATTATAAAGTAAGTGACTATCTTAAAGATCACACTATTTGGGAATAGGGACACTATTCATAGAGCCATGTTTGGTAACAACATTATTTATAATATTGTATTATTTTATATGTGTATATAAACATACATACGGCTGTAATCGTATTAGGTATGATTGTATCTTATACTATATTGTATTTTTATATTATATTATTATAAATATTAACATTGAAAAGAGGAGATAAAAAATAGACCTTCAGAGTTTCTTGCCTGTTCTTCTCGAGAAGGCTCTCCCAATTTCCGAACAGGTGTCGAGTCAATATATTTTTTCTTTTTTTTTTTTTTCCTTATTCGTACGTACGGACAAGGTTTTTGTTTTTTTTTTTTATTTAAGCTTTTTTTTTGTTTTGTTTGTTGACGTCAATAAGTGCCTGTAAAGGTCTATGTTGAATAAATATTATTTTGATTTTGATTTTTGATTTTAAGGCAGTTTTGAGATTGTAGGTAGTAAAGGGGTTCCGGGTTTCCCTTCTGTAAGTCCGCTTAATTCTTTGGAACATTGTTTTTATTTAGTACCCAAGTTGATGTAAATATTGTATGAGATAAATATTTATTTATTGCAGAGGCTCCCAAACTTTTTTGTGTCGAAGAACCTATATAATGTTTTCCGATTTTGGGTAGACCCCTACTTACCTGATATTGAATGCCTACATACAAGTAACAAAATTTTGTTATACATATATAATAAGAATAATAACTTTTTTACTTCATTGGTATTTTTATAAATCCTACTACTATTATAAAGGCGAAAGTTTGTAAGTATGGATGTTTGTTACTCTTTCACGTAAAAACTACTGAATGGATTTGAATGAAACTTTACCACAATATAGCTTATACATCAGAACAACACATAGGCTACAATTTTTGAGGTTTCTAATGTGAGTTTGTAAAAAAAAACACATCTTTTGCGCTTACATTGCAAACGCTGACTGAATCCTACGTACTTTATAGGAGCATACTGCAGCTACCTATAGGCCTATGATTAGGGCTCTGCAGTGCTTAGTTACCGTATTTCTTACTTATTACTAGACTAGACGGGACGAACCTGAAGTCCACGCGAACGAAGTCGCGGGCAAATGCTAGTTATGTATATGTCTTTATATTAGAAGATAGTATAATGTTAATAAGTAGGTACTATCAGTGTTTGTTGAGATCCAATATCGTGGACCCCCATTATCATTTCATGGACCCCCATTTTCTTTTCGGGATGGATCACGCTTTTTCCGTGGCCGGGGGGCGTTGTCGGTGGAGGAGATCGGGGAGGTAGTAAAGCCTCCCCCGAGGAGGGCTCTCTTGTAGGCAGGGGAGCGGAGGCTGGGGGTTCCCGGAAGTCGCTTCGCGTTCCCGGGGGCTCCCTACATGCCTGAGGAAGGCCATCCTTGAAGTTTTTAGGAGAGCCCCAGATAACCGTCGGCTCACCACAGCCGGGGTATGTAATTTAATGCATTTTTCTCAGGGGAACAAAAAAAAAGCAAAAAAAAAAAGACCCCTTGTAGGTTAACATAGACCTCTAGGGGTGAAGGATAATGCCCAACACGTGCTTGAAAGCTGCACAGCTTAGATAGCCGAGAGGAATAGATTGACGGCAGCAACTGGGACGGATCTTTCCCTCCTAGCTGTGGTCTAACGAATGGTTGAAGATCAGGAGAGCTGGACGGGCATGGGTCTTTATGCAGAGCAGTTACCGTTATGGCACAAAAAGAAAAGGCAGAGAGAGACCGGGAGGCAGTCGTCGATACGGTCATTCGCCGAAGGAGAATCGGGAGGAGAAGGGCAAACTACATCCGCCAGCTGCCCCCGCAGTAAGCACTAACGATCCGTGCACAAGGAGCTGTGGCAGTGGATTGGGGAACCCACTGCTACTGATGGCTCGAAGAGGCGCGCGTGGTGTTCCTGCGCGCCTTTTACAAAGAGAGACGAGACCCTCACGGGTCTGCATCGCCGGAGTCGCGATGAAGTTATACTATTGGTGGTCCCCGCGACTTACGGCAAAATGAGGAGAAGGAACACGGCGGAGTTTTTAGTGGGTGCGAGCCCCACACTCCCCCTCCTCCCCTTCCCCGGAGGAGGGATAGTGCGCCGGGGACCAACATCTCCCCCCGGGTATAAGCATTTCTTCCGCCTCAACAAAAAAAAAGACCCCTAGGGGTCGATATAAATCACTTTGGCAATCACTGATTTAGTGTATTGGATCATTTTTATTGATTTTATTAACTTTTATATGTTTTTATTATTTACTATTAAATTTCGATATAATAAGTATCAGGCGTTTTAACTATTTAAATTATTGTTATTTTAAAAGGCCTATGTTTTGAATGCATATAAAGTATTTATTGTCTGTTTCCAATTGCTTACCTAAAGTTAAATTTACTTCATTGAACACAATAATAAGCTATTTTGCAATATTGATAAGCATATAAACTAATTGAACATTATTATGCGTTATCAGTGGAATTTTGAAGCCCATTCATATAAGCTCGCGTGGTGTTTACTTTGGCGAAACCACACGACATAATAAGGACACAATATTATTGAAATGTGGTCGCGTTGGTATTACCGGCCATAATCTGTGTTTTGATAGCATTTATTTAACTTAAGCTAAAATAGTTAATCTAAATGAGGTATAAAATACTTCGTATTGACAACTTTATTTCATACTGTGACGTATTACAATACATGATTACTTAATAATGCTGGATAATCGGAAATTTTTTTAAACAGTCACAATAAAGTGTTTTCAATGTCTATATTGCAACACCTAAAAACTAAAACTATGAAGTAAATATTATACATATATATTATTTTTTGACATTTATTTTATCTTAACATGTATTTTATAAAAATAACCAAATATTTTGTTAGGTTATTTTATCATGTAATCTAGGGTTTTTAGAGTTCCGTACTCAAAGTGCAAAAACAGGGCACTATTACTAGTTCCCGGAAGTAGCTTGGTGTTCCCGGGGGCTCCCTACATGCCTGAGGAAGGCCATCCCTGAGGTTTCTAGTGAGTAGGCCTCCCCCTTCTGGGGAGGAGAGCCCCACATAACCGCCGGCTCGCTGCAGCCGAGGTATGCAACTTAATGCATTTTACTCAGGGGAACAAAAAAAAAAAAAAGCACTATTACTAAGATTATACTATTCGTCGGTCTGTCACCAGGCTGTATCTCATAAATCACGGTAGTTAGACAGTTGAAATTATCACAGATGATGTATCTCTGTTACCGTTATATTTTTACAAATGCTAAAAAAACATATAAGAAGAATATTTAAGAGGACTGCTATACAACAAATGTGATTTTTTAAAAATTGTTTTTGCTTAATCTTTAGTAACATATTTCACATCACAGGATATTTAGTTACATGTTTAATTTAAAAACAAATTAAAATAATAAAATATTTAGGTGGGGCTTCCATACAACAGACATGAATTTTTGCCTTTTGTTTCTATTTTAAACTATCGTCGAGTGACTTTCACCTTTTTTTATAAAGCCTACTGGAAATAGCCATTTTTCAGTGGCATATATTACCGCTGGCAAAATAATGCAAGTTTGTATTTTAATTGTTTTTAAATTTACAGATCTTTTAGATCTTTTAATTTAGGGATCAGACAAATCTATTTACAACTCGAAGTTAATGTTTATTAAACTCAAAATACATATTTTTTGAATTTATTTGCTTATATAATAATTCTTAATAGTTTTATCCAATTTTATGTTGTTTTTTGACGATTACTGAATGTGGTAATTCTTCAAATCATTTCAACGATTCTTATTAAAATATCTTATTATTTATTCTTTGATTGCTTTATTAGTAGTCAACTTTCGTAGTTCAGTTCTATGTTTCTTTGTTGAAGAATAGACTGTGCACTAAGCTTTAGGGGTTGAAGAACAGATTCAAAGAATTACTGCTATTTCATACTAACGTTTTTCTTATTTATTTTTTAACCAAGAAAGCAAACTGTATGAAATTTTGACACGCGATGACATAGTATAGAAGGCAAGAAAATTTGTTTTCACAAATGTGTCAATAAGGTACAAAATTCTGACAAGAACAATGTTGGTACTTTAGAGCTTTTTGTAGTTTAAAATAGCGTAATTCTGAAATTCAGTAGTAACCAAAAAAATGGTTAAAAAATGATGCACAAATAAATATTTTCTATTGAGTTTAAATTAAAAAGTTATAAAGTATAATATTCTTGTTAATTAATTCGCTCAAGCATTTATTTTAGTGACAGTTTTTTTCTTAAGTGTATAAATAAATAATAAATAAATATTAAATAAATATTTCTTACATTTACACCAATTAAGCTCTAGCCTAAAGAAAGCTCTGTAAGGCTTGTGTTATGGATCTAGGGTAACGGATAGACATACATATATTATACTAGCATTCTGCCCGCGGCTTCGCCTGCGTGGATTTCGGGATTGGGTCTATAGAGGATTAAGGGTCATAGCTTTTGCCCACGGCTACATATGCGCGGAAGTCGGTTTATGGCGCGAAGGTTTTATCTCGCTTGCCGTGGGACTATCCGTTTTTCCGAGATAAAAAATACCGCAAAACCTCTAGAATCTTGCTCTAGAATCACTATATCTATTGATGAAAACCGCATGAAAATCTGTGCAGTAGTTTTTGAGCGAAGCCTTTATTGCGCATCCCGTGGGATCTGTCGATTTTTCCGGGATAAAAAGTAGCATATGTTACTTGGGGATAATGTAGCTTTCCAAAGGTCAAAGAATTTTTGAAATCGATCCAGTAGTTTCGGAGCCTATTTATTACAAACAAACAAACAAACAAATCTTTCCTCTTTATAATATTAGTATAGACATATATAAATAAATTTGGTAGAAATATATTATAACGACCATGCCTAAGGTACAAATGCTCACATTCATAACGCAAATATCTGGGACTCGAACTCGGGCTTCAGAAACGGCGACCCTTGAAACCTTGAAACCGGTGTACCAACCACTTGACTACCGAGGTCGTCCAAATAACATATTCTTATTCACATCATAAAGTTAAAAATTCGAATAAAAAAATCTACAGACTTTATAACAACACGTTAGTTGGTACATGCGCTTATAAAATTCACGGAAATTATAGCATAGTTTCCATAACACACCGATACAGAAAAATATTATTAAAAATATCCCACTTTTGCAAAACTATATCGCTCAGTATTAAAAAAATCAGTTTTCAAGGTTGAATCGTGTCGTGGATTGTCATAACTCTTCCGTCGTTAAGATTGATCTTTGAGTGAAGAGACTCGTCGCGTTTGATCACGTTATCCGCACGATCTGGCCGCTAATTGCCGCAGGTTATTCTATTGTATATTTATTGATCCAAGAGTTTTGTGTCAGGAGAGTGGCGATCAAGCTGTGAGTCAATTGACGTTTGCAAAGAGCAAAAGATGGCAACATCTGCGAGACAGAGCAGTCTTTGGCAAAGCGAACTATCGCGTATACGAGGTCAACGTCTATCACAGTTCAATCTTTCTGAATTCAGTTTATTGTGTTGTATGATTGTATATGTATGATAAACTGATATAAAAAAAAGCTCCTCATGATGAAGAAGGAAACCAGACCTAAAGTAGTCGGTCATAAGCAGAGAGACCGAGTTACCGTCACCTTCCATTTTCTTGTACCACACCGAATTAATTTGATTTTTTATGTAATGATTTTCAGTCAACTGTAATTTCCTGGTTAACAATGGTAGATTATAGATAGCCAGATCTGAATGTAAGACCTCTGATGAGATCTGAAGTATAAAAACCGAAATTAAACTCGGTTTCTATACCTAGTCTTTATTGCGCACCCTATTTTTTCTTTGGTTTGTTGAGATCAAAGTAAATCATTCGCATTAATTCGTTACAGTAGCCTGGTTTCATGGCTTTTTAGTTACATCTTACATAGAGTATACAAAATGCTCATAATGTATAATATTACATTTCTTATTAGTGATATGAAAACATTAAATACGTAATTATACGAGTACTAATCTAAAAAAAGAATATTATATAATTGAAGATATGTCATTATGGGCTTTGATCCTTTTGCTTTCTATAACACAGATTATTCTATCCCAAAAACAAGTTAGAAATACGCGTAAAATTAGATTACAGAGGTAGTTAAGTTCTAGTAAGTAATAAAATAAAAAAAAGACTTACAACAAGTATTATTTGGAGCCTGGAAGAAAAGGTAATATTATGCTTTGGTTTTTTATATGTAGATTATCTATAATAGGTACATAGACATTACATAACCAAAAGATTTTAGAAAAATCCAAAATTTTGATCACGGAGCATATAATTAAAACACAGAATCAACAACGCCATTACTAATGAGAAAAAGGCAAATAAATAAAGTAATTTACGACTAACTTTAACCACTTTAAAAATGTAAAATACGGCATTCGACAAATAAATCCACGTTCAAACCAGAACTGTGTAACTACTATGACTTTACATTCATTTGCAAACGATATCGACTGCGTAAATTTTTGTGTGCCAACTTTGTACAGCGCCCCTAGCGGAACACAATTGAACTATTCTTTCATATTAAGCTGACATGACTTCTGTAGTTTACTATACGTCATTTTAAGATCTGGCTGTATGGCACAGAGCCTTTGCCTTTCCCTAGTGGGAAGAAAAAAACCACTACTTACTATACGTCAAATACCTATCGAAAATGATAACAAACTTATGGTAGAGTCATTGAGATCAACCATGTTTTTTTTCTTAGAACTGATAAAAGTCCCCGTCATGTAATATGATTGAAAAGCTCCTAGATGTGCTTTTTTAAGAAGTGAAGCCACTAAACCCAGACAGATCATAAGCCGATAACACCCAACTATGTAAAGATGTATTGGGCCGAGTTTTCGACCAGATATAGCCGCTAATTGTCACAACTTGTTCATATTGTCTATTTATTGCGCCAAGTTTTGTTGATTTAAGTTTTTGTATGTATTCCTTCCTATTATTTTTTATTAAGTGAGAAAGGAGGTGATCGGTACTCGATGACACTCAGGGAATTGATTAGTAACGATACTTCTGGACCTCTGAAGCTAAAGGAATGCTGCTGAGATTGAAACCTGTATAATTTTTTTAATTTCAGTATGAAATTAAAGTAAATTAAAAAATAATTGAAGTTAAAGTCTTCTAACATCTAAGTTAACTTGGCTTATTTTAACAAATAAATGATTATATGTCCACGTATTTTATTAAATTAAAAAATAAACATCTACAATGAGTAAAAATATATAACTCAACCTTTACAACTCTTGGCGTGAAGTTTCTTTCAGTAGCGGTCACTGAAGCAGAATTGCAGCGAAAAGTTTTATAAAGGGCCTGCCGGAACTTCGCCACAATAGCAGACGCCGCAACGACTACAATTCTTTCTTGTGAAACAATTGAATATACGATAATATACATTTGAATTCTGTTGCTGGTTACATTAATCGATAAGATAAAGAATCTAATTATCTTATATAATCATTATGTTCAATTCTGTAAATTTCACACTAAAAATATTGTTGTGTTAATATTTGACAAGTAAATCGCAAGTAAAGTAGGTAGGTAAGTAGGTAACAAAATAAACCATTGCTATATATATATATATATATATATATATATATATATTATATATATAGCAATGTAGCAAAATTATCATATTAATGTTTTGTGTTTTCTCAATGTAGTCGATATTAGTTAGATTGAATATATTCTCAGATCAATATATAATATATGTACGTGGATTCTAATTAAATGGCACAGCGGGTGCGTTGCTAATTTCATGGAAATATAACAGAACTTTATATTTGTATATTTATGAATACAACAATAATATCCTTAAAACGACAGGGATAAACTGACAGTACAACTAAGTATTCATTTTATGTATTTGATTGTAGATCAGTTGTAGATCAGACTTAATGAACTTCCTTAAATCTAAATCTCATGTTGCTTAGGACCACAACGGACACCTGAATCCATTAAGAAGATCTTATCGCTAAGAAGAGCGGTCCCACGGCTGCCCCCTGCAGCACCCCGCGTTAGCGCTATCAGCCGTGATGGGGCCTTTGTTCGATTCTTTCAACCCGTCCGCCGAATGCTAATGTTATACAAACTCCAGCCGCTTATTGTTTAAGAATTTATTGAATCTACAAACGGGATTATCTCCCACCGCCGCGCTTTTTAATGTAATTAAACCTTCCTTGTTGTTTTTATTTAAAGTTTTAAGATGAATTCAACTAGAACTTCATTTGTGTTTGCTTTTATAAGAGTTCTTTAAGAGTAAGAAATAAGAAAACAGAGTCAAATGCATTACATAAGTACATTAAATCTATACGAATGAGTATTATAATAGAGAAGAAACTTTGCATTGTATTCAATTAATATTAAAAAACGACCTTATTTCTATCATCTTTACATTTATTTTTCACCTTTTGCTTTGTCTTATAACTAGAGATCGGATAATTGGATGCATATTTAGCTAAAGTTAGTTTAAGACAAAGTATGGAAACGGCTTTTTATTGTTTTGTTAAATAAAAATCCCGGGATTGCGGAATTGTATAGCCGGATGTTTATTTATTTACCTAATTTAGTTTTTGACAAAGTATGGAACTGTCTTTTTATTTTATTTCCATAAATAAAAATCCCGGAATTCCGACTAAACTTCATGTAAATACGTATGCATAGTTGCATAAATGAACCCGGAGTCTCGGTCTTTTGAAAATAAATACCACATGCTAATTTAGTAATTTTCAAACAATATCACTACGTTAAATTTGCAGTCCCGTATTTTCCCGGTATTTTTATTTAGCAAAATGTATTTTAAAAAACCGTTTCCATAATGTGTGAGCCAAAAATTAACTTTAGGTAAATATGTATCCGATTATCCGATCTCTACTTATAACCAGATATAATTTTTACTTATGATTAGGACGATGACACATGTAAAGTGAGCACTAAGTATTTAGAGCATTTTGATTTAGCCAGCTCTATCAAGTTCTTCTCGTTGCCACAGTATCTCAGTGTTTACTTTATTAACGAAATTGTCGTGGATTATTTAATTAAAATGGAAACTAATCTCTTCGCCCGTTTCAAAATCTTTGCATTGTATGGAAATTGAAAAACTTTTCTCGTTTTCAACTGATTATATCGGGCCAACGCGAAAATCTTCGGCAAATGTTTATCGAGCGATTGTGGCCATGGCGAATGGTGCTGCGAATCGAAAGAGGGGGGCTACTCTAAGTCGATTATTCCAATTTTGTATATGATTTGGTGTTATCCTATTACTATTATAAAGGCGAAAGTTTGTAAGTATGGATGTTTGTTACTCTTTCACGTAAAAACTACTGAATGGATTTAAATGAAACTTTACCACAATATAGCTTATACATCAGAATAACACATAGGCTACAATTTTTGAGGTTTCTAATGTGAGGTCGTAAAAAAAAAACACATTTTTTGCGCTTACATTGCAAACGCTGACTGAATCCTACAAGATAGATCAAAACAATTTACTACAGTATTGTACAACTTAAAAAGGTCTACAAAAAAGTCCGTGATGGTATATGTTTATCTCTTAGGAATAACCCACAAAAGGAAAAAGATCGTTAAATGTTGTTTATAGGAGCATACTGCAGTAGCTACCTATAGACTTATGATTAGGGCTCTGCAGTGCTTAGTTACCGTATTCCTTACTTATTACTAGACTAGACGGGGCGAACCTGAAGTCCACGCGAACGAAGTCGCGGGCAAAAGCTAGTCAGTTATAATCGTCTATGTATCAGGAAAATACATTGTTCAATCACCACAGCTCATATACATCCCACGCAAAGGTAGTCCGATGTTAGGGCTATTACGGCTTAGTCAACCGCGCTAGCCCAGTGTGGATTGATTGAATTTCTTCGCAGGTGTTTGCAGATTGCCTCATAAGGGTTTCCTTCACCATACGACCGTCAGATAAATATACTTATGACATTCGAATAAACACTTATCGGTGATAGTATAGACCTCAGGTGTTCTGAATCTTTCGATTCGAAGATCAGTACTGACACCAAATCACCTCCGTTTTTGCAACTTATCTCTTAAACAAAATTTTTCACGAGAGACTTTCTCTGTTTCAGATGACTCAAGGTGAGTGCCAGAGACGAGAATCGATAGTGGTGTAAGCGTTGGTTCTTGTTTTTAATTAATTAATTTTATTATTTCTCGGGAGCGCCGCCTTGGCTTTGGGCGTTCGGCAATTAGTCTTTTATTGTGTTATAATTTTTGCGAAGGGTTGAGGTGGCCGCCAGATGCCGCAAACGAAGCTGGGTCGACACCTGGCGCGTAACTGCTTAGATGAGAGGCAGTGATGTTTTGAGATTATTTTGTTTATCATTAAAACTCTGTTCTCAATAAAAAGTATTATACATACTAAAGAATAAATTTCTATTTATCCTTATTTTAAGAGTAGACAGAAATATTTCATTTTAACTAACCTAGCAGTTACAAATTATTTAGTTTAACGCTTACAACTATATCATATTTATCATTTTTATATTATATTATTATAATTATTAACATTGAAAAGAGGAGATAAAAAATAGACCTTCAGAGTTTCTTGCCTGTTCTTCTCGAAAAGGCTCTCCCAATTTCCAAACAGGTGTCGAGTCAATATTTTTTTTTTTCCTTATTCGTACGTACGGACAAGGTTTTTGTTTTTTTTTAAGCTTTTTTTTTTGTATTGTTTGTTGACGTCAATAAGTGCCTGTAAAGGTCTATGTTGAATAGAGATTATTTTGATTTTGATTTCATCTTGTGGCCACGATTGCTGAAAAAACATTTCTTTTAAGGAAAATGAAATTCGGAACCACGTAATTGGAAATTAGAAGTTTTCTTGAAAAGAGCAGGCAAGAAATTTGCCAGCTCTAACTGTATATAAACTGTTTTCATTTACCAATACCTAAAAAATAATTCTTAACTTTGATTTATCAATAATACGAGTATATAACAATTGTAGCTTATATAGCTGCCCAAACCAAACATATATTACCTTATTATTAAAAATGTAACGTAATTTGTAGAGTTTTTAGAGCACCATTAAGCACACACCTTCTATATGGTGCATGGAGAGACTCTTCGGTGAATTTTGTTACACTACAAACAGCGTATGTACTTAGCTATCATGTGGAGCTGGAGCCCCCAAATATCAACTCGACCCTCTTGACTCCCTGCAAAGGCGTGCTTTCCGTATCATCGGTGATCCCAATATTACGGCCTCAACAGAGACCTTGGAGCAGCGGAGAGACTTTGGCTCCCTGTGTGTTCTTTATAGGCTCTTTAACGGAGAGGGCTCTGAGGAACTATTTGCAATGGTGCCTTCGTCACCTTTTTACCATCGCACCACCCGCCCCGCAGTAGAGTTCATCCATATCACCTGGAACCGATCTTGTCTAGTACAGTTCGGTTTCAGCATTCATTCCTTCCGCGTACATGCAAACTCTGGAATGAGCTCCCAGCTGCGGTGTTTCCTAAGCGCTACGATATGTCTAAGTTCAAACGAGGCTTAAAAAGAGTATTACTCTCCAGGTAGGCAGCGGCTCAGCTGTGCCCCTGGCACTGCAGATGTCCATGAGCGATGGTTACCACTTACCATCAGGTGGGCCATTTGCTCGTCTGCCACCGTACGGAATAAAAAAAAATGTGACATAAGATGTACAAGTACAGAACACAGCAATGCGAACACTGTTGTTTGGCGGCATTTGCCATTTGTCGTTTGCACTAAGCATATTGACATTGCCTTTAGAAGCCAATGCAAGTTCTTAAGATGAGGTAACTGAGTAAACATGAGGAGCCAGGTAAGGTAGCATTCGGAAATAACATAGCCCCATTGTTTATCTCATGCAAGGAACTCCTTGCAAGGTGTTCGCTAAACTTTAGGTGTAGCTTTTAAAAGTCGTTTTGAAGCTTTTCATTAAGAGAGCTGAGTGCCGGGTTCGAGGTATGGGCAAATGTTTGTGTGATGAATGCGACCATTTGTACCTTTCATTAGTCATGGCTGTTAATATATATTCTAGTCTATCCGTTACCCTAGATACCATAACACAACCTTTAACAGCACCTTTAGAGCTTACTTTGCGTACTGTGCGTAAAATTCGTCATCAATAGATAGCAAATTTTAAGCAAATGCGTGTACTATAAAGTAAGGTTTATAGACTATTGTTCACATATAACATTATACTACAATAACGTAGTCAACAGTTGTTTAAGGCTGTAGGTATCGGAGAGGTGACTGGGCAGGTATATAGCGGTGGGCGTTCCCAGGTGAGGCCCGCCCCCACCTGCCCGCACCTGCCGAGCCTCACCTGCGGGCGGCGCCTGCCGCACTGGCTGTCACCGGCTACGGAGTTAAAACTTCCGGGAACTTTCAACCTTAACAGCCTTTGTATAGGGTATTATCTAATCCTTGTCTTATTTTAATAATTTCTCATAGTAGGCTTTATAACTAAACAAAACTAAACTTTAGAAACGGTTTAAATTACAAAGATAAAAGTTAAAAAATAATTAGTTAGTTAAAATTGTTCAGAATATCACATATGTTTCATAATATAATATTATTATATGTAACAATCATTTAATTTTGCGTTGTAAAAAAAAATTGCAGTAAGGATGTCAATGAAATGATCATTGTTATCTTGGAAACAGCTTTAGAATGCTGCCGGCGTAAAAAGTATGCAATGGACCGTAAATGTGTTACTATCATTCAGCAAAATCACAAATTGCGACAAATTATTTTACGTAAAGCATATACTGAATCACTACCAGGAAACATATGCGCCATCATCTTGTCATCATCATTAACAAAATGACTGTTATACATCCAAATCAAATCAAATCAAAATAATCTTTATTCAACATAGACCTTTATAGGCACTTATTGACGTCAACAGACAAAACAAAAAAACAAAGCTTAAAAAAAAAAAACAAAACCTTGTCCGTACGTACAAATAAGGAAAAAAAGAAAAAAATAAAAAAATTGACTCGACACCTGATCGGAAATTGGGAGAGCCTTCTCGAGAAGAACAGGCAAGAAACTCTGAAGGTCTATTTTTTATCTCCTCTTTACAATGTTAATAATTATAATAATATAATATAAAATACAATATAGTATAAGATACAATCATACCTAATACGATTACAGTCGTATGTATGTTTACATACACATATAAAAATAATACAATATTATAAATAATGTTGTTACCAAACATGGCTCTATGAATAGTGTCCCTATTCCCAAATAGTGTGATCATTTAGATAGTCACTTACTTTATAATAACCTTTACTCATGAGTGTCTTTTTGATATGGATTTTAAATTTAAATTTATATAAAGGCAAATCAATGACACTGCGGAAGTTTGTTAAACATAGATATACATTTCCCCAAGAACGAACAGCTAGTTTTATGGAGTCTGAACATTGGAACGGCAAGTTTATTTTTGTTTCTAGTATTCACATTATGTAGATCACTGTTTTTATTGAATTTATTATAGTTTCTATATACAAAAACTAAATTATCAATAATATTGACTAGCTAAAGTTAAAATACTAATTTCTTTGAACAATTCTTTTAGGGATTCTCTAGCTCGATTCTCGATTCTCGATTCTCTAGCATCCAAAACAGTAATTTTTGTTTCGTGGTCAGTTTATCGAGAAATCTTTGTACAGTTAACTTTATCGAGTTTCCATATTATGGACTTACTAAGAAGTGCAAAAGTTATTTAGGACATTTAAAATTTTTAGATTTTGTCTCTACATTATGCTCTACCACTTGATAATTACCCTCTATTTACGCCTTTCGTACCAAAAAAGTTACATTGTTTGTTTTTCCAGATCAGAATCTGAATCTTTGAAGAAGCATCTTCTAGATGTGCGTGTTTCACCTTCGACCTTATTATCGCTTTCCATTAAACATTATTTTGATAAAACGATTCAGTCTATTAAACATAAATAAAACCATTGAATCAAATATTATTCTTAGCTTCGTAGCCGAGTTGTTAGGACACCAGCACCAGCATGAAGAATTTGTGTCCTAGTTATATAGTTCTATTGAAAATATTTATATACCAGCTGACCCGTACCCACTTAGTTGGGCATAATATTCATAATCCCCGAAGCGAGCACGAACGCGAACCGAATTAAACCCGAAGCCATCGCGCGCCGTCCGCTGCTGCGATGCTGCTGCTGCGACGATGAGTTTACATATTTTCATAAAGATTCAATATTTTTGATAATATATGACTAATAAATAAGACCTAATGATTTAAATTATTTTATTATTATTAAAAACAAAATTATCTATACTAATATTAATAAAACTACTTTTTGTAACTCTAATATAAAAGTTAGACATATGCTGTCGTTGACTTTTTTGTAGGCAATTTCAAGCTCCAAATCTTTTCTCTAGAACTCCAAAATATATATTTCACAGTTAAGTCAGCGTTCGTAAGAAACGCTTTCATTCAACCGTTTTTTCTCAGATTCACTTTGCAAAACGGACTACCTTTAATTTTACCTTTAATTTTTTCGTTTTTTTATATAATCTATGACACTCAGTAATAATGTGGCTTTCTATTGGTGAAAGATCAGTAGCTCCCGAGATTACCCCTTACAATTTAACAAATATACAAACACACAAACATTACTTCTTTATAATATTAGTATAGATATCCGTCACCCTAATTTCCATAACACATGCCTTACAGAGCTAACATTATGCTAAGTTAATTGTTGTGAGTATAAGAGATATTTATTTTATTATTTTATTTAATTTTACCTATACCATCCTACTTTAAGGTGACACGTGGTGAGAAATTTTCATTCATATGTCATTGACATTCTATTTATTCACACCAAACACGAATTATGGTAAATCCAATCAGGGTCTTCAATCCAATCACAAATAAAAATATTAAAACATATCGAATAAAACTATTCTGCACAAATTAGGTACCAGGGTCGTATGGTTGTTATCAATGAGAATCAACACTGCTTGCATTGACGTGATCTGGTTCCAGAGGTGAGATATGACAGTGAATTTTCTGGATACCGATCTTGTCAGAAGTCAACAGTGATTATCGTGGTGAAGGAATTGTAAATTTAGTGCAAATTGTACATGAATCACTAGTAGTTCACTAGGTGACTGTAACTCCGGCATTGATTGCGGCAATGCTGGCGGATGAGGGAGGTTGGAGGGCTGTGGCCTCCTTCTGTGAAGCAGTGATGCTCCAGAAGGAGGCCGCCGAGCGAAGTCGGGAGATGGCCGATCCCGCTCGAACAAGGCGGCGCCGGGCGCGGTAGCACAGCTGTGGCGCCGCCGCGGGTCGCCGGTGGGCGCGAGGAAAGTGCGCCCGCGGATACGGCGACCCGGGATGGACCACGCTCCTTCCGTCCTTCATTCCGAGATCGGGGGAGGTAGTAGCCTCCCCCGAGGAGGGCTCCCCTAGGCAGGGGAGCGGAGGCTGGGGGTTCCCGGAAGTCGCTTCGCGTTCCCGGGGGCTCCCTACATGCCTGAAGAAGGCCATCCCTGAGGTTTTTAGTGGGTAGGTCTCCCCCTTCTGGGGAGGAGGGCCCCACATAACCGCCGGCTCGCCACAGCCGGGGTATGCAATTTAATGCATTTTCCTTAGGGGAACAAAAAAAAAGGTGACTGTAACTACTTCTTATCTGGTAGTCTGCTATAAATCAAATAAAAAATAAAAAAAAATATTTCTTACACTTACAGCCTAGTTCAAGGTAAGCTCTGTAAGGCTTGTGTTATGAGATCTAGGGTAACGGATAGACATACATATATTATACATATATAAATAAATTTGGTAGAAATATATTATTAGAATCATGACTAAGGTACAAATGGAGGCATTCGTCACACAAACATCTGTCCCCACCGGGACTCAAACCCGGGACCTCTGAGATGGCGACTTCTTGAAACCAGTATACCAACCAATCGACTATGGAGGTCGTCGAATAGAGCCTTGTCATAGGGCCTTGTCAATATTACTTTTAATAGTGGATAATATTGAGATCCATTATTAGATACTTAAAAAAAACAAAGTCAATTATTTATTATTCAAAAAAGGAAAAAAAGGATTTTTGTTTCACTTAAAACACGCATAAGTAGCGTTTATCAGCTCACCACTCAGTGCCCTTAACAGGTACAGCTAGGGCCCTCGAGTCGTTCGGTGGCGACCGCCTCCCGCTGTCACCTTCGGCGGGACATAAATTTTTTGCGCACTTAACCCCGCGGCCGCGACACGGAAAAGGAGGTGCCGTCTTAGGCACGCGTCGTTGAAGGGTTGACCTCCGCGCCGAGTGCTGACCTTACGGCCGCACGGTGTGTTACCGTTGGACAATTTGTTTTGCGTTTTTAACCGACTTCAAAAAAGGAGGAGTTTATTTTTAATGTTTTCTTGTATGTTTGTTATGCATTTACGTGTTTTTTTATTATATTATTAAATGGCAGCCTTTCGTAACGATAAAATAAAAGAAAATGATAGAGCGTATTGCTGATTAGTAATAGTCGCCTCTTGTATATTTGCTATTTGTTGTCTTTTTGTGTATATTCTTGTTTTTGATGTGCAATAAAGAGTTATGTTAATGATAGAGTCTGTAGGAACGACAAGGTCAAGCATATCTTTTAATTTTAATATGTCAAGAGATAACATCGATCAATCGATAACTTATTCCAATCTTATGTTATTATAAGTTTGTCATGCTAATTATTGGACAAAGTCCTCTTCCTTTGATGTATGCTGACTTCTGTGTTCCGTCAAATGTCCGAGCCTGGCCGCATTGGTTACGTTAATGATATTTGGTTCAGACACCAGATCTTCAATGTCGAATCTTATACTCATTCTTCAACTAACTATATATTCTTTACAACAACTATATATTCTTTATATTGTCTGGAGGATTGTCTTTTAAAAGTTTCTTTTGAATTGTTTTTAATGTTTTATTTTTTTTTTATATTTTCTATTAATATTTATTTACTGCATATCATCAGAATCGTGTTACCAGAAGAGTTATGAATATGATTGGAAAAATCAAATAAGGGTAGGGAAAGTGGAGATTTCAATAATTATTTTGAGTAAGGTTTTGTTTAAGATTTAACGGAAACAAACCGATAAAATGTTTTGTGTTACGAGGAGTTTTTCAGAACATACACTCGGTTTTTTGCACTACGTGGGCGCTTCTGCTTAGCATAATCTGCGGAGACCTTTGTCCGAAGCGAACTTTGCTAGCGAATAAGCGAAACTGAGGTTTCGCTTATTCACTTACGCTTACTGTTCTGCTGAGTCAACCGTCTACTGTTTCGGGTGAAATGTATCGAAATAGGAACTGGTAATGGCTACAGAGAGCGTTTTGTGCTAAAATAAATGTTTTATGCTTATACAAGTATTGGCGTATGTATTTAAATATTCAGAGGTTGGAAACCGTTTGAAAGGATATCAATTTCTTGGAGAATCGTCGTGGATTAGTGTCCCATCCAGAGCAATATTGATGCTGCTAATACTTGCACAATGCTAGCTGCATTGCTGCGAATGAAGCAGTAGTTACGCTGTGGCTTCGACGCTGGCCTTCTGGATCGGGAGCCTGCAATGTATCAATCGTTTTTCGATTTTTATAATATGTAAATTTATCTCACCCAACTTGGTGAGAAAGAAGTATAAATATAAACCCAAAAAATGAATTGATGCAATCTATTCCTGATATTTAACAGAAAAAAATAATAATATTGCAGATTTGATTTTACTCTCTGAGATTGTGGAATTTAGTCTCAGATTGGTCTTATTTTGTTCACAAAGTTTATGCGATCTAAGGTCTAAGGGGTGTCTCGGTTCTAAGGGGAACGATTATGAAGACGGGACTTAGATCGACTTACTTAAAATTGAAATTATCGATCTCTAATTACTGTGTGTGTAAAACAATCGAATCGCAATTTTTTGACAGTATAACCTAACAGTTAAACTTAGACTATGGTAGCAAGGTGTTATGGTTCTGATTTAACTGTATATCACCTATCGATCGTTATCCCTTAATGAGAGACAAGTTGACAAGTGGTTAGGGAGTATCGGTTGACATAATACGCGCGTAATCAAGGCACGGCGTTCGCAGTTAGCACACAATTACCGCCAGTTAATTGCACGTTACAGCCGCGGTGATGCCCGGCGCCGGTGAGGCGACAGGGTTGCCCAAACATAGAACGATATAGTTTTATATTTATTTTTTAGCTTGTAAAAACGACTTTAATACAAAATCAATCAAATCAAATCAAAAATTTATTCTTCAAATAGGATTTTACAATCACTTTTGAATGTCAAAGATGCTACGCCATTGGGTCACAAGTCTACGGCGGGAGACCTTGTACTGGAAAGAACCAGCAAGGGCAATTTTTTTTTCTCCCTGTATAATTACAGTGTCGTCAGTTAGAAGCCGGCTTCAGATACGCAGTCTGAACCCAACCTCCGATATAAGGTAAAACAACTAACAAATATATATTTCCGTCACAAGAGTCATATCGCATTAAACAAATCTGATATGTATATGTCCGGTACAAAACAAAAATATTATTTATGTCTAAATTATTGAATCAAATTATAAAATAATTTCAATTATACACAAATAACAGTATAATAATTATAATGAATGGTATTTAAATAATACATTTATTTTGCACTTAGATTAATTTCTAACAATATTATCTACTAGTTAGTAGATAGTAGGTACTATCACTGTATGTTGAAATCCATTATCGTGGACCCCCGTTTTCATTTCATGGACCCCCAATTTATTATATCGCTGACGTAGACACAAATAAATGGGTATTTGTGGGCAGCGGCAGCCCTACACGTGACAGCGCGCACTCGATACGGTGTTATTTGACTAGCATTATCTCCACACACGGGCCTTGTCATGATAGCTTGGCAGGTAGTTAGCATTGGTGGCGTCATTCGGACGATTTCTTTTGTGCCACTAATAGCAATAGATTAATTCATTCACTTCAGACTTCTTCAAGATTAGTAATAGCTTCTACACTTTTATCGCTTCTGATGAAATGAATCATATATAATTTAAAGTTTCTGCTAGTGTTTTATCGGATGTTATTTTGGAAGAAACGAAAGGAAATAGAGAATATTTTCTTGCGATTATATATCTTATGTTTTCTACGTGTCTTCCGTAATTTTTATCAATTTTTTCCGCAGCAAAAACATATGGAAGCAAAGGGGATTAAAGCCAAACATTCTGTAAACAACAACATCTTGTCTATTTCTACTCCCACGATAGAAGCACTGGAAACTATTCGTCTAAAACGTTGAGACGATTATAATTATAGACATAGAATTGAACTAAACTGCGTGTTTTTTGATTAGCAAACAGGATCATTTGTTTATATACCACTGTCGTACTTTTTTCTACAACTAAATCATTCATTCATTAAAGATTATTATAAAGTAAGTGACTATCTAAATGATCGCAGTATTTGGGAATAGGGACACTATTCATAGAGCCATGTTTGGTAACAACATTATTTATAATATTGTATTATTTTTATATGTGTATGTAAACATACATACGACTGTAATCGTATTAGGTATGATTGTATCTTTTACTATATTGTATTTTTATATTATATTATTATAATTATTAACATTGTAAAGAGGAGATAAAAAATAGACCTTCAGAGTTTTTTGCCTGTTCTTCTCGAGAAGGCTCTCCCAATTTCCGAACAGGTGTCGAGTCAATTTTTTTTTCTTTTTTTTCCTTATTTGTACGTACGGACAAGGTTTTTGTTTTTTTTTTAAGCTTCCCCTAGCTGAGGCAGAGGCCGTCCACAGTGAGTCTCCATTCCACGTCTTTAGCTTCGCAGTTGATTTCGCTCCAGGTTTTTCCAATGGCTTTTGCTTCGCCAATGACAGTCCGCTGCCATGACTGTTTTGACTTTTGCGCTTTCCTTGGGGATTCCAGCAGCTTGTAGGGCTTGCCTCGGTATATGGTTTGGATCCCTTCGGAGTCTGTTGCTTATCCAACTTCGTTTACGGCGTTTGATCTGCTGGTCGATCCGGACTTCATCACAACGTTCCTAAAGTTGTTCGTTGGGAATTTTTGCTGGCCAGTAAAGACCCAAGATACTGCGAACACATTGGTTGAGGAAGACCTGGAGCTTGTGCGATGTCCTTTGTGACCATCCACGTCTCACACCCGTACAGTAACACGGATTTCACGTTTCACCGGAATATCTTGAGGTTGACTCTCCGAGTCAATTTTCGAGATACGGAGATACGGGCCGAAGCTGTGCAAAAGCTGCTCGTCGTCGATCCACTTCGCGGATAGCCAAGGCAGCAAAATAGCAGTGATCCAATCATTATGATCCAGTTTGAAGAGTAACATGGGCGGTGAAATTATTACATCTTAAGTGATGAGTTGGCAACGTGCATAATGGTACTTGTGGGAATCTAAGTTACGGAAATAAAACTATATGTAGACAAATAAAACTCATATCATGCTATGTTGATGTGGCCAATTTCGTGATAGCATCCATAGAATCAGAAATTGTCTGTCGGATTTTTTTCTTAAAAATTTGAACTCTTTTTATTTGGGATTTTGTTTTTTATATATTTTGTGTGTTTTGATGTATTATTAACAATAGTAAGTACAGATAAAGCTGTGGCATCGAGATAACTTATTGTTGGTGTGTAGTTAACAACTACAGTTGTTTCTAAATGTTATTTTTGCTAAAAATTACTGCAACTATTTACTATCATGTGGGCAGTGCTTTTTTGTCAATATAAGTATAAAAAAGTAAATAAAAAAGTTAACGCATTACGGTCTCTGTACAGGCTTAAATTCTTTCTCCCATTTAGCACAAAGATCGCGCTTGTACAAGCTCTTATTCTCCCTATCATAGATTATGCTGACGTTTGCTTTTCTGATATTAATCAACATCTTTTGAACAAATTAGATCGTTTGCTTAACAGCTGTATTCGTTTTGTGTTTGGTTTACGTAAATTCGACCACATCTCGGATTATAGAAACCAACTCAAATGGCTGCCTATCCGTGAGCGTAGGAGTGTCAGAGTTGTCCGTCTGCTATTTAATATCCTTTATGATCCACATACTCCAGGATACTTAAAATCTAGGTTTCAGTTTCTGGGGAACTCTCACCAGCGTGACCTTCGCTCAAGTGATAACCTGACCCTTCAATTTCCCGTCCATCACTCCGGCTTCGTAACCATTCCTTTACTGTATCCGCTATACGTCTGTGGAATAATCTTCCAATACATATCCGTCGCGCTGATAATAAAACCACGTTTAAGAGATTAGTGCGTGATCACTTTTCTGTCTCTGTCTAGCTGTAATAATATTAGTATATATTTTATTTATTTATTATATATTTTATGTATATATTCATTATGTATTTATTCATTAATATTTATTCTATATCTTTAGTATAATTAACATATATCTATTTTATAGGAATACTACATAATTATTTATGTCTTAATCTTTCTTCCATCGCCTCACTATAGTCTACAACATTTATTCCGGTTGACTGGTTGAGAATGCCTTATTGCGTTAAGTCCGCCGATTGTATTATTATTATGCAATGAAGATTAAATAAATAAATAAATAAAAAAGGTTATTAAATAACATCTCACACTAACATAGAATAAGCTAGAGGTACTTAGCGACAAAACTTCACAATAGTGAGCTGAATCGTTCAAAAATAAGTGTGGGACTGGCCGCTCTATAAACACGAGCTGAGGACAAATAAAAGTGGGATGTAGCGAGCTGCGCGGCTTATGTGGCTACAGAGTTGTCAGGGCAAACACAGCGCTCTCGACGCCCCCGCGCCGCAAACAGCAAGTGTGGCAAACACACGCTGCTTGTAATTGAAAATTTAATGGGCGCAGGTGCTCAAACGTAGCGCTGCACATGTGCTGTAGACGCGTATCGCCTTACGCCCAGATGGAGTATTGGTTCAATAATTGAGTTTGTTAATGTATGACGTTCAGTTTTGTTTGTTGTATATTTTAAACACAACTCCCTTTCGCATTGATTATACTAACAAAATATGAAAAGATATTGTTTGCACTCACAATATAAGTCTTTACCTTAGATTCATGTCTGTTTGGGACCTTTTCTATATAATACACTAGCGACCCGCCCCGGCTTCGCACGGATGCACTGCTGATACTAAATATACTACTGAAAAATTGTGAACATTATAAATGATCGTTTGCAATGTAATTATTTACGACATCACATTAGAAACTTTAAAAATAGTAATATTTCTCCACTATTTAATAGATATTATAATTAGAGATCGGATAATCGGATGCATATTTACCTAAAGTTAGTTTAAGACAAAGTATGGAAACGGCTTTTTATTGTTTTGTTAAATAAAAATCCCGGGATTGCGGAAACCTAATTTAGTTTTTGACAAAGTATGGAACTGTCTTTTTATTTTATTTCCATAAATAAAAATCCCGGAATTCCGGTACTGTAGAACATTTTGGTAATGCAAAACTAGTCGGTGATATGAGCTTATAATATCCTATTTAAAATGGGGCGTAAATATTACTAGACCATACTTACATTTCTGTTTTTTTATTCAATTATTTAATTGATTATTGTTTTAGTCAAACTAGTTCACTACTTTCGTATAACACTCTTCATGTAATAAATCGTACATTCATAAATCGCACGGGGAACTGAAACTAAACTTCATGTAAATACGTATGCATAGTTGTATAAATGAACCCGGAGTCTTGGTCTTTTGAAAATAAATAGGGCCTCTGGTACCTCACTTACTCGGCGAAACAGTACAAGCGCTATTTTACGCCGGTTTTCTGTGAGGCCGTGGTACCACTCCGATCGAGTCGGCCCAATTCGTGCCGAAGCATGGCTCTCCCACGGTAAGACGGTCCTCCCTTAAAGTTATGTCCTATTATTTAACCATATATAAATAGTTTTGATTAATATATAAATCCTCACATTCATAACATAAGTTCTGCGTCTATCAGGACCCGAACTTGTGAGCTGTTAGTGTAAGAAAAGTTGTTATTATTATTTTATTTCTTATGCATTTATTGTATGTGAAGTCAATTCAAAAAAAGTGTAAATGAAGTCATAAGCCGTAGTGGTACTTGTAGGTACACGAATATTGAATCGACGTGAAATCGGCGCGGCTCGCAAACAAACGCAGGTTCGAATTACAAAAGTGACGGGCGCGGGCGGCGTCTCAATCAAATCGCAAGACGGCAAAAATGGCCGCCGGGTAAAGAACCTGGATTGAAGTGCAAATGGAGTAATTTCGCACTCGCTCACCGTCTGTGGCGGCATCGCTCGGCTAGAGTGACGGCACGGTGTGGCGCCTCGGGATAAAATTTTCATAAAAGTTTTTCATGACAATATATTTTGAATTTCACAGTAGCATCATGTATTAAAAGTCAACTATCTTTCACGAATTGTAAGTTTTTATGTACTTACATTATGGATGTATTTTGGTTGATTTGTCGACAAAAAAATTGTTTATTTACTTTTGACCATATTTATATTATTATTATATAGAATTTCGCTTTAATAATGTTCGCATTGAATCAAATATTGTGGTATATGTTTTATTATTATTTCATGTAAGTCGGGGCTGATGTGCATTACTGCGACCTATTAAGATCTATTGTGACCAGCCTCCTATGTAGGTTCTATGTAGGCCCTACAGTAGCTCCCTTAACTGGGCACTGACCAAGAAAGATAGGATGTTCCCAGTTCGGATTGTTTTTATTTCATCTGGGTCAAGGATGTGTTTCCCCAGGTGTCTGTTTCTTTTGTGAATCAGCGGTTCACAGTAGCACAAGAGGTGTATTGGTGTTTCACGCTCTTGTTCGCAGAATCTGCATGTGTCAGTGTCCTTAAGTTTCATGTTGTGAAGGTGTCTATTCAACTTGCAGTGACCGGTCAAAGCCCTAACCATCACGCTCAAGTTACTCCTGTTAAGCTTTAATAGCTCGTCAGTGCGTTTGCGAGAGTATGGTTCGATTAGTGCTTTTGAGTGTGTCATCCCGGACGTACTGTGCCAGTCTGCTTTCGCCTCGTTAAGAAGGCGAGTGGTATATGTTTATGTTTACATGCTATTTGTATCGTTGTGTTGGTCTTATTGTGTTTTTTTTTGCGTATGTGAAAATTATTATTACTCGATATTACTAATTATTGTGTATATGTTTAGTTACATACGTATACGTGTATAGTTTTCATATATTTTTTTGTGTGTATAGTACTGTGTTATTATAGGTGGAAATGTTTCTTCGGCCTGATGTGTGTATACGATTTGGGTTATTGTCGTAATGTTAATTGTTCGTATATGTTGTGTCATGTTGATTGTAACCTGTTGTATGTACCTAATACAAAATACTCACTTTATGTCCACAGTTGGTACCGTATACCGTAGTTCATGTAGAGGTTGTAGACTTCTGGGGATCTGAAAGGCACCATGTATACTCGGTGGGCAATCTCCTAGTTAGCTGATATAGTTAAATAAAAAAAAATCCTAAAATATTACGTCTATTACGATTGCATCCAACACTTCTCGGCTTCGACTTAGACTACGTCTTAATATAAGTCATTAGTTTAAAAGTTATACAACGTGGATTCTGTTTATTTAAAGAAAAGAGCTTTGACAAACTAGTTGTACCAAATCAGCAGTGTGCTTATTTTCGTAATTCTCACAATGAAGATAATTAACACAGGATAACTAAAAGTGGGAGTCCTTGTTACACTTAAAATACATACATACATGTACTCGCGCCTGTTTCCCATGAGAGTAGGTAAAGATCAGAGTTTGCCACTTGCTACGATCCCAACATCTTTCCTAGTTTCTACGACCTACATTAATATTTTCGTCCACGCTCGTCTCCTTTTCTTCCTTCAGGATATTTCCTATTCGGTTCAAGTATATTCGTTTATGTTGTTTTCAATTAACTAGCCCATTCTCAATAGGCTTTGTATCCACTATGAACAAATCTGATGCATTAGGTTGCATAACTATTAAGATGATCATTTAATTATGAAAAAACAAAGTTTTATAAAATAATAACTTTTGATTATTTATATTTTTATAAAACGAAATTGCACAAAATAAGCCATAAGTCACGTGACAGCAAAAACCAATTAAAAAGTGTTACGTCACGCCGTGCGAAACGTCAAAGTCAAAATGTCATTCCCAAGTGTCTTGTGGAAGTGCGAAGAAGAATGGGCATCATTCCTTCTCGCGAGTGTTAGCCACTTTTTACGTATCTGCTGATTGTTTGGCACGTATGTAAATATTTTTTTTGGTGTTTTTATACTTGTGCTTGTACACTGGGGCACTATGCAGTACTTGTAATACGATGAATCCATTTTTTATTAAAATAACTTCACAATACCGAATATTCCGATACTAAAACAGCTGTGTTTTGCACGGCGTGACGTCATTCAAGACGCCATGACAGTCATGAGCGTTTTTGATGACTAATGTCAAATATTTAATTAAATGCAAAATTATTCTTATAAATAAGCATTTTTTTTTCAAAAATAATAATTATTTTGTATAGAATAGGCATCAAGGTATATTAGTATCTAACTACTGAAATTTAGGCAACAAGCCTATTGCCGTATAATTTGTTAAGTCTATTTTTTATATCCTTTTTACGAGTCAAAGCCATTTAAGAAGTCGCTTCTTGATTTTTGTTACTGCATTTTCATTCACACCGCACAATTTTCTTATGAAAATATTCAAACAAACGGAATAACAGTAGTACAAAAGAATTTAATTGTGATTTTCTACATCGTCCTAATCATAAGCGATCAGATCGCCACCCTATTGACGGCGAACAAACATAAATTTGATTAGGGCAGGTTTGGCGCAATCAACAACGCGAGCACAATTTGTTCGCACGTGGAGCGGTGCGATTGACGGCTCTCCAGAAGTGGCACACAACAATAACGCAGCAACAAAAGAAAACAACGCAGACATGCTATCACGAGGAGTTCATTGTATACTGGTATTTGGGCGAATCTCCTTTTAGCAAAATGAAGACTGAAGAAGAATCTTCGATGGCTCATAAAAGCTTTACTTTATCGCAGGATAAATTGGTAGTATAGACTTCTCTGCTTGGGTGCCTACCTCATTACATTAAACGAAAAAAATCAACATTTAAAAACATTCGTCTAATCTAATTAATTGAATTTTGAAATAATATCAGTGCACAGCTTGTCTTTCGATATATGCTAAAGATTAAATTTTTCTCTATCATTGCAACTATGATCTGTTCTGGACCAGCAACTTTTTTTAGATTACCTTCTCATCATTTCATTTGTCCATCATTGTTTCTTTTATCGTCTCTGGAAAACCACTCTTTAATTGTTCTGGTCCAGTTCTCTTGTCTTTCTCTCAACTGTTCTATTTTATCTTATCTCTATTTTATTTCTGTTAATTTTATTTTATCTCTCCTATTAATTCCAGATACGAAAATAGTATGGAGTTTATTTCTATACTATTTTGATAGACATTTAGTATTTTTTTCGTTGGTGTGCATGTTTAACTGCTATATATTAGATCGGGCAAAATACAGATGTTACAGAGTATTATTTATATCTTTCATAACTTAAACTAAGAGATATCAAAATATTATGAGATATCATGAGATCAATAGAGAGATATCATGAGAGATATCTTATCCAAGTATTGGCAATTCTCTTATTAATTTATCACCTTATCTCTTCGTGAACCACAATGATCCACATGGAGAATATATCTTAAAGTTACTTCGTAGGTTAACATCTACTTGTTACCTTACGATGAAGGTTTTTCTTTGTTCCCCTGAGAAAAATGCATTAAATTGCATACCCCGGCTGTGGCGAGCCGGCGGTTATGTGGGGCTCTCCTCCCCAGAAGGGGGAAGCCTACCCACTAAAAACCTCAGAGATGGCCTTCTTCAGGCATGTAGGGTGCCCCCGGGAACGCGAAGCGACTTCCGGGAACCCCCAGCCTCCGCTCCCCCGTCGATACAGGGGAGCTCTCCTCGGGGGAGGTTACACTACCTCCCCCGATCTCCTCCACTGACGACGACCCCGGCCACGGAAGGGGCGTGGTCCTAAAACTACATTCGAACTTTGTTAGAAGTTTATTCTAATACGGATTTTAATGTGTATTTTTTCGTGGTGCGATGACTCTGGCGGTTGTTGTTTGAATGCGCATGTCATCTACGAGTATAGCTCCTGTTAGTTGACTCGATCTAAATTATCTCTTAAAAATTGAATTTGTGTATACCCTACAAATCAATGCGTATGTTTTAATGTATTTTCTATTCGTTTTGTGATTAACGTCAATGATAAAGATGAAAATACAAAAGTTAGTAATCACAACACGAAATTGCTTGTAAAAATAAATTATTCTTACTGAATGTAATGTTACATATATTTACACCTTATTTTAATATAACGTATATACATATATATGTATATATAAGTAATATTTTATAACTATCGACAATTAACATAAACTATAGTGTGTTGCTCTATAACTAAAGAAACGACATATAAAGTTTAATCATTGCTTTATATTACAATAACAAATAACTAAATCCCTTGGAAATATCTTTTACATTTTTCACCTGTAATATTTTTTTAGTTACAATGAGACCAAAGCAACTATGAAAGTATATTTACTTATATTTATTGCTGTCTTTATTTTTCTATTTACTTATATTTTATAACCTCCGTAATTGGATGGTTGATATACCGGTATCAAGGTATCGCCATCTCTGAGGTCCCGGGTTCGAGTCCCGGTGGGGGCAGGTGTTGCGTGATGAATGCCACCATTTGTACCTAGTCATGGTTGTTATTTAATATTTCTATCAAAAATATTTATATATGTATAATATATGTATGTCTATCCGTTACCCTAGATCCTATAACACAAGACTTATACAGATCTAGGCTAATTTGGGGAAGTGTAAGAAATATTATTTATTGTATATTTTTTGATTGTGTAATTTATTTATAGCCGTCTCAATTTGAACAGTAGGTACTTACCGAGCTATCTGCAAAAGCTTTACAATATTCAACGCCTATCGGACAAGTTGTAATCAAATAAATTTAAACTTTTCCGTATCCAAGCTCGCCAGATCCGTCAATTTCCAATATAATAACAGAATATTTCGAGTGATCCTCAACAACAAATCTCCCGGCAGGTACGGCAGATAATTTAATTATGGCAGCGCAAACATCGCCCGGAGGTACCCCCCATTCAATACCTCCTCAACTTTGTAATAAAGAGGATGAGCCGTGCTATTGATTAGTCCCAGTTGATTCTGACCTCACCCACTCTATATTAGAGTTCAAAATAATTCCCGAAATAGGGAAACAATATCCAAGACGGGCCGTAACATTATCAATAAAGCACATTAAGATTTTTTGCCAAAATATTGGAGCAAAATGAAATGAAATATAATTAAAAATATAGCAGTATGTGAAAAAAATTGCGTTTAAAGTTTATAAAGCCTGAAGGATGGAACTTTTAAATCTTAAAGAGGTTTTTCTGCTTTATTAAACACTAGCTTTTGCCCGCGACTTCGTTCGCGTGGACTTCAGGTTCGTCCCGTCTAGTCTAGTAATAAGTAAGAAATACGGTAACTAAGCACTGCAGAGCCCTAATCATAGGCCTATAGGTAGCTACTGCAGTATGCTCCTATAAACTACGTAGGATTCAGTCAGCGTTTGCAATGTAAGCGCAAAAAATGTGTTTTTTACGACATTAGAAACCTCAAAAATTGTAGCCTATGTGTTATTTTGATGTAAAAGCTATATTGTGGTAAAGTTTCATTCAAATCCATTCAGTAGTTTTTACGTGAAAGAGTAACAAACATCCATACTTACAAACTTTCGCCTTTATAATAGTAGTAGGATATACCAGTCTATAAATTTTATTAAATTAATTAAATAGCTATTATTATTAATTAAAATTTGCTTTAGAAGTCGAAAGCTTCGAATAATTTTCACATCACTGTTTTGTATAGAGTAGTGCTAGTTTTTGATTTCTACTAGTAAAATTTGAGTAGAAATAGCACCATTTTTCAGTTTCCTTTCTTACGAGTATTTTTATGCGGATGAAACAATAACCACTATAATTTACTCCATAATTAATAATTTCGTTTATTAATCAATTTCAGTTGTAATAATTACTTATATAGGTGAAGTAAATCATAAATCGAGTTAATTAATCAAAATTGCCAATAAGACTAATTTTTAATTTAAAAATGTGATTTTCTATTTCCCAATTTCATATATCTTTCTGTTGCTGATGAAAAACATGCAACCTTAATATACTGTGAAGAAACTAAAGGTGTCTGTGAAGCTCGCTAAACTGACACTGGGCTTTCTAATTTAGTAACTACTAACGACCAGCCCCGGCTTCGCACGGGTGCAATTAACAAAATGTTTATGGTGGGTTATCCCTAAGAGATAGACATATACCATCGCGAACTTTTTTGTTGAATTTTTGAGGTGGACAATACTGTAGTACATTATTTTGGTGATTCTCGTAGGGTTCAGCCAGCGTTTTTGCAATATAAGCGCAAAAAAACGTGTTATTTACGACATCACATTAGAAACCTCTAAGTTTGTCAAAATCAAAAAAATCAAAATAATATTTATTCAACATAGACCTTTACAGGCACTTATTGACGTCAACAAACAAAACAAAAAAAAAAAGCTTAAATAAAAAAAAACAAATACCTTGTCCGTACGTACGAATAAGGAAAAAAAAAGAAAAAAATATATTGACTCGACACCTGTTCGGAAATTGGAAGAGCCTTCTCGAGAAGAACAGGCAAGAAACTCTGAAGGTCTATTTTTTATCTCCTCTTTTCAATGTTAACAATCACAATAATACAATACAAAAATACAATATAGTACAAGATACAATCACACCTAATACGATTACAGTCGTATGTATGTTTACATACACATATAAAATAATACAATATTATAAATAATGTAGTTACCAAACATGGCTCTATGAATAGTGTCCCTATTCCCAAATAGTGTGATCATTTAGATAGTCACTTACTTTATAATAACCTTTACTCATGAGTGTCTTTTTGATATGGATTTTAAATTTATATAAAGGCAAATCAATGACACCTTGCGGAAGTTTGTTAAACATAGATATACATTTCCCCAAAAACGAACAGCTAGTTTTATGGAGTCTGAACATTGGAACGTCAAGTTTATTTTTGTTTCTAGTATTCACATTATGTAGATCACTGTTTTTATTGAATTTATTATAGTTTCTATATACAAAAACTAATATCAGTGTATCAAAATAATATCAGTGTTTCTCTACTATATTATGCATGTATTATACATATAAACCTTCCTTAAGAATCGCTCTATCTATTAAAAAACCCGCACCAAAATCCGTTGCGTAGTTTTAAAGATATAAACATATATAGGGACGGACAGACGGCGGATATCGGCTTTGTTTTAGTAATGTAGATGTAGTTACCACGATAGGCTTCATCCTAATATATGTGCTACAGTGAAGAATGTAACAATGCTAAATCGCGGAACACTATTTATTCCATTACATATGTGCGTCATGAGCATTATGGCGCCAGTGAGTAGCGTTTCATGTGCGTGAAAGATGGCGTCCGATGAATTCAGGCCGCTTTGGTGATTGATAGGCGTTGATGACTGCTCCCGTACGCCGCCAAAGTGTTATTGATGAAGAATGTCTAATACAACCTCCTAAGCTACAACTAGACTAGGTGGTACAATGATGTGAATATATAATTTCCAATGTATTCAGGTCAATGTATTTTCCGTAACTGATAATGATATAACTGATAAATTTGTTAATTAGACTATTTTATTACATTATATTTCTACTAGCTTGTGCCCGCGGCTTCGCCCGCGTACTAATCGTATTTTTCAACCGTCTACATAAAGGGGCTTCTCAGTGTGACCCGTATGTTTTATGTACGTATGTAAGTATGTATGTTTGTCCGCGATTATCTCATGTTTGGCTGAACCAATTTAGATACGCTTCTCGGAAAAGTATTTCTAACATTTTGGAAGTTTCGGTATATGACGTTTTAGTGAAGGAGGTTCCCATATTTTTTTAAAGAAATGATTGCTATTCCTTCATTTATACAAACACTAACGTCTCAAACCATATTGAAAAATCGTTAGTTACGATGCGCAAACTACAAATTTAGAAATAAAGGAAAAATTGAAAACTTTAGGCACACCACTGCCACGTTGGATTTTAAAATCATTGTTGTTTTCGTAATCAGCGAACCGATAAACCATAGAAACAATACCCATTGTCGATTTTCAGACTTTGACACCCCATTTCCCCCTTTTAGGGGTTGAATTTTCAAAAATCCTGAAAGACGTGTTTACTCATTTATTGTTAGGAGTACTCCTGCGAAGTTTCGAATAAAATATTCAAACAAATCTTGTTTCTCCATACAAACTTTGGACCCCCATTTCACCCCCTTAAGGGATGAATTTTGAAAAATCCTTCCTTAGTGCACCCCTACACCTTATAAGGAACCTACGTGCCAAATTTTTAATCTCTAGGACCAGCGGTTTGGGCTGTGCGTTGATATGTCAGTCAGTCAGTTTCTTCTTTTATATATTTAGATGAGTGCTTTCAAACTGCTTCATTCTCAAGATCATTCAACTATTCCATTTCTGATTGTTGCAATATCTTGCCAGTTCCAATTCGTATACTGAAAACATGAAACTTATTCGTAAATAGGCTAAAATTAGGCAGTGCAAGGGTTTGAGTGATATTAAACTACGGACTTACTCTTATCTTCACTTTGTCTGTTTAATTACTGTGTTGTCATATATTGCTCTCTGCATATTTTTTGTTTTGTTTACTCGGAGTATTTGTTTATGTGTTTTTTATTTAATTTATGTTTTATGTATAAATTTTGTTTTGCTAATACTCGGCATAATATAATAAATAATTCTCATCTGAAATACCTAAAGTTTATATACATAGAAGTCTAGTTATCAGTAGTAATATATGTCACAGATCTCTCAGTATTACATTATATGTATATGTTATGTGTTTGGTTAACGATATAAATTGAACGGAAAAATATTTTTTTTTGGATTTGTGTCGTGTATCATCACTTAGCTAATCATAGTCCACTGCTGGACATAGGCCTCTCCCAATTTGCGCCACAACACCCGGTCCTCCGCCTTCCGCGACCCCCAGTCCCCTCCAGCGACCTTCTTCAGGTCGTCAGTCCACCTGGCGGGGGGGCGTCCTACCTTACGGACGCGAGTCGCGGTCTCCATTCAAGGACTCGTCTGCTCCATCGGCTACCAGTCCTTCGGCAAACGTGGCCAGCCGATTGCTACTTCAGCGAGCTTATTTTGCGAGCTATGTCGGTTACTCTGGTTCTTTGTCGAATGACCTCATTACGAATTCGATCCTTCAAAGAAACTCCGAGCATAGCTCGCTCCATAGCCCGCTGCGCGACTTTAAATTTATGGACTAGCCCGACCGTTAATGTCCACGTTTCGGCGCCGTAAGTCATAACTGGTAGGACGCACTGGAAGAGAAGACCCGACGAAGCTTGCTAAACGCTGCCCAGCCCAGCTGGATCCTTCGATCGACTTCTCGTTCGAAGTTGTTTCTACCAAGCTTAATTGCCTGCCCTAGGTAGATATATTCTTGAACAATTTGGAGCATCGATCCTTCGTCATATATCGGTCTCGGCATGACATGTCCATTGAACATAATCTTGGTTTTATCCAAGTTCATGACAAGACCAACTTGTGTCGTGTATATTTTCATGCAAACATTTTATTTATTGTAGTTAACCTGACCAGATTTTATATAAACACATTATAATGGAAGATTTATCTGGAGTGACAGATAATGTTGTGTTCGTCGAACTAAATAAAATGTATTAGCACCAAAAAACTACGATATTAATCCAAAATGCTGTTTCATTTTAATATGTAGTGTTGGCGCAAATATAATACAATACATTTTTGCTATTGATTCTTACCTGATCAGGTTTTAATTAGCCTCTAGGACTAATATAATTAGATATAATTGTAAACTGTTTATAATTAAGACGTTAATTGACGATAAGGCCGAAGGTGGAAATGACCTTCTAGACTCTTCTAGCACTTAGAAACTCTCTACTTTGCCTATATTTGTGAGATAACAAGAGAGTTAGCTAATTAGGTGGTGATAAAAGCACTATTAAAGTCTTCACAATCGAAGTCCGTTTTGACAGGTGTCATAAATATCTGTCAAATATCGTAATTTTGACAGCTTCATAGATTTTGAAGACCAAACAGTGACCAAACAAAAGTGAACCAACGAGAAAATTTTCTGTTTCTATAAGAAATTAAATCTCAGACCCCCTAGACCAAATATAGGACTATACAGTTATAGAAAATCAAAAATATTAAATGGTTATCCTGTTCATCCCGCACCCCCACTCAAACTTATCCCGGGCCGTAGTTAATTACCATCGGACGAGGTGCACTAGTAAGTCAATCAAACTTTGTTCATACATATGGATAACTGGACTCCAAGGATCAGCTGATTTTAATATGACTGTTGTATATTAAGAATAAGTTTAATCACAATGTAAAAGCAAAATTAAACTATATAAACAAATTTAAAGCAAGTATTTTAAGTAAGTTTATTTGGAGGTACTTTTATATTGAAAATTGAAACTATTCTGTCAGAAAATCTCCTATTCAGTCAGAAAATCAAATACCTTTAGGTTAGGGGTAATAGATTCAATGCTGGCGGACGAGGGAGGTTGGAGGGCTGTGGCCTCCTTCTGTGAAGCAGTGATGCTCCAGAAGGAGGCCGCCGAGCGGGGTCGGGAGATGGCCGATCCCGCTGGAAGGAGGCGGCGCCGGGCTCGGCAGCACAGCTGCGGTGCTGCCACGGGTCGCCGGCGACTTCCTCGCGCCCGCGGATACGGTGACCCGGGAAAGACTATGTCTCTCCCGTGGCCGGGGTGTCGTTGGTGTAGGAGATTGGGGGAGGTATTGTAGCCTCCCCCGAGGAGAGAGGGAGCGGAGGCTGAGGGTTCCTGGAAGTTGCTTCGCGTTGCCGGGGGCTCCCTACATGCCTGAAGAAGGCCATCCCTGAGGTTTTTAGTGGGTAGGCCTCCCCCTTCTGGGGAGGAGAGCCCCACATAACCACCGGCTCGTTACAGCTGGGGTATGCAATTTAATGCATTTTCCTCAGGGGAACAAAAAAAAGGGGTAATAGATTAGTGATGTCAATTTTTTTATTCTGAATAGTCGAATTCTTTAATTTTTTCTTACACCCAATCTTAATATATATATTTCTTGTGTGCGTGTGTATGTGACTGAACTCCTCCTAAACGACTGGACCAATTTTGATGAAATTTTTTGTGTGTATTCCAGGGGGCTTGAGAATGGTTTAGATTCACAATACGGTCATATAGATATTGTTTTTCAGCTAAATTATTTATTTAAAAACATTTGAGACAACGTGAGACAACGTGACATTTGAGACATTTGACAGGACAACGTCTGTTGGGCCAGCTAGTAATATATAAAATACAAAGTATTAATATGTTATATGTACACAAAATGATTAATTTAAAAAAAAATGGTTTTTTATAATACAATGAAATTAATTAAATTCCATAGCAGTTTTACTATTGTGTTATATTCTAAAGAGTATTATTTTATCTGTATTATTTATTCTATCTACTCTTTTATCGCTAAAGCCTCCATAGGAGTTTCAGGCTTAGTACAACCACTAAATAAATGAATTAATTACAAATGCAGCTGAATTAACATTGCATTTAAGGTTTCCAGTGAAAAAAGCAGCTGGAATTCACATAGAGTCCGCGCGTGAGCGGGACGGCGACGTGACGAGCGCTGGGTGTTTAATATATTGTTTTAAACTTGTTTAGGGTGTATTTACGCAGTATTTATTTTAAGCTGTATTAACAATATTATGAAATAAAGGTTTCCTATACGTATATATAGTTCAAAGTACGTGGATCTTTTTTTTACTATATAGCGGCAAAAGAGTTACGGCCTGCCTGATGGTAAGTAGTCACCGTAGCCTAGGGACGCCTGTAACACCAGCCTTCCTGCCTTCTTGAAGAAATCCATACTGTTTTCCCCTTTGGAAGCCTTATCAGGGAGATTATTCCATTTCGAGCGTATATAGGAGGAAATTCCTCTGTGACCGCACTGTGCATGACCGCTGTTTCGCGGTTTCTGTAAACCTGTTTCGCGCTTCTTGCTAGCTAGTAAATATTAGAAGCTAGTGTGTGTTGCAACGTGGTAGCTGGACTGACTTGATAATAACAGACTGACATACATGATCCGCGCCTTTACATTTTCCTATTTATTGTACCTTAACTGTGCCAGTGAGAATATTGAAGAGAAGAGAAGAACTTAGTGTGTAATCCCTATGGTCAATCTAGGGTTCTCCGAAGGCGTAGTGAAAACGCGGTAACTATTTATTTATTTGATACTAGCGGACCCGACAGACTTCGTCCTGTCAAAAAGATTTGTACAGTGACAGTTTTTTGTTCCTAATTATTTTATAGATAATGTCGCATAGCCAACCAAATCGCAAAAAAAGTCTAAATTACCTATTACATTTTGTGGCTATTCAATTTTGGAACGTGACATTAAATCCTCCAACGATGTATTCTGTGCTCCAACGCACGCACGCACACTGTTTTGATAGATATGATTGAATTTCAACTATATGTAGCGTTAATAAAGCGCAAATTGACTCTTTGATGTTAGGAACACACCTTCATTGCTTAGACAACAGTGAGTGCTTGCAATATGAACTTTATACAATAACAATAAAGCTCAATTCGACTGTACGTTTTAGTTAGAAAACGTTTGCATGGGATAATAAAAGGGCTGTTTTTAGGGTATTTCCGATAATTATTCGAATTTTCCTCATTGTAAAAACCCTCCTTGAACTTCAACGAATATTAACAAAAAAGAATTGGCCAAATTGGTCCAGGCGTTGTTGAGTTATGAGCTTACCAACACATTTTGCTATTCATTTTTATATATAATATTGTTAAAATATATACAAACCTAGTTTAGTTCGCTCGAGCTGTGGAAAATATTGTATAGATTATTTTAGTAACCGTAATCTGAACTCTACGATACAAGCTAAGCTTAGTGTAGAGTTCGCTAGTTATAAGTTTTATGTCTGTAATAATCTCATTATTGTAATTATTATATTGTAATTCTAATTAAATTAAATTGTAATTAAATTATGTGAATGGTCACTAGCTTTTTAGCAGACAGAAGCATAATGGTGTTAGTGGACGGTAATTGCTATGACTTAATGTCGGTTAAAGCTGGTGTAGCCCAAGGAAAAGTGCTGTAGCCTACAACACTTGTTGTAGTTCCTTCTAAATATGAAAATATGTAAGGATGAACTCCCTGGCGAATGCGAGCAGTGCTATGATAGTATGTGGCCGTTTGCATTCAAACGATTCGGCGGAACATAGCAAAAAAATTAAAAAATATATTAATTAAACCGATATAATCGACAATTCCGTATTAATATTATAAATGCGAATGTTTGTATGGATAGTTTGTTATTTTTTCACGTAAAATCTACTTTAAAGATTTTATTACAACTTTAGAATAATAAGCTACATTATTCTTACATACCTACATCAAAATAACATAGCTACAATTTATAAAGATATTCATTACTCGAAATATTAATATTTCAAGTAGCTTATATTAGGAGTTTATATAGGATTACTACGCAGACAAAGTCGCGGGCACTAGCTAGTGACATACATGAGTGAGTGAGTAACATATGGTGAAATCAATGAAATCTCAAGACACATCTCAAGACAAACAAACAGATCAGAGGCGTGCAGGTACTGGGCCCTACTAAGTGGATTAATCAAGGATCGAATCAAAGGGCCGACCTTAAAGGGCTGAGAGGTCACTTCGCAATTTCGCTAATTGCAACCTTCGACAGCAAAGAAGCAACTCTGCGGTGGCTGTTCAGTTGTGTAATCAAATCTATTAAAGTTATTCGACGTTGTGCTGTAACTAAGTGTAAAGATTTCATTTAAAATGTATAACCATGAAAACAATGACATACTTTAATTTTTTCTTAAAAAAGGGACTTCTGATGAAATGCTTTTATAGTAATAAAACATTATTTTATTTATATAATTAAATAACAAAACAATATTTTGGCTTTGAATAGAATAGGGAATAAATCTCTTTTTTGAAAAGAATCTTAATTTGATCCTTGCGTGTCAATAAACCATATACTAAAAATATAAAAATTTTATACACTCGTTAAGTACTATAAAAATTGCATTAAAATTTAATATTTTCAAATTTCGCGCGTAATTTGACGAAGGCGCCGCACGAGTTGTTACTCTGTAGCGATGACGTCAATACGGCATGTAAATAATAAACAAAGCTCTATGTTTGATGCTATGTGTTATATTCATAATTTAAAAATGAGTTATTATCTTTTATATATAAACAACTAATAAAGGAATAATAATAAAAGAGTAATACTGACATCGATGTTTTAATACTCCGTATCTCGGCAGAACAAAAGTCTGGATTTGCAGCAAAGAATTTTCCGACCATTAATGCATTTATTTTTGGTAAATTCGTACTATCTCCTTTTACCTACAAAACTGCTTTCCATAATGTGATTCACGTGCGATTTCAATTTAACTTACGTATTTATAACGTTCTCTTACATTAAAAAAGCAAGCTACAAACTTCTTTTTTTATTGTTTTGCGGCTTTATACGTACTATGATTCATAATGACATTGACACGCATAAGTTTACAGTACCTTATGACGTCACGACATGGCGGCCTATGTTTCGCTCTTGTTTTACGTATAGATTAAAAAAGTGAACACTTTAAAACTAATTTTTATATTATTTTTGTTATTTTATTTACTTAAACACGATGGTTCCGACTATTTAATGCATAAGCTATCATAGTTATATGCTTTTAGATCTTTTCTAATATAGAGGGAAGTACCCTATTACGTCTTCAAGAATTGCGAATCAACATCAAGTGAAAATTTATAGTTTTTTTTTGGTTTTAATAGAAATATGTGTTTTTCAGAAATACATAACATTTTCAGTTATGATATTATTATAAATTGTCGAGTTGTATGTCGGTATCATAATCACTCACTGTTAATATTTGTTACTAAAGGACATTGTTCCGGCTCCATACATGTTCTGCCTAAGAACCGTTTGAATCGAAAGTGACTTATATAAACTCTGGAAAATTATATGGAATCCTATGAAATAAGTTTTCACGAACGGACACTTCAGGGAACTAAAATAATTACGAATAAAGTTAATATTTTGAGGTTATAAATAAAAAATAACCAACCTTGCGTGAAATATCAGAGTAGTAATATCAAAGTAATATTAACAATACTATGTACAGCTATATATGTTCTCTTCTAGAACTAGGAAAGGACTACTCTACTAGATACTAGGAAAAGAGATAGTACCTAGTCAAGTTTAAGATAATTCTTTGACAATTATCATTTTACAAAATCCAGTCCTTTACACACAGCCGAGTCTACCAAGTACGCAATGTAATCGGAGTCCGTAATCAAGCTAAAGTTGTTAGAATAAAACCATGAAACGCATAGAAAATCACAAAAGAAACGATAGTCGCAATGCAATCAAAAATTGAATGAAATGGACACAGATAAGGTATGAAGTACACCAGTGTTGCCAATTACGAAAACTATAATACTCGAATGCCAAGCTAGAAATTCGTGATTTTGCTTAAAAAATATATAATACTAGTTTTTTCTAGCTAGTCAATTTAGGTATTTAAATGAATAAAGTGTTATCAACTAATTTTAATAACCGACTTCAAAAAGGAGCAGGTTATCAATTCGATCCGTATTTACCGAAATCGCGAAAACTTCCGAAACTGGCAGCACTGGCTGACGGAAAACATTTTATACGGCATCAATAATTGTGACCCAACTTTTTATTTGGAATTTATTTATTTGAAGTGTCCGTGGAATACTAAAATATGTTTCAAGTAATATAAAAAGAAATGAAAATTATAGTATAATTTATATTCACATCGGTTCTTAGGCCAAAATTGAACAATGTCCTTTTGTACTATTTAAAGAACGCATTCAAGTCTTCTATTTATAAAATTGTCAAATATTGACATTTGAAATATTTTTATTACATTAATGAATATTGAAATAATAAATTAATGTACTAAAAATAGAATTTATTTATTCAAAATTAAAATTGGCTCATGATATTTTCTTCTGAAAGTCGAGGGAGCTAGCAAGGTATGGTTGGATCGTTGCAAGTGGAACTGTGATCTCTGCCTACTGTATAGGCAAGAGGCTTGAGAATATGTATGTATGTATTTTCTCTTTAATATAGATACCATATAGGCTCATGCTTAAACTCATGCTTATGGTAGTGGCTTCTAAACACATACATACAAATGTAGTTCTAAAAGAAACACCAAAAATTACTACTGAATATAAGTAAGCCGTTGTGTAGTTTTCATTCTTTCTTTTCACATTAGATTTAGGCGAATTGACACGCCGGACAGTGCGGGCTTGGCTTGGACTCAGCAATTAATATTAAAGCCTCCTTCCCATTGGAGGCTGCTCTCTGCCAGATTGGGGTAACCGGCGTTGTATGTCGAATCGTTAGGCACACTTTTATTAATAAGGAGTCATCCATAAATTACGTCACACAAATTTCGTGATTTTTTGCTCCTCCCCCCGTCCTTGTCACATTTGTGAGACTCCCCCCCCCTAGTGTGACGTCACAAATTTTTAATTTATAGAAATTATTGAATGATAAAAGCGGTTTCGAAATCAGTTTTATTTTCATTTTAATAAAATTAACATCAAATCAATTAACAAACCAAAAAACGATTACTTATATTAAATAAGTATATGGTCATTTCATGATTTTCTTATTATATTTTTCAAAATCACGTACTATAATCAATTAGAAAAATAGTACGTTTCGGGAGTACCCCTATTAGTAGATAGAAGAAGATACTATTCCTTTATTTATTTATGAGAGTATAAAGACTTTACAATAAAAGTTAATATTTACAGCACTTTTCATACTAATACTAATAATTTAAAGTTTGCGTTTTAACAGTTAGCATATGGTAGTTTTTGAAATGTGACGTCACGAAATTTAAGATCCCTCCCACCCCCTTGTCACACAATGTCACACTTCGTCAACCCCCTCCCTCCCCCTAACCGTGTGACGTAATTTATGGACGGCCCCTAATCCACGAAAAATAAATATTACGATTCTTTTTGCCGTCTGTTTAAGTTATGGCACACCGTCTCTGATGCGTTTCTTACCGCATCAATGAGACTGGGTAAGAAAAGCATCTTGCAAGTCTTTTGAGTGAAAATGACAAATCGCAGAATTTATTTAAATGCATTTATTTAGGTAAATCATTACAAATAAGTTGCTGGGGTTTCCCAGAAAGTAGTCGAAACACTTGTGATGGGAAACCTCGCTCTCAAATCGTAGCAACATATGTGTATCGTTCATAAATCTTATATCGCAACTTATCGATACAACCTCACTTTATTTGGCAATATGTTGTCAGTATTTACGAGTATGTATTAATTGCGTAAACTAAGATCCAAGCAGAAATGTAGTCTGGGGCGATGCAGAGCTGCCGTAAAGACGTATATAGAGTTAAAGTGGCGCGTCAGCCACGTAATTGTCGACAATATTTTTTTAATAGCCAACAATAAATTGCCAAACAATTAGGGACTGGGGGGAGAAGATTTCATGTTTGGTAGTTTGAAGTGTAAAATAGGCATGTACAAGGTATACACTAGGGAGGAGGTGGAAGGATATTAGCTATTATTACCTCTTTATTAAGGCGATGTCAGTACGATTGGAAGTCCTGTAATTGTCGCTAACTCGAAATCCCTGCTAAGTTTTATTCTTACACGTGAGTAATATTTGTAACTCTCAACATGGGAGTCGCGAGAATTGTAATAATATAGGTTATGAGAATGAAAAAAGGACACAAGTGAATCGCGTTGCAAGCTAAGCTGTGGTGATCGTGTTCTACGAATTGTTAAAAACGGAAAGAAAGAAAAGAATGGACGGTATAGCAAGCATGCTCTGGCTAAGTTGTACCACTAAATCGCGTATTTTTGAAAGAATAGTATGTCTATATATATATATAAATGTAGTTAAAAAATCCTATGTGTAAAAGGCAGTTACAACGTTATGCAATCCGCGATGTGGGCGGGCGGCCGCTCGCGCGCGTAACTGGCGTTGAAGCACAGGATTTATGGGCGCGCACTAATTTATGCGCTACGCCGCGATTAATGGAAACACTTACAGACTTTAATGCTATTCCGATTCGTTATTCGCAAACAGTCCGACTTGCCGCGCGTCAACGGGGGAGTAATTGCTTTTGCGTCAGTCACTGCTGACCTGCTGGTGGTGGTGAAGCATTTTCAGATCTAAACTTAAAAGATAAACAAATCAATAGTTCACTATGCTGAGTGCCATGGACAATGGAATTCTTGTTCACCTTCAGGACTTTAGAATTGCCGCGCAATCTGTCCATTACGGCGGCACAACATACGCACATCACTGTAAAGAAGTGCCGCTACGCGTGCCTCCGCAAACATGGTGAATGCACTGCACCACCAAGGCAACTATCGCTCTGAAGGCATTGCTGTACTGTACACTTGTAGTTCTTTGACTTCTTTACAACCAATAGCGTAGCATCTTTTACATGCAAAAGTCATTGTAAAATCGTATTTGTAAAATATATATACTTGTAATAAATCTGTAGAGAGGTCGATTTTGTATATTTCCAAAATAACTATCAAGTGGTGATTTGGGTTCGATACTGATGCAATCAGTAAATTTTTGTCTCTCTGTCTGTCTGTATAACCGTTATAGAAAGAAAAACTACTCGACGGATTTTAACGAAACTTGGTACAATTATTTTTCATACTCCTGAGCTGGTCCAATCAGAGGGCAGAGCAGTGAAGAGAAATGTTGGGAAAACGGGAGAAGTTACTCCAATTTTTTAAGCTTCCGTCGCGAGTGCAACCTTAATGGTTACAGCTACACAGAAATCATGAATGACGGAAATGTTCTCCTTAAAATTATATAAAAAATATCCCACGACAGCATATGTCTATCTTTTATGGTTGATTCACAATAACACGTGTAACTCAAATGCTACCTAAAATTAAGATTCCACGCGGACGAAGTCGCGGGCACAACTAGTCTTTGAATAAAAGTACTTTTATTTTGGATTACAACAACAAACTACACAATAACTACACGTATGTGAAAAATTATATCTAAAATTCTTGGTAGATACAGCCTCCTTCGCGTGTCACAGTCCGGTAAAAAGGTTAGGAATTTGATAATTGGCTAATTATTGTTCATAGTTCGTCATATAGAAAGTAGCTAAGGATTATTTATTTCCTTGCCATCATAACTATGTACCTGCTTGGAAAAGAGGTCCTGTATTCATGAGGCAGGGTGGCAGGTGCTGAGGTTGGTCGGTTTTCGCGAGCCACTGAACACCCCAATATTCATGGCGCTCCGATCAGCTTCTGCCTAATGGATTTGTTGGGTCTATTTTCAGCAATACTTCTTCCAAGAGACCGTATTTCTCGCTAAACATAATTAAAAGTATTTGCTTGTCCAAATGACTAGATCTAAGTTCCTATAAGACCTAGGTGTGTTATAAAAAGATAACAATATTATTTATTGTTATAAAAAAAAAACTATGAATAAGAAGTTTCAAAATGATATGGATATATTCTGTGACTCCCTTGGCGTATTTAAAAAATCATAGTTTTTATTATTAATGTTTTTCGTTACTTCTCGGCACTTTCGGACTATCTGGATATATATTTGTCATCGAAAATTAGGTTTCTAAGACTATTTATTACTTGAATAAATAGATAAATAAAAATAATGTACATATGATTTCCTGTTTTTTTTTATATTGAGGGTTTTAAAAAATAATAAATACATATCAAAAACGCGGGGAAGTGTGGTGTCGCTGGATGAGGTTCACCTATAACGCCTTGTTCGTCCATTTTTATTGAACAAGACCTAATAGATATCTTTAATATATTAATATAGATTATAGCGAAAATTCTATTATTAAAAACGAAAATTCTATTATTTAACTCAATTGTACGCAGCGGTTTAGAGTACTGCAGCGTTGTGTGGAATCCTTTCTATGACATTTATAAGAAAAGGCTTGAGAGTGTTCAAAGGCGGTTCTTGTGGCATCTCGTATATTCTTGCAATCTGGGTAAATCCTTAATAAAATATGAAGATAGACTGGTTCACTTCAAAATGAGTTCTCTATCAAATCGAAGACGTGTGCACGACAAGCTATTTCTGTTAAAATTGGCGAATGGCATCCTCGAAGCTCCAGAATTGTTAGAAGGCCTTTCCTTGTCGGCACCGTCAAGGCTTCCACGCAAATCTCGCTTCAACATACTGGCGACCGGTTTCAGTAGAACCAATCTCGGTCAAAATGCACCATTAAATCGGCTTATGAGAGAATTTAACAGTTTGTCAAAGTCTACTGAATTGGATTTGTTCGCGGATGGCATCCGCCAATTTAAAAAGTCTCTTTTATAGTTTTTGTATAGGTTATTTGTATTTATTTTAAATAAGACAGGTACTCATTAGTTTCTCTTTAGGTACTAGTTAGTTTTAAGTTATTTGTGCTTGTCTATTTCTGTCTTTGTTTTCATTTTAATTTTTTAATTTTATATTTGGGAGTTACTCTTAGAAAAAATAAATGCTGTCATCACCTATAATTATAATAGCATTAGGCTAGAGCATTTAACATGATTATTATTCGTTGGTGTAAATGTTTATTATGTTGGTGATCTATAAATAAATAAATAAATAGCGGCAAAATGGGTAGAAGTAAAATTACGAATTAAATCGAGCGGAAAATAAACTGTTATAGGAACTGAATCTTAACCTAATGATCTCAAACAATAGACTACAAACGCATCCAAGAATCCGGTGAGTCTAGAAGATTCGAAGCCCCTAGTTTTTCTTAACATCTCTCAAACGCCGGGTATTTATATAGCACCATCCCCTTCAGGTTTTAATTTGAACAGTAAATAAATAAAAAGAAAAAACAAAAAGCCCGCCCGCCCACAAATCGGCCGGAATCAGTTTATTTAGTACTTTCCCGATCGATTTGCATAATCCTTGTCATTTACAGGTTTGAGAGAATACCCGTGGTGAATTATTCCTCGAATCCGCCGTTGGGTCATAAAAACATAATTATTACATCTATAAGTACTTTGTTTATCGAAGCTCTGTGGCGGGCTTCTGTTTTATTGTAATTTCGGTGGTCTATTTATAACTTTCTTCTACAGCAACACCCAATCATGAGACTAAGTACGATAAAACCCTATTAAAATTTACGAAAAGTCGCGTCTTGTCGAATTGATTAAGAAGAAATGAAGTTTCAAACTATTTTTTTTTGTTATCTTGATTATAAAGATGAATTTTCTTTTATGTATTTCCATAGGTAAAGAAAAAATAGCCTTAATAATAATACGTAAATCTATATTCTACTTAAACATGCATACTTATTCAAATGTAAACCTACAATTTTATTGATAAATTAAATGAAGACAAATAAAATATCATGACTATTTTAGTTTCAGTTATGGACCTATCTTTATAAAAATTTTAATGAAAATCTGTAAAGGCTTTTTAATGTACTTAAATTAATTAATGTACCTGTTAAAGCATAAGTTGTTGATTTTCCAAATAAATAAATAGAAACTTAAAACTATGACTATTTCCCAAGGAAACAGTCGCGCTCAAAGGACAAAATTGATGCTTCGTACAGCTTCTTTAAAATCAACATGTGCATTGCTCTCTGTACAACTTAAACTAAAATGATAAAAATAATATTTTAATTATATTAAAACATATGCCTTAAAAAGTGACAAACAAATTTATTACTTAAATTAATACCTAAATATTTATCGGAAGTTATATTTGCAGTAGATACCAGTTAAGAGAGTTAGTTGTATCCTACTCTCTAGAGTGGTGGAGTAGCGCCATAAACTATTTCTTTAAAGCATGTTTATACAGTTTTAAATAAAAATATATATGGAACCAACTCTCAATTTATTGGTGTTTACACCAAAAAATTTGAATTGATAACTCCTTCCTTCTTTGAAGTGTGTTTACAAATAAATTCTCCTTACCTCTTAAATTTCAATATTGCTGCTTACGCCATATCACTTTTAGTTGTATAAAATGGCCTTTTTATGCAAGTATTCTTTTGTCAGAATATATTTCCATTATCATTGTATTATCTTATTGTTATTGCTATCTCTAATGCTATTAAAAAGAGTAAAGTCTCGATGAACCTTAGTGTTTCATTATTACTGGCGAGTGGTTATTTTTCCCAAATATACGTTAAATGTGTGGTTTTCGAATGAATAATGGCTTTGTTTACTTGGGTCATGTACGCAATTTGGACAATTTTCGTCTTCCATAACCTCGCCTGATCACCGTTCCATTCGATGCTCCCGTTTTTTGTTCTTATCTCCGTTTTTTATGGTTAATACAGCCTTATTGCCGGGCTATGGCGTAGCTTGTTAAACATAATCAAGATAAACATGAATTAAACATGGAAATACGAAATCAGTGTACGTCTGTGTCCTCATTAATGTGCATAAGTAGTTCATAAGTGGACATCGAGAACGTTATGTCCTTCTTAAAAAAAACCTAGCTTAAGAGGTTATCTCTATGAACTGATATGTCTACATTCTCATAATTTAGTTTTTGTATATAGAAACTATAATAATTTCAATAAAAACAGTGATCTACACAATGTGAATACTAGAAACAAAAATAAACTTGCCGTTCCAATGTTCAGACTCCATAAAACTAGCTGTTCGTTCTTGGGGAAATGTATATCTATGTTTAACAAACTTCCGCAAAGTGTCATTGATTTGCCTTTATATAAATTTAAAATCCATATCAAAAAGACACTCATGAGTAAAGGTTATTATAAAGTAAGTGACTATCTAAATGATCACAGTATTTGGGAATAGGGACACTATTCATAGAGCCATGTTTGGTAACAACATTATTTATAATATTGTATTATTTTTATATGTGTATGTAAACGTACATACGACTGTAATCGTATTAGGTATGATTGTATCTTATACTATATTGTATTTTTATATTATATTATTATAATTATTAACATTGTAAAGAGGAGATAAAAAATAGACCTTCAGAATTTCTTGCCTGTTCTTCTCGAGAAGGCTCTCCCAATTTCCGAACAGGTGTCGAGCCAATTTTTTTATTTTTTTCTTTTTTTTCCTTATTCGTACGTACGGCAAGGTTTTTGTTTTTTTTTTCTCAAGCTTTGTTTTTTTGTTTTGTCTGTTGACGTCAATAAGTGCCTGTAAAGGTCTATGTTGAATAAAGATTATATTAATTTTTTGATTTTGATTTCTCAGAATGTCTGTTCCTTGTGTCTCACTCCTATATTGGCTAAATTGCAGTCATGCTCCAGACTCGGCGCAGTAGAGCTATGTAGACACCTGTTCGACTAAAATAAACAATGAGAAGAATGTCGTGAAGCGTAAAGTCGGTATACGTGATAAAAAAATTAATATTATTTTATTTCAAACCAATTTCCAACCGCTGAGAGTAAATGTTGCAGACAGGTGTCGTCGGTACATGGAATAAGGTTCGTTTTTGGAATACTAGCTTTCTGATTTCGGGATTGGGTCTATAGAGGGTTAAGGGTCATAGCTTTTGCCCACGGCTACATATGCACGGAAGTCGGTTTATGGCGCGAAGGTTTTATCGCGCTTCCCGTGTTTATCCGTTTTTCCGAGATAAAAAATACCGCAAAACCTTGATAAAGAATCACTCTATCTATTGATGAAAACTGCATGAAAATCTGTGCAGTAGTTTTTGAGCGAAGCCTTTATTGCTCATCCCGTGGGATCTGTCATTTTTTCCGAGATAAAAAGTACCTATTATTTAATCCGGACTTTTATCATTACGTCAGCAAAATTTTAAAGCAATCAGTTCAGTAGTTACGGCGAAAGCGGAACAAACAAACAAACTTACTTTCCGATTTATAATATTAGTAAGAATGTTATTCGTTAATATTATTCTCTCGATCTATCATAAATGAACTTTAGGTATACTGATGTAAGAAACTGATGCCAGAAATGCATTATCTCTGTGGTTGGTCTGGACAAAAAACTAAAGAAAAATATAGAATACAAGAGAGAAATACCATCAATAGATGAAATGAGATATTCGATTCTCATTTAATGTTACATTAAATGTCTGAACACTTGGCTGTTGTGCCCACGAAGGGCACGTACCATGAGATGTAGCCTGAATTCCCAGGTAATTCTGGATGAATGTGTAGGTTTCTATTGTAGATATATTTAATAGCTTTATCAGTAATCCTCAACTGACCAAACAAAGTCTGTCTATTTCTAAGCTTATCGGTATATATTTGTCATACTACAAATAAAATAAGTAAAGCCCTTCTAAAAAGCTTAACGTTTGAATCTTATCAGACAGAATCTACAAATTATACAGCTCCTACCCCTAAATAGATTGATGTAGTACTGAATCAACACGGTGCTACGAACACCATCCGTAGCGTCTACGGCGTAGTAGCGCTGCGCTGAATAAAAATAAACATACGTCTCAATCAGACATCGCAATCAGGTGCTTTTATTCTCATACACTTGTGTGTGACGCCCCTAAGGACGGGACTACAGGCTTGGATGCGTGGCCAGGAAACCCGCGAGCTGGGTGGAATCCTAGACGATACCTATCCGTATATAACGGTATGCACTTATGAGTAACGTTAATGTAATAATGCTTATAGTTTGATTTAACTGTAATTCTAACACCTGTTTGTTCTTTTTAATTTATAAAAAGCTTTGTTAGTCTGGGATAGTTAACATAAAAATCGCTTTGTCAGGTTCGGGATGTCTGGGTTGAGACAGTATTTTATTTCGATTACCATGAGGCTCTATTTTTTCGAAAGTTTTGGATAAATATAATATTATTTTTTTTCAATTACACTATATTTTAGAAAATATAATACTACATTTATTTGTCACACGAACAAAGGTAAATACCATATTCTTAAATACGCTAAAATAAATACAGATAGTATTTATAGAGCTTAACACTGTAAACTTAAATTTCTCCGTCGCACACTTTATACCATTTTTATTTTTCACTAATTTTATACAATACTAAACCAATCTTGTTGATTTATTTTTCAATAACTTTAAAAATGAACAAATAAAACTTAATAAAACTTAATTATCAATAAAACATCTGGCTGGCGAAATAGAAGTATAATATAAGTAAATATTAACGATATAAAAGTTTCTCGAAGATAATCGCTGATTACGTGGCCACAGCCGGAGCGTAGCACGCGTCATGCGCGCCATTCCGTCAGCAATATTGTCTAAAGCAATTTGTATGTAAATCAATTGTTGTTAATACTATTTATGTCGATGGTTATTGAGCTACACTACTTACTTTCACCGCGAAAAACTCACGCGAAAGAAGGGTTTATTCTGTCCGTGCAAAGTTCAGTTTTGAGGGGCCGCCGAGCAGATTACAAGAGGCATGAAACTAAGACGTGCAGTTAGGGAATTGTTAATAGACGAATATGCTCCGTTTAAGCTCGGGAGAGGATTACGTCGCGTATAAAGTTTATTAGAATATAAATAAAGGATTTATGAATATGGCAAAGGCATACCGGAAAAAATTTGTCCCGTCTAATATAACAGAGCAATAACTTAACAGATATAAATATGAAAATAAAAAAAAAACAACATTAATGTTATATAATATTAAGAAACAATAAGGTATAATACACGGATATATAAAATAATTAATAAAACATAAATTTATTTTTATTAAATCAGTTATTTGTATCCAAATCCGAAGCGTTTGGTTTTGTTAGTAAAAAGCTAAATAAAATAAGCCTAGTAAAGCGATGAAATATTTTCTTGTATACGCTGGAATTGAACACTCAAATAAGCAAGTAAGCCTGTTCAGTAATTCGATGCTACTTTAAGATGAATTAAAAGACAAATTAAAAAGGTTTAATCAATAAAAAAATTAAAGATACACTTATGTACATCAATTGGTTATTGGTCGAAGGGTCTCGTTTTCTATTAGGTACCGCACAGGACAAGTATTTTGTATTACCTGTAGAATTTATTCCGCTTTGAAAATGTGTGTATGTGAGATTCCATGTTTCTAATTATACACACAATACAGTATTAAGTAACAATGCGGGGTGACGTTTAAAAAAATTCGAAATTAATCTTTATTGGAATGTGTAATTGGTCCTTAACTACGAAATTGCGGTTTTTCGTATTGTACTTATAACGTTTTAAATCCAAGCGTCATAGAAAATTTATATGTTTGCAGTATTTTTTAACCTTGAAGTTCAAGTTTTGATTGTAATTAAATCTCCGTATTTGGATATTTTAAACGTAGCTGTAATTACATTAGAGGTATGTGCTGTTGCTTTACGTCAAAATTCTATATAATTTCTATCTATACTAATATTATAAAGACGTAAAGTTTGTGTGTTTGTATATTTGTTAAATTGTAAGGGGTAAACTCGGGAGCTACTGAACCGATTTTAAAAATTATTTCACCAATAGAAAGACACATTATTGCTGAGTGTCATAGGTTAAATAAAAAACCGAAAAATAAAAAGGCTTTTACGTGGTAGTCCGTTTTGCAAAGTGAATCGGAGAAAAAACGGGCAGCGGACGGCGCGCGTTGGCTTCGGGTGCTCGCTTCGGGGATTATTAATATTATGCCCAACGAAGTGGGCACGGGTCAGCTAGTATACAATAACTTTATAACAAGTAATTATTAATGTCTATTAACGTGTGTGCAGAAATTTCTCTTAACTCTCTTAGTAATTAAATAAGGAAAACGTAAACAGGAATAAATTAAATTCTTTGAAATCTATTCAAAACAGCAACTTTCATCCCCAATATTAAGATAATTGTGTCAAGAAAGGATAAGATTGCATATACATTTAAAGAGGATATTTAGATATCTATAAAAGTCAAATAAAGCTAGGGAAATATGTTAGCATCGTAGCAAATGAAAAACTGTGATTTCTGCCTACCCCTACGGAAAAGAGGCGTGAGTATTTGTACGATCGTATGTGTGTTTAGTTGTAGCACAAGTGATGGAGAAGATAAGAAGTTGGCGAGTAGAGATTTATGCAATGAACATGGTCGTGGAGGATCAGTATTATTAGAAGAGTAATAGAGGTGAATATAGTGAATATGCAGGGGAATTAAGGTGGGAAATATTCCGTCAAAGTGAGTGAGAGAGTGTTAAAGTGTGGAAAAAAAATATACATACATACATACACTCACGCCTTTTTCCCACGGGGATAGGCAGAGATTACGTCTTTCCACTTGCTACGGTCTTTACATATCTCTTTCGCTTCATCTACTTTCATAACATTCCTCATACATGCTCGACGATTGCGGGTACTTCTGACCTAGCCTTTTTTGAGGACACTTTCGATTTGTTCGAAATATGTTCGCCTAGGTCTTCCTCGTCCCGTATCTCCACTCACTCCAGCTTCATAAATCATTTCAGTCAGTCTACTTTCATCCATCCGTTCCACATGCCCAAACCACCCAAGCATCCCTTTCTCTATTCTTGTCACGATATCCTCTTTCAAACCACATTTCTTTCTAATCACTTCATTATACAATCTGTCACTCAGTTTGACTCCTGCCATACTCCGCAAAGCTCTCATTTCTACTGCATTTATTCTGCTTTCATGTCGTTTCTCCCATACCCAACTTTCACTTCCGTACATTAATGTTGGGACCAGCACGCCCTCATGCACTGCTAGTCGCGCTTTTTCTGATATTTTCTGACTACTCAGAAACGTATGCATGGCCCCATACACCATGTTACCAGCTTTCACTCGCTTCTCTATATCATATATGGACGCAGTTAGTACGTAGTAGTAAGAATGAGCGAACAAAGCTTTTATTCTATTTTCGATATTTGAAAGTGGATATTGTATCCACTATATATATATATATATATATATATATATCGCCGGCCGCGACATTGCTCTTGTATTTACACTTTATTATAATAAATGCCGTGTTAATCTGAATCTTCAACGTTTATTTATTTCCTACAGTATATACAAAGTACAAATATACGTGAACAGAAAAACGGTGGTACACATAATTTTGTGAAGAACAGTTGGGTTTAATTTGTTTGTCTCTTGAATAGAAGTGAAGGCCGTCGAAGGAGCTTATAACAAGTTATAAGTGTATATCCATGAAAAACAAGTTTATGTGGCGGTCCACTGGAAGTAAATAGGGCTACAAATCACGTCCTATCGGATTATCCGTGCGCTGACGGGCGATACATCTGACAGCGTACCGACGGCTCGTCGAGTAGCCATATTGTATATGCACATCATTTAGAAATTCCTTTCAAAGTCGTAAATGTCGGTATATTTAGAACGCCTAGGTTTGGTAAGCTGAAATCAATTGATTCATTGTCATTATGACCCAAAAGATGAATTATCTGTTACAGATATATACAGGGTGTCTCATTCAAATCGGTCAGTATGGGAAAGTCTAAAACTATAAGACATACAAAGATCTGTTCTGAGGAACCATGTCATCGATTTTAATAACAAGAAAAACTGCATTCATACATTTTAAAAATCATCTGTACTCCGTTCGGGAATCGAACCCGATTGTTTTGAAAAAAAAACCTACACTATTTCTATTTAGATATCGATTATGTAGGTCTTAAGCAGTAAATGTCTCTATGAAACATGATGTCTAAAATGAATAAAATGCATTGTTGCCAAGAGACATTGCCATTTTTGCCCTACCAAATTTTGCCCCCAAGGTCGCCCGATTTAACGCCTCTGGACTATTTCTTGTGGGGATACGTTAAGGATGAAGTGTACCTACAAAACAAGTTATGATACCGTTGAAGACCTAAAAGTTGCCATAGAGACAATCTTAACGCAAATTCACCACATGAAGATACAAAATGCAATCATAAGATCGTTACATAAACGTGTTGAATATTGTATTGAAAAAAGCGGCGGTCACTTCGAGCACCTACAAAAAAAAAAATGTGTGAAAACAGTGCGGTATATAAGAAAATACATCAAGACGGCGCATTAATGCAATTAACCTTTAAATATTTTGATTTGTAACCTTCGGTTATTGGTTTCGGAATTTGATGAAATGGCAAAATTTAAGTAGGAAAATTTTATTCTAGAAAATGTGATTGTAATATGATCCACAATTTAGTAAAACCATGTGGGAATATTCTCAACTGATCAATTTTTTGACGACCTCCATAGTCGAGTGGATAGTACACCGGTTTCAAGGTGTCGCCATCTCTGAGGTCCCGGGTTCGAATCCCGGTGGGGGCAGATGTTTGTGTGATGAATGCGAGCATTTGTACCTTAGTCATGGTTGTTGATATATATTTCAATAAAAAATATTTATATATGTATAATATATGTATGTCTATCCGTTGCCCTAGATCCCATAGCACAAGCCTTACAGAGCTTAGTTTGGGCTAGGCTAATTGGTGTAAGTGTAACAAATATTTATTATTATTATTATTATCTATACTAATATTATAAAGAAGTAAAGTTTGTGTGTTTGTATATTTGTATATTTGTTAAATTGTAAGGGGTAATCTCGGGATCTACTGAACCGATTTTAAAAATTCTTTCACCAATAGAAAGCCTAAAAATATTGCGGAGTGTCATCATCATCATCATCATCATCATCATCATCATCAGCGGACGGCGCGCGATGGCTTCGGGTTTAATTCAGTTCGCTTTCGTGCTCGCTTCGGGGATTATTAATATTATGCCCAACGAAGTGGGCGCGGGTCAGCTAGTTTTATATAAACAGATAATTGTCAGCAACATATATGCTTTTGGGATTCCGCTATCTTCTGCAGTTGACAGCTCACGTTGGTGATCCAATGCATTTCGGTTCAGACATTCTTGAATTGTCACTCAAATCAAAATCAAAATCAAAATAATCTTTATTCAACATAGACCTTTACAGGCACTTATTGACGTCAACAGACAAAACAAAAAAACAAAGCTTAAAAAAAAAAACAAAAACCTTGTCCGTACGTACGAATAAGGAAAAAAAATAAAAAAATGGACTCGACACCTGTTCGGAAATTGGGAGAGCCTTCTCGAGAAGAACAGGCAAGAAACTCTGAAGGTCAACTAATAACTAACGTTACTTTATTTTATGTGTATACATTATAATCGCGGGCTCTTCAGTAGTAAGAGAGTGCTGGGACAACACGCCTTAAACGCCCACGGCTGGACATATGCTAGCTAGCTGTCGGCCATTCGAGGACCTGTCGGTTCTTCTCCAGATTTCAATAATATACGTTGCGATCTCTCAGGGAACTCCCCATTAACCTTTGGAAAACTTTGATACTTCTCATAAGGTCAATTATGTGTACTCAGGTATATAAGTGGTAACATATTCGATACAACGGTTTTTTATTTGTCAGGTCAGGTGATGGAATATATTTAGGGGGCTAATTACACTTACCTACCATTTTAAGGGTTCCGTACCTACAAAGGTAAAAACGGAACCTTATAGGATCACTTTGTTGTCTGTCCGTTCATCTGTCAAGACCCTTTTTCTTAGAAATGCATTGAGATATCAAGCTGAAATTAATATCACATACTCAGGTCTCCTATCTCTCCAAGCAGTGAAAAAATCAAATTTCTAAATCAACGCAATAAAAAGATATGGCCGTGTATGTTCATTTGCAAGGGAATCAAAACCTATAGGGTGCTTTCCGTTAACCTAAAACCATGAAATTTGGCAAGAAGCAATGTCATGTAGCAAGTAAAGGAAAATCTCCGAAAACGGCAAAGTTGTAGTTATTTCACAAAAAAAAAAATAGGTAAAAAACTTTTTAATTTAAACGGTTTTATGTTAAACATACATTGCAATGTTTAAGATAAATGTACTAAAAATGTACTAAAAACCAAAAAATAATAAAATAGATACAGTCGTGGGAATTATAAACATATGCATAGACTAGACTAAAATAAAACCGTGGGGCACATTGAAACAACACAACGATTGTAGACAATTGATGTGCCCCACGATTTTATTTTAGTCTAGTCTATGCATATGTTTATAATTCCCACGACTGTATCTATTTTATTATTTTTTGGTTTTTAGTACATTTTTAGTACATTTATCTTAAACATTGCAATGTATGTTTAACATAAAACCGTTTAAATTAAAAAGTTTTTTACCTATTTTTATTTTCTAGTTTTTAGTTTTTTTTTCGCATTATTCTCTTTTAAAACCTAAGTTATCCGCCATTTTGTAGAGACCGCCATTTTGGATTTTAATTTTATATAGTACATTATATTCTACTAGTTGAGCACTTTCATTTGATACCCATATTGATAGGATTGATTAAACCTAAGTTTTCCGCCATTTTGTAGAGGCCGCCATCTTGGATTTTAATTTTATATAGTACATTGTATTCTACTGGTTGAGCACTTTCATTTGATACCCATATTGATGGGATTGATAAAACCTACGTTATCCGCCATTTTGTAGCGGCCGCCATCTTGGATTTAATTTTTTTATAGTATATTGTATTCTGCTTGTTGAGCCCTTTCATTTGATACCCATATTGATGGGATTAATAAAACCTAAATTGTCCGCCATTTTGTAGCGGCGGCCATGTTGAATTTATAATGATAATGAATAAATATAATTGTATTGTCACAAAATCCAAAGTGTATACAAAATTTCAGATTAATCGGTTGACAGGAAGAGGGTGAAATTTGATTTACTAAATTTGACCCAAGAATGAAAAATGAATGAACCGGGCTGAGCTAAATAAAACGTTTAAAAATAAAACCGTTTTAAAAAACATAATTGGGAAAAACAAGAATAATCTTTGAGACTTAATTCTAGTTATGAACGAACAATTTACATGTTAACAAATTTGTACAGAATCCTCGTTGCGCGAGTCCGATTCGCACTTGTTTTGTATTTGAATCTGCTTGACTTGATTATCGTTGGAAATTCGATCAAACAATATCTCAAGTACTACGGCCGATCCAATTGTACGAGCATGTCCCCCGAATTCTTGATAGCGAACATGTCGCGAGTATCAGATGCTTATAGCCATAAATCCGCTGGTTTGACAGTTCGTACGCTCGTCGACTTATTGAAAATAGTCCCAATTAAGCCGCGCTTTGATTATCTATATCTTCCGATGCGGTCCATGTCCTCGCGACAGTTCTGCGCCCTATTAATCTTGCGAGAGGCGGCAGTGTGACCACAGCACTATAATTGATAGGATTGTGGGACTTTTGCCTATGTTGTTATATCGTATTTTCCGAAGTCAGTTATATGAATGAAAAAAAAATTGTGTCTTTCATTTTGTATATCTTATATATAAAAATGAATCGCAAAATGTGTTGGTAAGCGCATAACTCAACAACGCCTGGACCAATTTAGCCAATTCATTTTTGTTAATGTTGTTGAAGTTCAAGGAGGGTTTTTACAATGAGGAAAATTCGAATAATTATCGGAAATACCCTAAAACCAGCCCTTTTATTTTCCCATGCAAACGTTTTCTAACTAAAAAGTACAGTCGAATTGAGCTTTATTGTTATTGTATAAAGTTCATATTGCAAGCACTCACTGTTGTCTAAGCAATGAAGGTGTGTTTCTAACATCAAAGAGTCAATTTGCGCTTTATTAACGCTACATATAGTTGAAATTCAATCATATCTATCAAAACAGTGTGCGTGCGTGCGTTGGAGCACAGAATACATCGTTGGAGGATTTAATGTCACGTTCCAAAATTGAATAGCCACAAAATGTAATAGGTCATTTAGACTTTTTTTGTGATTTGGTTGTCTATGCGACATTATCTATAAAATAATTAGGAACAAAGAACTGCCACTGTACAAATCTTTTTGACAGGACAAAGTCTGTCGGGTCCCCTAGTTATTAATAAAATGCACGACTAACAACAGATATTGGTAAGCTTGCTTTATACTTAGCTCATTTTAAAAAAATCTGTAACTATTTCTAAATAGAAATAATATGTAGTTAATTAGAGGAAATAAAGTGTACATTGCCTTAACAAAGTGAAGATGAAGAATGTAGTTGAAATTTTCGATTGGGATGGATATGTTTAGTGGTCGAATGGCTTAGACATGGTTGGTTGAAGGCGCAGGTTTTAGTCCCGGTCGAGTAGAACATTATTTTTCTTTTATCATAAATATATTTGTCGAGCTTAATAATATTAATTTAGATAATTCTATTATTTAATTCTATACAATACATTTCAATTTATTATTTATTAGAAATCAATGTGTATATAATATAATTGTGCCTAATGTCAAACTACGTACGCCTACAATATTTCTCTTTCGCTTAAACATATTAGTTCACCTTGATTAGTGCATAGTTTCGGTGCCGCCAGTATCTATATTAATTGCGAATATTTATTTACTTGCACATATATCTTTTTATATTTATATGTATATGAGTGTGTTTGTATATATGTATATATATGTATGTGTTTGTATATTTTATTCCTTACCCACGTCCGTGAGCCACTATGGGTGCCAGCTGAAAACCAGCGCAGGGTGTCTGACATCCTGCACACGCTGAGATGGCGACCCTTTCGGCTTGGGCACGCGTAACACAATTGTTTAATATCAACATGTAGCCTTATATTATATGAATTGTGTACATTGTGTCTGTGCCGAATAAAAAGTTTTTATTATATTTATTATTATTATATTTAGCAGCTATAAACAAAAATTGCGGTATTATATTATTTTTATTAAAAGGTAGAAACTTTTTGAACTCGTCTTAATCAGGGTGTGTAACCCTGGCTTTTCTGCAGCGGTTTGTCTGGTTTTTCGCCCTCTCGTAGGTCTGTTTGCAGTAAACTCCTGTATTAGTTATTAATTTGATGCATAAAAACCTTCTATTCCAATTATTGATTCAGCCTTTGTGAATGTGAGATTAAAATTTAGACAAATTGATGGTAACTAGATAATTCTTTTGCTGTCGCGGAGTCTAGACGAATAATGAAGGTTTTACGACATCGCCGCCCTTCAAGGGCGAGGCTGGGGGAGGATTGCCATATATTTAATATGCAAACTATTTTTACACTAATATAGTTCAAATTTGTACAAATTACTCGTAACTAAAATAATATTTCTTTTCTAACATTTTACTAACATCTCTTTTAGAGGTTACGGTCTGACACAAGCAGTTAATGTCACTCTCATCGATTCATTGTAAACTAATAAAATGCATTTAATATATTTAATATTAATAGTGGCAAAATAATATTTGACATAAGAGCTTTATTTATTAATTTATTTTCTCAGACATACATAATTATCGTTATTATTTTCGAGACAAAGATAAGCGAGGTATTTTATTTATATGAAATGAAAGTCAAATTCACTCCTGCAGCGATTTTGAATGAAAAACATCACAAGTGAAGCTGGAGTCAATAAATACTCGTTGATAATTCGAATTGCATTCCATTAATGCGGTGCTGTTGTCAAACATAGAACTGAAGAGCTCATGCCCAAAGATGAGAACAGAATTCCAAGCTGCATTTTATAAAGCTGCAGGCGGTGGGTCGTTGTGTACTGCTTTGGCTGTACGGTACTGTTACTACAGTACCGTGACTATTATGTCACAAGTTGGTGCACGTTCTTGTAGGTGTTGCAAATCTCACAGGAACCACGTGTTTAATCTATTGGCAATTATGAACGCGTGCATAGTCAGGCTGCCTGTTTCTCAATATAGTTATTAAAAAGGGTATGATAGAGCTAGGTAATGTGACGAGATAATTTAATTATGTTGTTTATATTGTACTGTATTGCTGTTACAATAAAGTTGGTTACTTTGTGACAAAACTCGGCCTATCCGCCGCTCGCACCGGCTACAGTCCAAAGATATTCATTGAAGCAAATATAGCGAAGACGGCTCTCGTGCAATAATCAAGTCCAGACAAAGGCTGCGGCGGTCTCATAAATCAAAGCTCGAGTAAACGTCGCTTCTGAGCGCTCGTAAACCAACAGACACCACCTACCGCTCGGTATAAGCGCACAGACTAAAAAGATCCTTTAGTTACAATCGACGAAACCTCCAGTATATAAATAACAGTTGAATTGTTCTCAGTGGACTATGAAAGTATCTTGCTCTGAAGATGAAATTGTAGGCATTAAAAAGGCCGAACAATTTGAATAAGAGCTTTGGCGATACAATTTTGTGATTGGACGGAAGTCTTCGGACATACGGTTGCTAAAAATAGTTTTGTAAATTTTATTTTATTTTGCTGTTCATTTATAATCAACCTGTGTTTGTTCACTCATTAAACAGATATATTGTTATATTAAGATACATCTTAGGTCTTTTTTAACCAACTACTGTCTTTCCATCTTCGAGGATCCTCTGTAGTCGAGTGGTTAGTACACCAGTTTCAAAGTGTCATCATCTCTGAAGTCCTGGGTTCGAGTCCCCATGGGTGCAGATATCTGTGTGATGAATCAAATCAAATCAAAATCAACCTAATAACTTGCCCATAAACGAACCTCTAGTTTTTTTTGTAGCCTGTACGTTGGAACGGCAAGTTTATTTTTATTTCTTGTGTTTAAATTATGCATTTGAAAATTAGTATGAAATGTGTTACAATTTTTATTAAATAAATCTCCTAATACGTAAGAGAATCCCTTGCTCGTAAATTATAAATATTAATTAGTGATGAAACGGATATCCGGTAACTATCCGGTATCCGGCCTATCCGGCCTATTTTCACTATCCGGCCTATTTTCACTATCCGGCCGGATACCGGATAGTAGGGCACTATCCGGCCGAATACCGAATACTAGATGTTTCCCGCGATACCGTTCGCGCTGAGTGCTTTACGCCCTAAACTCGTCTATATCGCGCTTTTCTGTGGGAATACAAAAGTTTTTAAGCCTATCTATATTGTTTCTCGTTGTCTAATCTATCTCTGTATCAAATTTCAGCAAAATCAGTTCTTTAGTTTAGGCGTGAGAGAGTAGCAGACAAACAGACTGAATTTATAATATTAGTAACGGATTATTTTGCACATACACACACATATATGAAACGCGATAAGCGGCCGAATATCCGGTGGCCGGATATCCGGCGCTCCGGCCTCGTAGTTAGCCGAATATCCGGTATCCGGTATCCGGCCAAATCACTATCCGTTTCATCTCTAATATTAATATTAAAATACTTTCTATGCTAGCAGCCGACCCCCATAATAGTAAACCATAGGACATAACACTGTGAAAATAACAAAAGTAAATTAATCTAGCCTTCATATGCTGCAGAATTTAGTCTATTTGATAGGGTCTCAATATGTGGATCCTATTGTAAAGTCGGATCCAAAGTAATACCCAAGAATTTAGTGAATTCCACAAATTCTACCACTTCATTATTCATTTTAACATTTTAGTATTGAAAATTTTATACATTTAGTTTTATTGGGGTTTAAAGATAAATTATCAATCGTGAACCAGCGTAATACTTTAGAAAGAGTACTATTTACAACGTCAATATTGCCGTTTCCTCTGTCAACCTTAAATATTAAAGAAGTATCATCTGCAAATAGTACAGTATTGCACAAAGTATCAGTGAAGTGTGGGTGATCATTAATATATATCAAGAAAAACAAGGGTCCCAATATATATATATATATATAATATATATATATATAATATATATATATATATATATATATATATATATATATATATATATACATATATATATACATATATACAGGGTGTATTTTAGAAACGGGGCAGTAAGGGCAAGTACCTTAACCGTTGCAGTTGCAGCAAAACGTTCTTAGAAGACCTTCCCTAACTTTTTGACATATTTTGAACTGCATTCACAGATTTTGTAAAAAACTTACAGTTGGCAAAAAAAATGCAAAAAGTCCAAAATTTTTTTTATGCCAATCGATTCTATTTCATGTAGGGATCAAAAAACTCTATGGGACCATTTTAGCTTTCAGTACTAGGAAAGACAGAAATCGCCAAAAACGTTTCCCATACATTTCGGCAACAGAAACAAAAATCTACGATGGTCAAACTTTTTGTTATGGCCAGGAAGTGGGTAGAATTGACTGTAAAGTAAATAAAAAGAATTTTTACTATCAAATTTCGAATTTGATTAGAAAATCTGTCAATCATCTAATATGAGTTATTAATTAAGGATTTTCGCTAAAATGTCTTCTAATTGTGAAAAAATTGACTTATTAGAAGCGTATTTTGTCAATAATCGAAATGCGGGAGCTGCATTAGTGTGGTACCGCAATAAGTATCTATTGAGGTATGTGCCAACAAGAAAGGTTATTACAAATCTTTTGAAAAACCTGGAATTGCAGGGTTCTTTCAAAAGAAAGCGGCAGCTTCGTGTGGACATGGACACGGAGATTGCGGTTCTGACTTATGTCCAAGCATATCCAGAGGTATCGGCCAGGCAAGTCGCCCTTGAAGTAGGTGTATCCCACTCCCTTGTGATAAAGATATGGAAGAAATACGGCTACAAGTGCTATCGATATGGGCACATGTTCGAAGGCTTACTTTTTGCAGATGGCTAAGAGGAAAAATAAGCAGAGATCATGAATTTTTAAATTACATACTGTGGTCAGACGAAACGAATTTTTCCAATAACGGTATGTACAACAGAAAAAATCACCACTATTGGTCGAAAGAAAATTCACTAAGAGTTACGACAAGTCACAATCAGGTTCGCTTCTCATTCAACTGTTGGTGTGGTATAATGTCCAATCGAGTCATAATGGTGGAATTTTATGAAGGGAAACTGAATTCTGCCATGTATAATGAAGTCATTTTACACCATCTTGAAAACAAGATGGACGAATGGCCCCTATCAGAATTGCGAAAAGTTCATTTTCAACAAGATGGTGCTCCGCCACATAACAATCACCTTTCACGTTCCAATTTGAGCCGCCTATTCGGTACACAGTGTACATATAACTAGTGATGTGCCGAGTCGCGGTTTTGATGGATCGAGTCGATTCGAGTCAGGGTATGCGGTATTCGAATCAGGACTCGATTCCTTGATTTGAGTCCAGTACTCGAATTCTATGTTTGGTATTCAAATATTTCTAGACTCGAGTCTGATTCCTAGACAGTCTGGAAATTCAAACTTGTTTGTAATATTAGGCCCGCGCCACTTCATTGCTTATGTAAACAGTTTGCGAGTACAAGCGAGTTAACCAAACTCGAATACTAGACTCGAGTCAGTAGGACTCGTGTAAATAGAATCGAGTTAGCGAGTACGAACCGATTCTTCCTGACTCGAGTACCGGAATCGAGTCCGGCGTACTCGAATCAAAATGAAACCTTCAAAAAAAGAGCATATTCCCAGTTATAACGTCGGCATCGCATATATTACCATCAGATGATCCGTTTGCTCGTTTGCTACCCTATCCTATAAAAAAATAGGTTATATTTACAATAATATACCACGATAGCACATTGGCTACAGTTTATAAAGATATACGCCACGCTATAATATAATATAAGTTACTTGAAATACTCGCTAGTTATACTCGTATATATAATCAAAATAATCTAGCAAAATGTCTGTCCGTCTAGTCTTAACAACAAATTCTAAATAAGATATAGGCCACGCTTCAGTCAAGGCATTTGTATTCAGCTACCGCATTATGCCAATAACATAAAAACACAATAAAACCATATGTTTAGTACTCGCGCTACTTAGGACATTCCGTCGGAAGCCAGTTTATAGGCTTGCCGTAAATTCTCATGTCGCCAACGATTTAATCTATTTACTGAACAATATCATGTGAAATGTATTAATACTGTGCCGACATTTTTTTACGGAATCACACCTCCAGCTAGTTGGTAGAGGATGACCTAGACTCCCAAATTAGACTAAATTAGATTAATTAGATTAGATTAAATGTATTAATACTGTGCCGTTATCATTTTGTTCAAGGGTAGATTTCTTATCATTATCGTAGTAACAAATTTAGAAGTTTTTTAAAATGTGGATAGGTCGCTACATACGACGTCTCATCCTGCATATGGCAATGACTATATAAGCTGTAAGCAACTGTTAAGTGTTACCAGTTTCTTCCCAGCAGTCACGAGGATACCCTGGTGATGCTAGACTCATTAAATTCAAATAGAAAATATTAGACGACATGGTATGCGCAGCGGTCGAGTGCTAATGCACAATGGGCCGCGAATTCGATTTGAGTCCGCACGGAGAAACTACGAGTATATTTATGATTTGCAAAAATTTGTTTCAGGTTGAGCGCTATGTGCATGTCAGATACTATATTTGTAAGTACACACACAAAAATAAAACCTAGTGTGAAGCTATATTTTGTTCTTACTCTGCAAACAGCAGTGTGCTTACCATCAGAACTACAGTTCTCGATATCCTTAATTAAGTCATAGTGACGTTATGTCAACTATCTGTAATTGACAGACCAATATAATAATAAAATGATAAACTGTTCATTATTGCCCCACCTCTTTATAAAGACAAACTGCTCAACATTGCAGTATGTGCATCGCGTGCTCATCCTCAGAAGACCGAGAGAACGAAGACAGCTCCCCAGAGTGATTGCTATCCTCTGGCTAAATGACCTTATTACTGGGAATGATAACAATTGCTCTTGGGAGCGATCTTCCTTCTCATGGTCTTCGGTCTTCTCGGTCATCAACCTAAGGGTTGAGTTTAGTTAGTAAGCAATGCTTACTTTGAGCCCATCATAATCTTCGCGGCACTTGTAACTTGGATCGCGGGCACATTTCTTTGTCTGTAGTTAGGATTTTCAACTGCAGTATACATGCAGCCAAAAGATTATTTTCCTAAGTTCAATCTTTCCTCGCTTCCTTTAAAAGGTGCATTTCTTAATACTCGTATTGCAGCACATGAGCAGAGCTCAAACCCACTTAATAAGTACACTGCTCAATATTGTAGTATATGAGAAGTCTTCATCCTCACATCTCTTGTTAGCGCAAACTATTGGCAATCTATAATATATATGCATTTACTCCATTCTTGAACTATATCCGCACCTGATGGCGCAGTATTAAGATGCCGAACTCCGGCATCTTAATACTGCGCCATTGTTTTAATACTGTTATGCCGGTGGCTTAGTACAACTTCAAAAGTGATTTTCTGTGACTTAGAAACGTTTTCAGCAGGCTGAAACATCGTTTCAGGCCGTTTCAGAAGTAGCTCTTTCACATACTAAAAAACCTAAATTACACCCAAGTTACAGTAGTTTTCAGGCGCCTGAAACATGTTTTCAGTACGTTTCAGGCTACCCTCTATCCAATGCCGCAATAACCTGAAAACCCGTTTTCAGGCGTTTTCAGGACCCCTTATGAGCCATTAGGCCTACTTCAGTAAAAGGACTTAAATTTCAATAGGAGTGGAAGAGATAGCAATAGTAGAAAGAGACAGATATAGTTGGAACATTCGAGAAGTATTAGAATGAGAAAACATCATTAGAAAGAGATAGCCAACTCAGAATATTCGAGAAAGATAGTACGGGAATATTCGAGTATTGTGTGACAAGAATAGCACAAGGAAGAGACAGTTATACTCGAAACGTCTCGAACGCGCGACGTCATTCCTACGCGCTTGTGTATTGGACTACACATTCGAGTGTGTCCGCGAATGTTCTGGCAAGAGTGGCAAGTATCTTAGGGGACTATATAAGGCTGTGTCCGGTCGCCGGGAAGCATTATTGTTTTGCGATACAGTGCGAAAACATCTAAGTGATATTGGAGAACTAAGAAGCGACTTTCAGTGCTTTCAGTGAAGTTAGTGTATTAATTAATAAAAGTTCAGTGTTTTGGTAGACCGCCGTTTAATTTACTGACCCCAGCTCGTAACAATACGTTATACATAATCCGCCTTATTCTCCCACCTCGAGGTAAACATATTTGATGATTCGTGTATGCAAACTGTAATTCCGTGACACCGCGTTGAAAATCGTATAACATACGAGTCGCCGACGCTTTGATTGGACATCGGAGGCGCTCCGTACCATCATCAAGAGAAATATCCGACCAGGTTCCGTCCTTCGTCTTACTCCTCCGACATTTTTTTACGGAATCACACCTCCAGCTAGTTGGTAGAGGATGACCTAGACTCCCAAATTAGAGAGGTTCCCAAATTTTTTTGTGTCGTAGACCCTTTGCCATGATTTTCGGTTTTGAGTAGACCCCCATTTACCTAATATTTAATGCCTACATCCTACAAACTTACAAAATTTTATAAACATATATAATATATTTATTACTTTATAGGTAATGAGGAGGGATGAAAAGCCATATAACAAGAAGAATGATGGATATGAATATAGATGGACCTAGGATGAGAGGTAGACCAAGAAAGCGATGGATTGAATGTGTGAATTCTGATATGAGAGTAAAGGAAGTGGATGTTGAGCTGACGAGTGACAGAGGAGAGTGGAAGAGGAAAACATGTTGTGCCGACCCTACTTAAGGGGGAAAAGGGCAGGAAGAAGAAGGTACTTTTATAAATAATGTTTAAGTCTTCATATTAAAAGATAGTTTGATGTAAGTAAATAGGTACTATCAGTGTATGTTGAGATTCATTATCGTGGACCCCCATTTTTATTTCACGAACTCCCCTTTTCCGCTGACTAAGACCTCTTGCAGGTCGTCATAGACCCCTAGGGGTTGATATGGACCTGTTTGGGAATTACTAACCAAAACGAACATACTTGGACCAAATTGGTGATAATGTATGATCTCTACCTACTCCAATGGGAAAGAGAGGTGAGTATATGTATGTATGTTCCTCTAGTTAAATTGGTGATAATGTATGATCTCTACCTACTCCAATGGGAAAGAGAGGTGAGTATATGTATGTATGTTCCTCTAGGTAGATTGGTGATAATGTATGATCTCTACCTACTCCAATGGGAAAGAGAGGTGAGTATATGTATGTATGTTCCTCTAGTTAAATTGGTGATAATGTATGATCTCTACCTACTCCAATGGGAAAGAGAGGTGAGTATATGTATGTATGTTCCTCTAGTTAAATTGGTGATAATGTATAATCTCTACCTATTCCAATGGAAAAGAGAGGTGAGTAAATGTATGTCTGTTCCTCTAGTTAAATTGGTGATAATGTATAATCTCTACCTACTCCAATGGAAAAGAGAGGTGAGTATATGTATGTATGTTCCTCTAGTTAAATTGGTGATAATGTATGATCTCTACCTACTCCAATGGGAAAGAGAGGTGAGTATATGTATGTATGTTCCTCTAGTTAAATTGGTGATAATGTATGATCTCTACCTACTCCAATGGGAAAGAGAGGTGACTATATGTATGTATGTTCCTCTAGTTAAATTGGTGATAATGTATGATCTCTACCTACTCCAATGGGAAAGAGAGGTGAGTATATGTATGTATGTTCCTCTAGTTAAATTGGTGATAATGTATGATCTCTACCTACTCCAATGGGAAAGAGAGGTGAGTATATGTATGTCTGTTCCTCTAGTTAAATTGGTGATAATGTATGATCTCTACCTACTCCAATGGAAAAGAGAGGTGACTATATGTATGTATGTTCCTCTAGTTAAATTGGTGATAATGTATGATCTCTACCTACTCCAATGGGAAAGAGAGGTAAGTATATGTATGTATGTTCCTCTAGTTAAATTGGTGATAATGTATGATCTCTACCTACTCCAATGGGAAAGAGAGGTGAGTATATGTATGTCTGTTCCTCTAGTTAAATTGGTGATAATGTATGATCTCTACCTACTCCAATGGGAAAGAGAGGTGAGTATATGTATGTATGTTCCTCTAGTTAAATTGGTGATAATGTATGATCTCTACCTACTCCAATGGGAAAGAGAGGTGAGTATATGTATGTATGTTCCTCGAGTTAAATTGGTGATAATGTATGATCTCTACCTACTCCAATGGGAAAGAGAGGTGAGTATATGTATGTATGTTCCTCTAGTTAAATTGGTGATAATGTATGATCTCTACCTACTCCAATGGGAAAGAGAGGTGAGTATATGTATGTCTGTTCCTCTAGTTAAATTGGTGATAATGTATGATCTCTACCTACTCCAATGGGAAAGAGAGGTGAGTATATGTATGTATGTTCCTCTAGTTAAATTGGTGATAATGTATGATCTCTACCTACTCCAATGGGAAAGAGAGGTGAGTATATGTATGTATGATCCTCTAGTTAAATTTTAAGTGGCTTGACCACCTTAAAAAATTACAGAGTTACTATTACACGTGACTAAAGAAAGCATGTTTAATGCCTTAACTATAGTGTAAGCTTAATTTAATTTGCACAACAAACAAATCTAGATATATGCAGAAAACAATAGTATTGTTATTTCCATTGTCTTGTTAAATTAAAGAAGGCCAGAGGCCGGAACTGGCCGCAACGAGCGCCAACATGGCCGCACTTCCGCGGTCGAAGCGCTGTTTTTAGATACCGTCGAAATCCGTCGTCGTTGTAAACTGGCCAAGTGCTGAATTACGGGTACAATATTCCGCTGCTCGTGTAGACTTTGGTTAAATAATTTTATAATACACCAATTGCCCGCGTTATTAAGCTGTACTGAAGTAGTCAACGGGGCAATGTCAATTGAACAATGTTGATATAACAAATGTTATTTTTGATCTAAGGTAATATGTTTTTAAAGATTTGCACACGAATCTATGTTTTAAGCGTACAATTGATCAAATTATGAAAATTGAAAATGATTACTAGTTGATGCGCGCGAATTCTTCTGCGCAGGATTAGTATTTCGAGTACTACTTATATTAGAGTGGCGTTTATCTTTATACCTCCATTGAAGCCGTAGGGCTCTTATGGCTAGTGTTACCAGGTCCGATTTGTTTCAAAGCGGTACATTAGGTCAAAAAAATCGGGATTTAGGGTTGTAGATCGGGTCAGTAAACAAAAACCCCGTTTTTTAAATAGGGGTTTAATCTATACTAATATTATGAAGCTGAAGAGTTTGGTACCTTTGTCCATACAAACTTTCGCGTTAGTAGGGATTTTATTAATGTGATATTTTATTTATTGATCAACCAACAATCAGACTGATCACCTGATGCCAAATAGTTACAGGGCCTATTCTCAACACTATTGCTTCATCGCAATAGTATTAGATGTTCCAATTTTTTTATGTACAGTGTGGACCCAGTCAGGCACAGCATACATTAGAAGAGAGGAGACCTTATACACACACACACACATATAGTGTGTGAGTACGTGTGCGTCTGTGTGTGCACTTTAATACTATTTGTTAATCTATACTAATATTATAAAGAGGAAAGATTTGTTTGTTTGTTTGTTTGTAATGAATAGGCTCCAAAACTACTGGACCGATTTCAAAAATTCTTCACCTTTGGAAAGCTACATTATCCCCGTGTAACATAGGCTACTTTTTATCCCGGAAAAATGAACAGATCCCACGGGATGCACAATAAAGGCTTCGCTCAAAAACTACTGCACAGATTTTCATGCGGTTGTCGTCAATAGATAGAGTGATTCTTGAGCAAGGTTTGCGGTTTTTTTTATCTCGGAAAAACGGATAGACCCACGGGAAGCGCGATAAAACCATCGCGCCATAAACCGACTTCCACCCATATGTAGCCGTGGGCAAAAGCTATGACCCTTAATCCTCTATAGACCCAATCCCGAAATCCACGCAGGCGAAGCCGCGGGCAGAAAGCTAATTTATATATTTCTATGATTTCTTGAAAATATATTTAGATATTTTTAGTAGGAGAATATTCTGAATCAGCTCGTCAAGAAAAGAACAATGTTGCGTTTTTCCCGAACGCCCGTTATTTGCTTATATTATTTAATTATATAATAATATTGCTTACCGGTCCGTTGTTCTGGCTTGGCTTGAAAGTGTGTTTTGTGTGTACTAATGTGCCCTACCGTATGTGGTTATAAATATATATCATATACTACAATACTTGTAGTGTATAAATAGGAGAACGCGTGGCCGACCACTTTTCCAATCTAATCCCGCGAAACCGTAATATGCAAATATTAATCCGCCGTAAATAAACTCAAAAAAAATGCCGTGAAAAAATCCGAAGTGACAGTCAAGTACCGAACCGTAATGTCAAAATCTTTTTTTTTTATTACTTTTTTATTTTTCCTTTTCCGCGGTCCGAAACTCATAAGTCCTAAACAATCCCCCACCCCGAGATGAGCAACCCTCATCTCGCTAGTCTACCGGTAGACGGGACAGGGTTGCCACCGCACGGCGCATCACAGAGTCGCCGATCGAGACCTCTGCGAACCGAGGTACACCGTCAGAGCCTGGATAAAGCTTCAAAATGCGTCCTCTACGCCAACGTAGAGGAGAAAGATTTGAATCCTTAATCAGGACAAGATCCCCTACCCGTGCAGGAGCCGTTTTATCTGTCCATTTCAGCCGCTGCTGCAACATGTGCAAATACTCCGAATAAAACCGTTTATTAAAATTTTGTGACATCTGTTGCAGCATTTGAAAGCGAGAAAGTCGACTCAGTGGTACATTCTCAAAGGGATACTCAGGGAGAGCTGCAAGGGGCTGGCCGATGAGGAAATGACCCGGTGTCAAAACCTCCATATCGTTGGGATCCGAAGAGAGTGGGCATAAAGGCCGTGAATTTAAAGTTGCTTCCACTCTGTAAAAGACCGTAGTAAGTTCCTCGAACGTAAGAACCGTTTCCCCAATAACACGTCTCAAATGTGTCTTAGCCACCTTCACGACAGCCTCAAAGATGCCTCCCCAATGAGGACATCCAGGAGGATCAAACTTCCACGTAATGCCCTGAGTAGCCATTGCTTGTCCCAAGTCCGTACTATGTTTCGTTAAAAAATCATGGACCTCCTTAAGATACCTGTCAGCACCCTGATAATTTGTGCCGCAGTCCGACCGTACCAAACTCGGTAACCCCCTCCGTGAAACAAAACGTCCGAACGCCGCGATAAACGCTTCCGTACTAAGCGAAGATACTATTTCTAAATGTACTGCCTTCGTTGACAGACAAACAAATACACATAAATAAACTTTGTAAGTCTTAGAGGTCCGCAAGTGAGAAGCCCTGACAATAAAAGGACCAGCGAAATCCGTACCGACACCGTGAAAAGGTCTGGTGACACTAACCCGATCGCTAGGTAGGTCACCCATCATAGGCTGCATGGTGTTAGCCTTTAACCGATAGCAAGGTATACACTTAAATATAACCGATCGGACGCACCGTCGCGCCGATAGTATCCAAAATTCCCGCTGAAGAATAGCAAGCAGTGCCGTACAACCTGCATGCGAGTTAGTAATGTGCCGATCACTTACTATCAACTGCGTCAAGGGTCCGTCCTTGGGCAGCAAAAGGGGATGCCTAGCCGAATACGGCAGCTTCGAGTTGCGCAGCCGTCCGCCAACACGAAGTAATCCCTCGCCATCAATGAATAAGTTAAGTTTCTGTACGGCACCCTTTAACCGACCCGTCGTCCGTAACGATTTAAGCTCGTCAGAAAACCGTTCCGATTGTACCCGTCGTACCCAAAACATGAGAGCAGCACGCCGTTCGCCTGCCGTCAGAAACAAAGATGTATTTCTTACAACCGGTTTGCGAGTATTCGTTATAAACCGACGCATCCATCCCGTAACGGCCAGTAATTTATTAAGAGAGCTAAACCGCAGTAAAAGAGGGTTTGTGACGATTTCTTTCTCCACAGCCATGACACGCACACAGGGCAGCGGATCCGATCCGATTAAAACCGTAGGGGGCCATGACGACTCCGGTGCCGTCAACCAAGCAGGTCCCCACCAAAGGTTATGACTCACCAACGAGGAGGCATAACAGCCGCGAGAGGCCACGTCGGCGGGGTTCAACTCGCCGGGTACGTGCCGCCAATTCAGATTCACTGACGAGTTTTGAATTTGCGAAACCCGATTCGCAACAAATGTTTCCAGCCTATGTACCGAGGTCTGGAGCCACGCCAAAACAATTTGGCTGTCAGTCCACGCATAAACGTTGCCTATGTTAATGTGCTTCCCGAGTGTATCACAAACATGATTCAATAACCGAGTAAGTAACGCAGCTCCCGAGAGCTCCAATTTGGGTATGGTTTGGCGGTTGCGTATAGGAGCCACCTTGCTCTTCACCGTGATTAGATGTAACGCTACTGAACCATCTGGCTGTATCGTCCGAAGATATACGACTGCCGCGAAACCCGATTCCGAGGCGTCACAGAAACCGTGAAGTGACGCATGATACTTCCCCGATGGAAGTATTTTACGAGGTATAACACCTTCCGATAGTGGGTAACTGATCAATAAATGCGAGCCAGTCCGTTAAGAGTTCAGTAGGTAGGGTCTCATCCCACTTAAGCTCAGCCAACCATAACCGTTGTAGAAAACATTTAGCCCAAAATATTATAGGAGCGATCCACCCGTTAGGATCATAGATACGAGCAACCGTAGACAGGACTAGCCGCTTAGTCCATATCTTTTCCGTTATTGTTAAAACCCGAAAGGAAAAGATGTCAGGAACCGGTAAATACTGAACACCTAAAACCGATGTTGAACGAGGAGAGTCCGGATTCTCAAATAACAATGGATCTTGAACGTGATCCGCTGGTAGTCCTTCTAAGAGACGTGGACTGTTCGAAATCCATTTCCGTAGTTCATAGCCAGCCGTTGCCAATAACGCTATGAGCTCGTTACGTAAAATTAAAGCCTCCTGTTCCGAAGATCCACCCGTGATAACGTCATCGACAAAAATTTCCGACTCTAAGACGTCCGCCGCACGAGGGAATCGAACGCGTTCCCGTTGAGCGAGTTCCAACAAGCACCGCATAGCCATCCAGGGGCTAGATTTCAAACCGTACGTGTTTTGTGTTCAGTTCGTAGACGCGTAATGGGTGAGACGGGTCCTCGCGCCGCAAAGAATCAGCTGATACCGTCTATCAGCCTCATCAATCACCGTTTGCCGGAACATCATGCGTATATCCGTCGCGAAGACCACCTGGTGTCTACGAAAGGCCGAAATAAGATCCGAAATATCTTTATGTAGTTTAGCACCCGAGTGCAGGATTTGGTTCAATGAAACACCGTTAGAGGAAGGGGCCGACCCGTCAAACACGACCCGTATCTTACCGCTATCCGATTTAAAAACCGCGTGATGTGGTATGAAATAGTGTTCTTCCGATGAGTAGTCCTCCGTGCCAGGGACATGTGACCTAATTGTACATATTCCCGCATGAACTTAATGTATTTGTCGCGAAACTCTGTATCTCGCTTCATGCGACGTTCCATAGAAAGCAGGCGTTTCTCAGCAGTGAGGTAGGACTGCCCCAGCGGTTTGCGAATGCTCACAAAGGGCAACCGAGTAACGAAACGACCGTTCGGTAACCGATAAACATTTTCGATAAAATGGCGCTCGCATTCTTCGTCGAGCGGGTCCTTCCGTGAAACCGTGGGTACCTCTTCTGTCTCCCAAAAACGCTGTACTAAATCCGAAAGAGAAACGCCCGTAAAAACCGTATCAGAAACCGTATCATAATGCTGGGCCCATAATCATATATCCGTAGTGCGATGGTATAGCAACCAAGCCATTATTATTTAAATTTATAGTGCGTCCGGTGCACAATAATTGACCAAGCACATCAGTACCAAGCAACAAATCAATTTTTCCAATATTTAAAAATTTTCTGTCAGCCAAAGACAGGTGAGAAGCCGAGTTCAAAATTTCCGAAGGTAATTCCACCTGTGGATGTTCTCCTAAAATATCATGCAACACTAGTGCTGTAACTGTAATAACAGGTTGAGAGACCGATTCTCCAACAATGTTAAAGGTACATTGACCATAAACATGTGACACGAGCACATCACCTATGCCACGAACCGAAATATTTTATTAAATATGTATAGGTCTAACCGTCTCGCCAAATTAACTGTTATCATGCAACCTTGCGAACCCGTGTCCGCTAGAGCCCGTGCTCTAACATAAAAACCGTTAATATCACAAATCCTTACCGCAACGGTAGGCAATAAAATAGTATTTAAAAAGGTTGCATTTGGCGAGGCGGCGGCGACTACCTATTCTTGAACGTCACTATGAAATGAAGCATTCACCCGATTAAAAACCTGGGCTGCCGACAGCGCCAGAGGGTTATATGTAGGGGGTCTCGAGCGCCCCAATGGTGCCCGAGTCAGGTGCCAACTGGCATCCGGTGTCCGGTAACCAACCGGATGACCGAAAGATGGCGGCGTGTTCCTCAATCGCGGCCGTTCCGCGAGTGATGGTGAGAAACCCCTCGCTCTCGCTGCATACGAGGCCGCAGACGCATACTGTTCCGCAGTGACGTCACGAGATTCGTCCGCTTGAATATGCCTATGCCCGCTGCATAGGGTGCTTGTACCATAGGCCCGGTGCCTCCCCACCCGTATGTGGAGATGCCTGTGAAGTAGGCCTAAAGCCACCCCCACCCGTATATGGAGGTGTCGCGCGCACGTCCACCCGTCGAGGCGACGCTCGTCCAGAATGAGGAGGTGAAGTCCGTACTTGTCCGCTTTGACCCCCTCCTGAAGGAGAACCAATCCGTCCCGCTGCAGGCCTAACTCCACCATTCCTATTCAGGCATAACATCCCGTGATGTTTGCCGTTACAATGAATACATGGCCGTGCCACTGCACAACTATTAACAAGATGATCCCCTAAACAAAAATAACAAAACTTGTGATTTTGCACAAAAACGCCTCCGCTGTTGAGGGGAACAATTTATAAAATGTTGGCATTTAGATATAAAATGGCCTATGATGCCACAAAAGGTGCAACCAACCCGCTTGGATTGCAATCTATTATTAATAGTATGGTCCGATGTAGCCATACCTACCCTAGTCCCCCGAGTGGGTGGCCTAATCCTACCCTGACTGAATACAGGTCTTCCCTGACTGGACACAGGCCTCCCAGATGGCCTGCCACGCTCTGCTACCAGATTGTTTAGGACTTATGAGTTTCGGACCGCGGAAAAGGAAAAATAAAAAAGTAATAAAAAAAAAAGATTTTGACATTACGGTTTCGGTACTTGACTGTCACTTCCGGATTTTTTCACGGCATTTTTTTTTGAGTTTATTTACGGCGGATTAATATTTGCATATTACGGTTTCGACGGGATTAGATTGGAAAAGTGGTCGGCCACGCGTTCTCCTATTTATACACTACAAGTATTGTAGTATATGATATATATTTATAACCACATACGGTAGGGCACATTAGTACACACAAAACACACTTTCAAGCCAAGCCAGAACAACGGACCGGTAAGCAATATTATTATATAATTAAATAATATAAGCAAATAACGGGCGTTCGGGAAAACGCAACATTTTTTTTGCTTGTAGTCTGCCTGAGCTTGAATCAACCTTGCCTGCAAAGTTTCATTGTCTGGATTCATGTCAGCCCTATCATAACACATTTGTAAAGCTTGATCCAGATCCGCCATGTATCTGTTCGCATTTGAAGCCCGCTCTTTCAAGGCCTCAACCCTGTCTGGTCTACTCACCAGAGAAAATGCGCTTACCAACCATTGCAAAATGCGACGAATTTCGTTGTAACCGTCCGACATTTTAATAATTAAAGTAAATACAAAACAAAGAATTTACAAAATAACAGGTCCGTAACCGAAAAGTAAACCACGCTCTGCTACCAAAAAATGTTGCGTTTTCCCGAACGCCCGTTATTTGCTTATATTATTTAATTATATAATAATATTGCTTACCGGTCCGTAGTTCTGGCTTGGCTTGAAAGTGTGTTTTGTGTGTACTAATGTGCCCTACCGTATGTGGTTATAAATATATATCATATACTACAATACTTGTAGTGTATAAATAGGAGAACGCGTGGCCGACCACTTTTCCAATCTAATCCCGTCGAAACCGTAATATGCAAATATTAATCCGCCGTAAATAAACTCAAAAAAAATGCCGTGAAAAAATCCGAAGTGACAGTCAAGTACCGAAACCGTAATGTCAAAATCTTTTTTTTTATTACTTTTTTATTTTTCCTTTTCCGCGGTCCGAAACTCATAAGTCCTAAACAAACAAGATATCTAAAAATCTGCTGAATCTGTCGAAAACTACGATTTTCTAGTACAGACTTCATAGCCCCCTAACGGGAAAATGAGTAGTTAAATTTTTTTGCGACTATTACATTTTTTGCTCAGCTCGACCAGGAGAACAACATATCCAACATTTTGACCTGGGTCCCGAAAACCACTTGGCCATATAAACAGTATCATCTACTTTGCAACCCCAATAAAAACTATACTATAGGCTGCCAATATGTGATGTAAGATGACAAGTCACAGTACCCAGTAATTTCACCGTCTATCTGCCCCAAAATAACAATGCGAATACTGCTATTTTGCTGCAGAAATAAGTTATAAATTTCTAAATAATCAATATGTATATTCTTAATGTCTCATTTTGTGACACTATACATAATGTTTTATTTATGGCCAAATAATATATAACAGATATATAATTCAAATACTAGATGCAACCTAGAAGCTTGTCTAAGAGCTGAAACATATATAATTGTCGAATTATTTGACTTTAACATTAAAGTGAAAACTTAAAAAAAGAAAGAAAAGAGCGTACTCCCATTTAAAAGGCCGGCAACGCGCTTGTGACTCCTCTGGCGTTGCGGGCGTTCATGGGCGGCGGTAATTGCTTACCATCAGGTGATCCGTCTGCTCGTTTGCCCCCTATCACATAAAAAAAAAACTTTCAAACGACACCCCTAGTCAGCTGTTAACAAAAAGAAAGCTCGCTGTAGACGGAACGCTGTTCAATAGACTGCTACGAAGACTTCCTCGAACATTGATTTAGGGTTGTCGATACTTTTGATTAAAACATATACATTTTTGATATAGTACAGGAAAAAAATGTGCTTGATTAGTGCTAATATTTTGTCAACGTAATTTTTACTTCTGATACATATATATATCACTTAATATTTCCCTAGTATAGTTATTTATATGTTTGACTCTATGTCTATAACTAGAGTACTGCAGTTAAAGACTTTACTTACTTTACTGGTGTTATAAATTTCGCTGTTAAAAGTGAAAGTTGGTAATTAAACCATCATTTATCTTTTAATATTTCAGGTAACATTTCAATCAATTTGTATGAAGAAAATAAATTGAGTACTTGGTTATTTATTTTTTGGCAAATCACAGTAAAACGGAACTCACTTTTTTATCAGATTCATTATACGTTTTCGGAACATTTTGACGAGCAAGTAATACCGGATAAAAAGCGTTAATACATATTCCTTTAATCTATTAGTCAGTTTAAAGTTTTTATTATTTTGAAATCCTTAATTCCTCTATGGCCGACTTTGCTCGCTCGTTTCAAAATTTCATCTCGAATGTTCTAAGTTTGGGTCCTAGTGGGGACAAAGTGGGGGCAAATCTGTGCAGATCTCTGGCAATGAAATCGCCGTTTTTATCAATCAATACATATCAATACATAGTATAAAACAAAGTCGCTTTCGCTATATGTCCGTATGTATGCTTAGATCTTTAAAACTACGCAACGGATTTTGACGCGGTTTTTTTTAATAGATAGAGTGATTCTTAAGGAAGGTTTGTATGTATAATAAATGCATAATATAGTAGAGAAACACTGATAAATTTAAAGGTTTCTAATGTGATGTCGTAAATAAGCACGTTTTTTGCGCTTATATTGCAAACGCTGGCTGAACCCTACGAGATAGACCAAAATAATGTACTACAGTATTGTACAACTTACAAAAATCCACAAAAAAGTCCGCGATGGTATATGTCTATCTCTTAGGGATAACCCACAATAACTATTTTTTCACTGCACCCGTGCGAAGCCGGGGCGGGTCGCTAGTTTAAAATAAAATAACGTAATATATGGTAACGCAATTCCTCAGACAAACGCCCACAATTAAAATTATAAAATTACATAAATCTATGCTTTTAAGCTATTGTTATAGGTTTGGTTAGGTATAACCTTAAAAATATTGGTACAATTCCAATTTTATGCTAGTATATTAGATAAGCGAATTTTATATCATATCGTATAATTTATAAACAATAAAAAAATCTTGCTGACTTAGCTATGACAATGCCGCCAAGTTTTTTCGAATTCCCGATTTTATGCGAAGACGGCGATTGAAAAGCGGGAACGATGTCGCGGGCGGTCTGATTGGATCCCACCATAAACCGGTGGCCGGTTACTGCGCATAAACAAACAGTTTGCGCTTTTTACACTTAACAGGGCCGATCGTAAAAGGCGACAAGGCGCACCGAATCAGCGTTTCGGATTAGTGCGGGGACGAGGAGCTTATCGGATCTTGATTGTACTGGTCTCTTGGATTTTTGATATGCATGTTTAAATTTATTATTACAATATATTATATACATATATTTAATAATTACATATGCTCATGAATCACGTGAAAGAAGAGCTCACCGTGGGAGAGCCATGCTTCGGCACGAATTGGGCCGGCTCGACCGGAGTGATACCACGGCCTCACAGAAAACCGGCGTAAAATAGCGCTTACGCTGTGTTTCGCCGAGTGAGTGAGGGTACCGGAGGCCCAACCCCCCTTATTCCCCTCTATTCCCCTTATTTCCCCTATTCCCTTTTAAAAGGCCGGCAACGCATCTGTGACTCCTCTGGTGTTGCGGGTGTCCATGGGCAACGGTTATCGCTTACCATCAGGTGATCCGTTTGCTCGTTTGCTGCCCTATGCCATAAAAAAAAAAAAAAAAAGACTAAAGGAGAAAATAACTAAACTAAAAAAATAGCGTGACTAGCAAAGTAAGGCGCCCATAGACAATGGTGACAATACCAGAAGATTTGCCGGATTTTAAATGGGAATACGCTTTATTTTTTAAGGTTTGGATACTGTGTCGGTTCAGAAATACCATAGGTGACAATCATTAGGCACGCAGTGTGATAGTGCGAGGTAGAAAATTCCTGAAACAACACCAATCGACTAGATTTTAGGGGTAAATCGTTTTGTAGTGTAGAACAATAGCAGAAATTAGCGTAATTCCAACGATTCTGAGTACTCCGTTACATATGCGATATCAGATATATACTGAAACGCCATCCATTAAATGCGGTCCAGAGGAAAAAGTTGGCATTGGGGAGTCTCTGCCCAAAGATGAGAATTCCACATGTAGCCGAACCTATGCCTTATAAAATTGCAAATGGTGGAAGGCCGTGAAATACCGCCTCGATTTATTGAACAATACATGCCGCACCATCATCAACATCTTTACCGCTAATTTAGTGGTTTTTAGTCGGAGCAGTTAAACAGGTTAAAACAAAAAAAAAAAAAAGATTTTATCAAATAATATTTTCTGTGCTAAGAATTTAGGGTTATCGACAATTGTTTGTTATAATCTACGAGTACAAAATAATTATCGTCATTGTAGCATGCAGCCACATCCCTAAATATCTTTAAATTTCCCATCACCCGTGCAAGGAGTACACAATATTTGCATTTTATTCGCCCGGGGCTGTCCCTGCAAACTCTTCGGACGCACTCTTTATATCCTTCAGGTAATAACGCCTTTGTCGAACATATTCTGCTGGACATTTCGTGACATCCTTAACTTTAGTCGTTACTACTTAAACAATAAGGTTGTTAGAGCCCGCAAAGACAAGTTTGTCGAGCAAATAAGGGGTTGAGATATAAAAGTAAACGGATTATTGCTGTGTATCTCAGATCTGTCGTTTGTTGGATACCGTCGACGCATGTAGTACGTAATGCCGTGGCTGTTTAGGATTTACTGTCCACTTATTTCGTTTATCAAACCATTTTGAATGCTGACCGTGCGTTGTTTCGCCAGTAACGAGAATAGGGGCTGAACAATCCTTTGATTGTTTTGTGATAGTTTGGATTCTTATTATGTGAATCTCTCAACCCGGTCTATTTGTGGCACTATTTTGTTCTGCGTAAACCTAAAGCTCTCATTAGCATAATCCAGAACCACATATAAATTTTATTTATTTACACATTGTACTAACATACTGTTCCATATGTCATCTTCTATTGCATATCTGCTGGTAGAATTTTTTCAGAAAACTCATGTATCTCCAAATCTTAAGTAAAATCCAGACGAGATAGATCTTCTTCCTTAGAAGTTGTGACTACGTAAGTACTATCACTAGCGGTTATTTTTTACTAACTTTCAAACTTTCGTGTTGCATAATCAATATAAATGTCCGCCTGCGACCACGGCCGGTGTAACCTGGTCGATACGTCAGGCAATAATATTCGGTACGTAACAATATCGTGTTAATTCCCGTCATACATTTATATTGGTTATTTTTTAAACAATGTATGTCTATACAACATGGTGATTATTTATTTACTCTCTGAGACACATACATTTTCTAAAATGAGTATAAAGTAATGCAAATTTTGATTAGAAACTTCAAAATTACGTATAGAGCCTACAAAATCACAATGGCGATTCAGAATCTTTTCAAATGACATTGTTCGGAGTGTTGTTGGCGCACAATAATACGTTTATTTATCGCCGAATTAATAAGCAAAGATGCGAATATATTGTCCTACCACATTACAAAGATTGGGCTGATCTGGGAGTGTTATGTGAGAACACATTTGGTCAGGGTTATACGTTCAAGCGAACTAGGCGAAAGGATAATGGAGGCTTTTCATTATGCAAAATAATATATATTACATTCCGAGATATATGCCTGCAGTCGGCCTTCACCGTCAGTTCACTGTACAGTCAGCAACACTTGAAGCATTACATTTACGCTACGAACTCAATTACCCCTATTCATCATCACAGCTCATATACGTCCCCACCGAGGGGCTCGAGCCTACCCTACCTACGTTAGGGCGATTAGGCCTTAGTCAACCACGCTGGCCCAGTGCGGGTTGGTTGACTACGTACACCTTTGAATCGCTTCGCAGATGTACGCAGGTTTCCTCACGATGTTTTCCTTCACCGTAGGAGCGTCGGATAAATGTACATATGAAATTCGGAACGAAAAACACATTGGTACACGGTGGGGATTAGATCAGGGGCCTCCCGATTCCATGCGGCGCACAGACCTGAGGGGCTATCGCACTAATAAATCGCAAGCGAAACGCAACCGAATCGTTCGGCTTAACCAATCCGAACGCCACAATATCACGTCATCTGTTCGATGACGTGATATTCTAGCTCTCGGATTGGTTGAGTGGAACGATTTGGTTTCGTTTCAGCTGCGGAGACCACAGCGCCACCGACGCTCTATTATTACTCCTATTACCCCTATTGCGAATTACCCCTTTTTTTCCCCTGAGGAAAATGCATTAAATTGCATACCCCGGCTGTGGCGAGCCGGCAGTTATGTGGGGCCCTCCTTCCTAGAAGGGGGAGGCCTACCCATTAAAAACCTCAGAGATGGCCTTCTTCAGGCATGTAGGGAGCTGTGTCAAGGTAGTCATAGATCACACAAACCCTGAAGTACGAATTCAGACAAATAAAATAAGTCGGCTAACACACAAAATATAATGACAAACACACATAATGACTATTACACGTTTCTAAATAGTGTGTATAATATACTTTTTTATATCTATAACTGAGATATTTTAAATAAATTGCAATAAGGTAAGGCAAACCACGGGCTGGTTGTGTCATCTAATGCATCTTCTAGCATCGTCCAATTAAGCCTTTTAGAAAAACGTTTACGTTAATGGCGATTGGACTACGGATCGTCCTATTAGATCGGTGATCTCAACCATTATATTGCATAGATTTATTATTAAATTATTATAACAACTTACCGATTTTATTTTTTAAATATTTTTCCTGGTATGTTTTTGTTGACACTAATTTTATTTTGAATTTAATTTATTTATATTGTATATGCAAGTTAAATAATAATAGCATTAAACAATAATATAAAACGCAATAAGTGCAATAAAATTATTTTAAATTTTTTTGTCAGTTTACAGAAACACCTTTTAGCCTCAGTCTTATGAGGATGGCTTTCAAGAAACTACCTAAGCTTCTGACATTATATCTGCCTGAATAACATAACTTGGAGTGTAGGTACGAAGGTTTTTTTTCTTTAAATAAGTCCAAGACTAGTCCAGCAAGATAAAGATGTCTTCTAAATATCATATTTATATTCATTATTCAATTATAGAATGATATGGGTTCTAGATGGAGACAACATATCGGGTCCTATATCGGGTGAGAAATCATATAGATACTGACCTCAGAGTTAAGCTCTGTGAGTCCTTGATACTATCGAAGCTCAATTATGCGGATACAGTCATGGGTGAATGTATTTATGGGTACACTGCTAGGATCATTCAGCGTGTTCAAAATTCCTGTGCCCGGTTCTGTTTTTCAGTTCCACCAAGAGCCCATGTAACTCCATTTCTCAACTGGGAAAATCTCTTGAATATGAAGTCAAGGCGGTCACTACATTTTGCGTGTCTTCTTTTTGGAATTGTGCAAGGGAAATCACCATCCTATCTCTATGAAAAACTGTCCTTTTCTCGACGCCCAGTTAGGCTTGCTCCAGTGATGATTTGCCCTCGTTACAGCACTGCAGCATTTCGCGGCAGCTTTCGTTATGCTGCCACCAAGTGCTGGAATAATATACCCCCGCCTATCAGACAATGTGCAAGTGTAGGGGCTTTTCGCAATAAATATAAAATGTATTTATTGGATAAACAAAAATTGGGTTCGTAATTTTCTTATCCGCCTGATTTACTGAGCTCGCCATGTCGTCATGTGGTCAACTGTCAAATATTTGTACTGTGTGTGTGTTTGTTCATATTTATGTGTCTGCCTGTGGTAAAAGCTTTGTGTCAGTTTTATATAAATTAATAAAATTTAATTATCTATTATGATAAATTGTTAGCACCATAGTTTGTAAGTCTTTTTTTTTGTATAATGTAGTTTTATATATAGTATTTAGTTTTATGTTTAATATAAGTAGAATAAGTAATTGCTGTGCCATAGCAGTTCCTCTGGAGGGATATCTACGGAAGACCAGCGTCAGGGGGTCTATGCGACGCCCTGACATCATGCTGAGTAGATATCCTTTTCCGTGTCACATTTAATTTAACTTGTTTTTTTCTGTTGTATATAAATGTCAAAATGTGTCACAGCGAAAAAATAAAATAAATAAATAAATAAACAACAGAATTGGTAACAAGCATTCTGGGTGCGGTTTAGAAGGCGACAAGTTCTCGATTGCAATCTGAATCCGCATATAAATCTCCATAATTAAGTTGAGACTCTATACAGAATGACAGGGAGGGACTGGTGTCGGGTTTTGGTTTTGGGTTTGGGGAGATATGCCGGAGTCGACATCTATGATTAATTCTTAAATAAGTTTACCTAACGGCTCACTGGCGCACGGAAAAACTCGCAAGAGTTTATGTTGTGCCTTTACAATTATATTAATGTATAATATTATGTAAATAAATAAAAAAAAAAAAAAAAAAAGATAATACTAATGAATTGACGGATTCTATAAATTAATTAAAGATAGTAAAAACATGATCTATAAGTACCGTGAAATGTTCTTATAATTAAACGTAACAGCTTCGTAACAATTATTGTTTCGAGTTAAAAAGTTCCTAGCAGTTATTTCACTGGGCTTCTCGGCAGAGGAATTGGTAGTTTCACCTCTTAACTGTCGGGACACAACAATACAATTAACATTATTGCTACGGCGACAGGCTAAGTGAGGAGGTGGCAGATAGCCAGCCGGATTTAGGAATAGGATCCACGAACTAAAAAAGCGAACAAAACTCTGCTTTTATCTAAGGATCGTTTGGTCGTCATGGCGACCGAGTTGCAACTAATTCTTAACACTATGAGCACTTAATTCCATTAGACGTTTTATGCGTCTTCTTCTTGAAAAGGCACTCGCTATATTCGTAAACGATAATTATTTTCTTTTACGTATGTAGGTACAAGGTATTGGTTCTTTCAAACATAAGTCTTTGTTTTTTACGTCAATAAGTGTCTGTAAAGGTCAATGTTGAAAAAAGATTATAATATTGATATAATTTTGTTAAAAAAGTGCTGATTTTAAGGTATTATTATTAGATTTTTTTCTCCAAAACATTCAAAAAATCATCCTTGAACTTCAACAAACATTAAAAAGAAAAGAATTAGCCAAATTGGTCGAGGCGTTGTTGAGTTATGCGCTTACCAACACATTTTGCGATTCATTTTTATATATAATAAAGATTAAGAAAATTAAATTATTACCAGACAACAAATCCTTCCTCTAGTGTCATAGAGTCAAGATTTAAACGCCAAGAAAACACTGGTTAGAACAGGATGTCTTTCTGTTCATTCCAAACTACTTGACCGTGTTGGAGCCCCCTGAGACAATTAGGCGGTAATGAGCGACGGAAGTCGGCGGTGGCTTTATCGCCGCTATGCAAATCGCGCTCCTTGCAAGGTACTCACCTTCTAAATGTACCGCTAGTTGTTGCCAGGGCTTGCACCATCTAATTAGGTGAATTAATTAATTTTGACTTATTACAAATATTTATTTTGTGTAATGAAGTTGTTAAATAGGTTGACTAGCTTGGAGTTAATTTTCCCAGCGAGAGGTATTGTAGATCAAAGCATATTCTTATTAACACTGCCAGCGAAATAGAAACTCGAGGTTATGCTCGTGGTGGCCCTGGAGCCTTTAGCATCGCCTAGTAATTCCGCAATCATGATATGACCAGCGCCATTTTGACTTCTCGTGTCTTTTCCAGTGCATGTATCCTGTTTTTCATTAGGGTAATGCTGCAACGCGCCCTCTCCTGAGGAGAAGTTGCCCTTATTTTAAGTCATAAGGTCAATAAGACCAAAGCTCCAAACTGACTTCAGTTTGTATCTCATGTCAGTCGGGCTAACCAAGCTGAAATAAAGTGCAACTTAATCTCCATGGCACTTGTATCCTGGGTACTTTTCGTGCTCCTTTTGAGGATTCTTAACCATTCTATCCCAAGAAAAAAAGGGGACTAACTTGCTACTATATAAAGTTAATTGTCTAGAATATGTCAATGTATGTATGTCTGTATATTCGGGTTAAATCTGACTACTCAATATTAAGGCACTTGCCCTCCCTCCGACCGCTTGAGCTGAAATTTTGTATGCACGTTTAGTTTGAATGACAATGCATGATTAACTGTGTGACGTCATTATAAATCCAACATGGCGGCGTCACCAAGATGGCGGACTAATTATTTTTAATGCACTCCTATAATATGGGTATTAAATAAAAGCGCTTGCCAAGAATAACTAGAAAAATAATAAGATGTCACTCTTAATCCAAATACATCAAAAATGGCGGATAAATTTTGTTTTATTCGTTCTTACAATATGGGTATCTAATGAAGGGGTTTTTAACTGGTAAACAAATTTGCAATAATGATGCGTTGAATGACAGCCTAAGGAACTTAACAGGTAGAAACTAAAAAGTTATAAAAAAATTGTTTAAAAACAAGCTTCAATTTATATGTTATAATTATATGCTTGTCACGAGTTTTAAGTACTCGTATTTACTTTCTTACTTTTAAAATTTTAATGAGCAGCAAGAAAAAGAAAAAGAAAAATATAATATAAATTTTACATTTTGCATTTGATACTTTAAGATATAGATTTAGTTGGAATTTTTCATCAAAATTATAAACGGAAAAATAACGTTTTAATAAAATTTTTCTTTACGTCATCGGGTGGGTTTACAGACGACGCCATTAAGCTGACGATGCCTCCACTACGTAAACAAGTCACATCCAATTTACGCAGTTTTATTATTCGTCACAAAGGCTGTTGCTCACCTAAAATGGCGCGAGGTGATTCAATTATTGCCCGGGACATCAGATTTAGATTGGAGAAGATGAAGTCATCGGTGGTTACTTAGGTACTATTTTTAGATAGCGGTCTCAGAACAACGCCCTGCGTGACCCATTTACGATGTCAGAAATCTAGTATAGATTGTACTTTCTTAAGAATCCACAGCTTACAATAATATAAATATGAACACATTACATAAACCACAGTGTGTGTGTGTGACTTTTGTAGATGAATAGGAGTATGTGGTGGCCGCGACTTCGCCCGCGCAGGATTAGTATTTCGATCTTTATAAGTAGCCTATGTGTTATTCTTTTTTTTTTTAAGGGGGGAAATGCGACTTTGTGCACCATGACACCGCGCTGGCAAGACGCGGCCGTGTGTGGGGCTCTCCGGTCAAGAGGACCGGCCTACCCACTAAAACCCCCCCGAGTTCTCTGGGCCCATACGGGGCACATGGCGGGGTGCGCTCTCGCGATTCGTCCGCCATGTGTCCCGGAGCCTATGTGTTATTCTGATGCTTATGCTATATTATTGTAAGGTTTCATTAAAATCCATTCAAAGTTTTTACGTGAAAGAGACAAACATCCATCCATACAAACTTACACGTTTATATATACTTAGTAAGATTTTATATTGTTATATTTCTTAATTTTTGTAGGATTAGTTTATTTTTAGTTACCCTTATACAAATTAACCTAGCCCAAACTAAGCTCTGTAAGGCTTGTGTTATGGGATCGAGGGTAACGGATAGACATACATATATATAACTTTGACTAAGGTACAAATGCTCGCATTCATCACACATACATCCGCCCCCACCGGAATACGAAACCGGGACCTCACGAGATGGCGACACCTTGAAGCCGGTATACTATCCACTCGAATATGGAGGTCGCCATAGTAGTGTATATTTTAATTATGACATAGCTTATTTAAATAATTAAATTAAATTTAATAAATCCTGTGCGAATAAATACATACTATCACGTTATTAAAAAAATGTCCACTTGGTTTTTAAACGTAATACATATGTATTAGTCACGCCTTGTTCCCAATGGGGTAGGCAGAGACCACCTCTCTCCACTTGCTACAATCCTTTTTTTTTAATGTTAGGAAAATGCGTTACGCATACCCCGCGGCTCGGGAAATCCGCGGGGTTATGTCGGACTCTCCGCGCGCTTGGGGGCCGAGTGCCAGCCAAGTGCGCGGCCTACCGACTAAAAACCTAACAATGCCCCTCATGACGCCTTGCCGCAAGAACTTCGATCGTCGGCGGGTCCTCCCCCCATCAGATGAGGGGGGGGGGGACTTGCCAAGGAGAGCTGCATCGCGGCGTGACAAGGTCATGGGAACTCGTGAGAATATTTCCACGACCTCGTCGGAGTCAGCCCGGCCACAGGGGGGGGAGACCGTCGATCCCCCGAGGCATCCGGGGGACTTGCTACTATCCTGACACACTTCCCTTGCTTCCTCCACTTTCATGAGCGTCTTCATGCATGCTCGTCGGTTGCGAGTACTCTTGACCCGGCCTTTAGGACATCTTCGATTTGATCGAGATATGTCCGCCTAGGTCGACCTGCACCGATTCGTTCTATCATTCTTACCTTGTATAACTTTTTCCTTAATCTTCCTTCATTCATTCTTTCAACATGGCCGAACCATCTAAGCATCCCTTTCTCTATCTTTGTCACTACATTTTCAACTACACCGCATCGCTCTCATATCACACTGTTCCTGACTTTGTCCTTCAGATTCACTCCAATTATACTTCACAAGCTTCTTATCTCCAGAGCATTCATTTTTCGTTATTTTTATTTTTTCTCTCGGAAATTCTATTAGAGTTTTTTACATGTTTTATCCGAGTTTTAGGAAAAGAAAGTACATTAATAGTTATGGCATCGTTAGATTATTCTTAAGCCCCATAAAAACTATATATATTTCATATAAATTAATAAATATCATTTAAAAAATCATCAATAAACCTAGCCCAAAGTAAGCACTATAACGTTTCTGTTATGGGATCTCAATAGATCTGTAGACCTCTGTGGTTAGTACGTCGGTTTCCAAGTGTCACCATCTCTGAGTTAATAGGTTCGAGTCCCAGTGAGAGCAGATGCTTGTGTGATGATTACGAGTATTTATTGCTTAGTATTCGCTGTTAAATATATATTTCTATTAAAATATATATCATATACAAGCCTTATGGTGCTTAATTTGGGTTAGACTAATTGGTGTCAATAAAACTTAATAACTTATCTTTTAGCTAAACTTGCTATGTTGCTGTAGAGTTTAGCTTGTTTTTAGATTTAAGTATTGACTTTGTTGTTATAATGTTATTTTGGTCTATTTTAACTACTGTATAAAAGTTGATTTATTGACAGTCTAAATTTGTCTTATGATGAAACTAATGATGTAATAAAGCCTAATTCGAGTACACCATTTTATTACTGCTGCTATGATTAGTGTTATGAAACATATGTACATAGATATACTTATGCCTTTTTGGGGGTAGGCAAAAATCATACCTAGCTTCTTCGCCTTACATCAATACTTTCATGCACGCTTGTTGGTTACGGGTACTTTTGATTATTACTCGTGCTTAAATTCGAATGGTCAAATAATAATGAATCAGAACAATGATTCAATATACTTTTATCTACTATCATGCTATTGATCCTCTATAAAAGAATCTATAACAATTAGCTTACTGCTAACATTAAAACACTCAATGATATTATGATCATTATATCATTCGAACGCGTGATATTATGAATTTCAAAAAAAGCACATTCTCATTCAATGACATTTTCACCACCAGATGGGAAAATTTTTGAAAAAAGAACAATAAATTGTAGACTAATTCGTAATTTCGGTTTCTCGTTTACCACTGTAATGGCCCAGTTATTTGGATAGGATAGGATAATTGTACGATCCAAAATGTAAATAATTATTACAATAAATAATTACTTTTAATATATACGAGTAATTCTTATTAAGGTTTGTTTATTTTACATGCTTCGCAATTAGACTTTTCTTGAATTTACATAGTTCTTATAACACTGTACAACACCCTATGGTATGAGAATCCTTTATAGAGGATAAAGTTTTGTATGCAACTGTTATAATTAGGTATTAAAACACTCATGTGATACCACACGATTATCACACGAACATGCGTTTATCACACGAGGCGTTCGTGTGATAAACCCACATTCGTGTTTTAATACCCCTGATAATACAATAGTTGCATAAATAACTATTAACAAAGCCTTTTGATCAACTATTTATTTTGCATTTATTTTAATTTACATGTCCATTGCGTTACACCCCTAACGATGGTATCTCCGCGCCACGACGAAGCAATTACAAACATCTTAGCGGAATGAGTCGCGCTAAGATCTGTTCCTGACACATTTATGGTGCATCCCGCAGACGGAGAAGCAACGCAACTCTATGATAAGAATAACTTTATTTCAAATTAAAATAGTCTATTTAATTTATTATACAAGGTTAAGCATGTAATGCGAAAGTCGTCTAGATAACCAAGGAAGTGGTGTAATAAATTTTTAAAGAAAAATTTAATGTTACTTAAGATATAATTATATTCATAATTTTTGACCTTTATCTTATTGTAAGTTATGATGACGGTGGAAGCAAGCTTTACCTGAGCTCCTCAAAAATCGGGGCACTTTTGTTTTCCCTCGGGAAAGTAGAGGGTGGTTATGCCGAACTCCAGTCCGACCAAACGCAGTCTTAAGCCAATGGTCCTACAGAACCTACGGCTTGAAGTGAGAACAACCGCTCCTCAGGTGAGGGCGTGGTGAAATCGAGGAACTATCTTATTGATTAACTTACTGCGTTCTGGGTTCTATATTTAAGATTTTTTTTTGGGTCATGGTTCAATGTTAGATTCCAACGTCTCTCTGCAAAATTAAGTGTTATGTCCCTTATTATTTTTTTTTAAATTGCGATTTGATCACTTAATGCTTTTTCGTCCCATTTAATATTTTTAATTATTGCATCTGTAAGTTAAATCTATATTGTGTAGAGTCATCATGTCCTCATTGTCATGTCCTATCCTCAGCGTCGGTGAGGTGAGTTGACAGCTGTCATCGCATAATTAGTGTCACGGCGTTGATCGGCGATCAATGGTGCAAATGAAATAATGGCCGCGTAATTAGAGATTAGGCGCGAATCGAGCGGTCATCAGCACGCGACTGCGCCAAGAATAAACAACACTTGGAAAGGGTAATTTTATTAATATTTTTAATGATAATTATAAAATTTTAAACTTAGAGGTACTCTAGATAAGGGTCATATGTTATTTAATCACAACAAATATATCTTGTTGTCCAATCTCCTAGCTAGCTATAATTTTGTTCAGTAATCATTTTATTGGTCATAGAATTTCTATTCTAGGTATACTTTTAATATTTTTAAAAATTAACTGGATTTTTTTAATGAAAAGTAAACATTAAGTTTGACGCATAGACTCTCTCTAAAGCTTTCTAAGTTAGTAAGCTATAAAACTCAGACTACCTTTCGCTACACTTTTATTCGTGATTTCAGTTCTCTTAAGCATATACCTTGTTTACGTTACCTTATTATTATTACTGCGATGAAAGCTATGTCCCAAACAGAAGAACAAAAAGATAATTTGCTCATATTTGAAGATATTATTAAAGTTTCAGGTGACTTTTCAATAGAATTCTAAAGACGACGCGACATCCAGTCTCAATCCTGGTTCTGGCAGAATAATCAGCGCCACAGTCAGCTGTGGCAAAATGCTGAGTCAGGACCGTTTCGCTTGCACAGTACACTACCAGCAGTCACTGATATGTGTGTTCTCTTGTTTTGTTAATATTTTTTTACGACGATTGTATAAAAGTCTTGTATCTGTACTGTGTAGACGAATAAATGTTTTATCTATCTGAAAATGAAAATGAAAAATAGTTTATTCAGTAACAAAATTTGCAGTTACATAATTTATAGTGATTGGAGCCAACCTAGTAAGTATCCGAAGATGCTTGTGTCAGGAAGTCCCGCTCTTCCATATCTCGTTATAACATCTTACTTTTTCTTATACTAATTTAATTATCTATACTAACAATTTCTTAATTCTAATGTGTGTTTGTGTGTGTGCGTGAGTGTGTGTGTGTGTGTGAGTCTGTGTGCGTCAGTGTGTGGTTTTCTTTGTGTTTGTAGTGATATGTGCATGCATGCATGGCTGGTTGCATATATCCAGGTGTAGGTACCTATCGTTTATTGCATAAATTGTTCAATATCATCGTAAGATTTGGTTAATAGCCATTCTGTTATCACATCCTTACATTTCCGCGTATTACATTCGTGAATATTTAGGATCTTATTTAGTTTATTGTAAACTAGCTTTCTGCCCGCGGCTTCGCCTGCGTGGATTTCGGGATTGGGTCTATAGAGGGTTAAGGGTCATAGCTTTTGCCCACGGCTACATATGCGCGGAAGTCGGTTTATGCCGCGAAGGTTTTATCGCGCTTCCCGTGGGACTATCAATTTTTCCGAGATAAAAAATACCGCAAAACCTTGCTCAAGAATCACTCTATCTGTTAATGAAAAACGCATGAAAATCTGCGCAGTAGTTTTTGAGCGAAGCCTTTATTGCGCATCCCGTGGGATCTGTCGATTTTTCCGGGATAAAAAGTAGCTTATGTTACTCGGGCATAATGTAGCTTTCCAAAGGTGAAAGAATTTTTGAAATCGGTCCAGTAGTTTCGGAGCCTATTCATTACAAACAAACAAACAAACAAATCTTTCCTCTTTATAATATTAGTATAGATGAACGCTGATAGTCTTGTGTATTGATGCTTAGCAAATTTTGTTCTTGATCTACGAACATTAGCTATCTATCTATATATTTCGCCATATCCAGTAGCGCTGCCGCTTTGGTCCGGAGCGCGCCCTGACAAAGATGCGTAGAACAAGCGGTGTCAATTTGCGCGCTGACAAGGTGCGGTCGCGGGCGCGGGCTACCGTTAATGGAGTCACCATTTGATAACTGATAAAACTGTTCCTATTGACATCACAAATTAAACAACAATCCAAAAGTGATATTTTCGGAAGTCACAGCTTATTTATTTGTATTTTTGAAACTATCGACTCCCTATGATTTCTTAGTATAGTCTATATAATAGGTAGTGGAAAACTTAATGATCTTGCTTTCAATTTTAGCTGTAGGTGAAAAGTTATTCAACTACCTTTTGTTGACAAAGAAAGTTACTCAACTACCTTCTGTTCACAAAGAAAGCTACTGAACTACTTTCTGTTTACAAAGAAAGTTATTCGACTACCTTCTGTTCACAAAGGAAATTATTCAACTACCTTTTGTTGACAAAGAAAGTTATTCAACTACCTTTTGTTGACAAAGAATGTTACTCAACTACCTTCTGTTTTCAAAAAAAGTTAATCAACTCTCTTCTGTTCACAGGTAAGTTTTGACCATTATCTCATTTGAGTATAAGTGTCTATGTTGACAAAGGGGAAGTCAATGCCACGTAATCGCATGAAGACTGTAAATACCAGTGTTCGGTAAATAGACTTTCGGTTGGCCGTGGACCCTTGCGCAGTGGAAGACTTGAAGAGTAAAAGCACGGATCCAACGGCGACACACAATTCCGATAGCCTATTCAAGGAACTGCCATGCGATACACAGGGCTGGTAAATAACAAAATAAACTAATAAACTTACGAAACAAATTATATAATAGTCCACGTTTGCGGCAGTGTTGGTCCAGTCGTCAGGCTACTCTTCCACGACCCAGGGAGTCAGGTTAAAGGATAATTCTCAGGCCTGAGGGGAGAGGGGGGACGTAGGCTGCAGGTGCCACACCATTCAAAACGACTTGATCACAAACAAACAACGCACTGATTCACAACGTATTATAGTTTACAAATAATTTATATAATTATACTTAATTACTAATTAAATGTGCAATATAAAGATCACCAAATCACCACCTAGCACTCCGATCCATGTCAGAGGATGTAAGGAATATAAAAAACACTATGTATAAATCCGATAATACCAGGTTCAATGCTATCGCGATCTATTTTATTCCACGCATTGACAAACGGCGGCGCGAGTCCTGGTTAATTACGTGCTTGCTACTCCTGCCTGCCCGACCTTACGACCTACCTGACCAGCTTATCGTCAGGCACGCGGCGGGGAGGATTGCGTAACATTTCGAACCAGCGGCAGCCGCGCCGGCGACGCATGATTTCGAAAGACAATAGGGAATCGATATTTTAAATCAAACAACCAGGGTCACGTTTTGGTAGATTCTAAACATTTCTGATACAAAAGGAGCAGTGTAGGCATTGCAGTGTTCGTAAATTAAACTATTCAGTAGCGCGATGTCAATATTATGGACAAAACCCTGTCATTTAATTTCCGCAGTATTGTATAGTCTGTCGCGATTATATCGCTAATGAACTAGCTAGCTAATTTCACTTATTTATAATTGTCTAATTATATGTTATTTCAATTTTCTGTTTCATTACACCTGACGGTCACTAAATTGACCACCAGAAACAAAGAGATCTTTTTCTCTATTGCATATTAAAGTCAGGCCTTCTAGGTCAAAGCTGTGGTCTCCATGTATCTTTGACTACCCCACTATTTTTTTATATTCAAATATAACTTTATAGAAAGCTCCTGTGAATCGTCCAAATTTTTTTTCCTACCACCCATTCATTCAGGACGTATTTTTTAATTGATATCAAGAATGGGCGCATGAAACTTATCAGCTTTATCAAAAGTAACAACAACATTATACACGCTAACCAAATCTTGCAATGAAACAGCGAGGGTAGTTACATAGTTAAATTGAGAGCTTCTTGGTATAGGTTCAAAGTCAAGCAGTAATTTAACGTCGGTACCGTGCTAGAATGCCTACCTACCAAAAGGAAAGCAGCAATAGAATGGGGAAATAGTTCAATACTCAATACTCAATAACTTTATTGCGTTCCATAATGTGATACAGGTGACCTTAAAATTAGAGGTAGGTACAATTATGGACCCTGTCGGGCACAGCAATATTGATCAACGGGAGCGAGGAACTATTTTTATGTGTATTAATCATTACTGATAAAATTGTATTAATTTAAGTATTTTTAATTATTTATTATAATTTATATGTAATGTATAGTGTATTTAATTATTAATTTTAATTTATAATAAATATTCCATTTTTATAAAATTGTATTAACTTTGGTAGGTATATTTAATTATTTATTATTATTTATATGTAATATATAATGTATTTGAGTGTATTTTATTATTCACTAGCGACCCGCCCCGGCTTCGCACGGGTGCAGTGAAAAAATGGTTATGGTGGGTTATCCCTAAGAGATAGACATATACCATCGCGGACTTTTTTGTGGATTTTTGTAAGTTGTACAATACTGTAGTACATTATTTTGGTCTATCTCGTAGGGTTCAGCCAGCGTTTGCAATATAAGCGCAAAAAAACGTGCTTATTTACGACATCACATTAGAAACCTTTAAATTTATCAGTGTTTCTCTACTATATTATGCATTTATTATACATACAAACCTTCCTTAAGAATCACTCTATCTATTAAAAAAAACCGCGTCAAAATCCGTTGCGTAGTTTTAAAGATCTAAGCATACATACGGACATACAGCGAAAGCGACATTGTTTTATACTATGTATTGATTTTAATTTACAATAAATATTACAATTTTCAATTTTTACTATTACACATTTAGGTAGGTATATTTAATTATCTATTATTATTTATATGTAATGTATAATGTATTTAAATATATTTTATTATTCATTTTTTATTAAAATAAAATACTTAATTACAATTTTTATTATATTTCCACCAAAAAATAAAAGACAGCAGCTTAAAGGATGGTTATATGTATAATACTTATATATATCTGTGTATTTAAAGTATATTTATGGAAAGGATATTGTAGGTGTGTTGTGTGTTATTATTTTATTACTATAAGAAGCCTGGTTGAGGTATGTATGCATGTTGTGTTTGTTGGACATTTAGGTACTCGTTTACAGAATAGTAAGCTTTATCTAGGAGGAAAGCTTTCAGTTTATTATTAAATATATTTACTTTGGGTTCGTTTTTTATAGAGTTTGGCAATTTATTATATAGTTTAATGGACATAACATAGGGGCTGGATGAGTGCATTGCTAATCTAAAAGTGGGTAAGTTAAGTCTGTTCCTGTGTCTTAGTGTCATTTGAGTCTGTATGTCCTCTCTCTTTATGTATTGTTCTGGGTAATTACGGACTAAGTTTCCTGATATGTAATTTAACTGAAGTCTCCACGCTTTCAATATTCTCCGATCAAACAACAAGGATCGTTGCACTGGGCAACGAGTTTTGAGAGGCGCTGTGTTGTTAGGCACAGGACGTAATGGGTTCCGAAGTCCACGTCAAGTTATTCCGCTTAGTGCCTGTACCGGACAGGCGAGGTCGGATGCCTGTCAATAGAGAAGGTACGAGCAAGCGTATAGTGATATGATTATTAACCATACAAGCAATGAGGAACAGCCATTTAAAAAAAGTAAGATTTTTATTCCTTATTAAGAATCTCAGAAGGTGGTGCTTTTACCTTAAATTTATTCAAATATATCTTGATTTTGACAAAATAATTCAGCCGTCTTTGCATCAATATTTAGTACGTAATTTAAAATTTATGACATCGACGTTTGTGGCCTTAATATGTGTGGCTAAATAATTTATAGTTATAGTTATAGTAAATAGTTAAACTTATTTACCAATTAATTTTTTATCAAGGATACCTTAATATCCGCAAACGGCGATGATTAGTTTCCGATGGTAAACAATGGACTGGAACGTGCCCTAGGCGCTGTGTCCCGGATCACTCCCGTTTCTTCCCGGCGATAAAGCTACTAATTATGATCACTGTGTCATGCAACTATTGATGTCTTTGGGAGTTAGGTTACCCCTAATGGAGTTTATATAATAGGTTTTACTTGTTATATGTAATTTACAATCAATATTTAATTTAATTATATTCTTAGCAGATGTTTGGGGTTCTTCGTCATGTCATTGTGCCTATACTAAAATCGAAACTACAGTGGGACTACAGTGGGATCCACATATTGAAACTTTGGCAATCAAACTTAGTTCAGCGGCGTACGCAGTAAAAAAGATTAGACTTTTAACTAATGTTGAAACGGCAAGAATTGTTTATTTCAGCTACTTTCATAGTGTTATGCCCTATGGACTGCTGCTATGGGGATCAGCGGCTAACATTGAGAGTATTTTCCTTTTACAAAAAAGAGCGATTCGTACTATTTACTGTTTACGGACTAGAGAATCCCTAAAAGAATTGTTCAAAGAAATTAATATTTTAACTTTAGCTAGTCAATATATATATGATAATTTAGTTTTTGTATATAGAAACTATAATAAATTCAATAAAAACAGTGATCTACATAATGTGAATACTAGAAACAAAAATAAACTTGCCGTTCCAATGTTCAGACTCCATAAAACTAGCTGTTAGTTCTTGGGGAAATGTTTATCTATGTTTAACAAACTTCCGCAAAGTGTCATTGATTTGCCTTTATATAAATTTAAAACCCATATCAAAAAGACACTCGTGAGTAAAGGTTATTATAAAGTAAGTGACTATCTAAATGATCACACTATTTGGTAATAGGGACACTATTCATAGAGTCATGTTTGGTAACAACATTATTTATAATATTGTATTATTTTTATATGTGTATGTAAACATACATACCACTTTAATCTTATTAGGTTTGATTGTATCTTATATTAAATTGTATTTTTATATTATATTATTATAATTATTAACATTGAAAAGAGGAGATAAAAAATAGACCTTCAGAGTTTCTTGCCTGTTTTTCTCGAGAAGGCTCTCCCAATTTCCGAACAGGTGTCGAGTCAATATTTCTTTTTTTTTTTTCCTTATTCGTACGTACGGACAAGGTTTTTGTTTTTTTTTTGTTTTGTTTATTGACGTCAATAAGTGCCTGTAAAGGTCTATGTTGAATAAAGATTATTTTGATTTTGATTTTGATTTTTGAAAAAAAGAATTTGTGGGATTTGCCTATAATTCATGGTAACAGATGACGCAAGCCGAGCCAAAGGTAGATTGAGCTATTGGCTCCTGACAACTTGGAAACAGTTCTTGATTGAAGCAGCTTCCATCTTTTATTGCGTTGCTCGTGGTATGCGAGTTGATTGTTCCCTGGTTCCATTTAGATGGAATTGTTGCTGTTAAGTTTCATTTCTGGTAGGAGGTGATTGTAGTACAGAAATTGGGGTGAAATATATTTGGGATACTGATCGTGGAATTTAAGTTCAGTTTGCTCTGCCTATCATTGTTCTCCCCACTTTCAATTTTTAATGTATTCATTTATTTATTTAACGATTTATTGTACACAAAAGAAAAGAACAGGAAAATACAAAATTATAGACAGTACAATAGGTGTGGCTTATTTCTAGTGAAATTTCTTCCAACCCACCTGTGATAGGAAAAAAAAATGCTGAGAAACGTGGATGTCGCGTGTACAAATATATATAATAGTTGTATAACAAAAAGTACACATACTTAATACTTACATACATACTTATACATATATACACTAATAAATACATACATATATAAACATATATACATGGATAACGTTTAATATAATACAGCAAAATTACTGAGAGGATAGTTAATTACGTTAAGGAAAGATAGTGCTCTTTTACTTTCTTCTTGAAAAGCAAGAAAGAACGAATGTCTCGCACTGAAGGCGGAAGTGCATTCTATAATTTAACTGCATGAACAGAAAAAGAGTTAAGGAAGAAATTAGTGCGGAAAACATCAGAGGGTAGTTTAAGAAGAGTACGAAGATGAGTTCTGCAAACAACATCAGGGGAATGAGCAAACTCAAAACGAGAGCGAAGGTAGGTAGGATAAACTGGGTTATAAAGAATGTTAAAAAGGAGTTTCTGCGGAGTCTGATAGGAAGCCATTTTAGTTGGGAACGAATTCATGTTTGTATTGTGTATGTATGTAACTCTTCACGATGAAAGTATCATTGATTCGGTATGGTGATGATGAGTGAAGGTGGTCGTGGATACTCCTAAACCAATGTAAAATAGCTAAATAAATAAATATTTCTTATACTTACATCAATTAGCTTAGCCTGAAGTAAGCTCTGTAAGGCTTGTGTTATTGGATCTAAGGTAATGGATTGACCAACATATATTATACGTATACAAATATGTTGGATAAAAATATATATTAACAACCATGACTAAGGTACAAATGTTCGCATTCATCCCATAAATATCTGCCCCCACTGGGATCCGAATCCGGGACCTCGGAGATGGCAACACCTTGAAACACTGATCTTCATTGTCATCGTTGCAGCCGAAAAACGCCCTTTGCGTGACACGATTTCCGGGAGGATTTTAGCAGCATTCGGTCCTGCGTTCAATCAATCAATCAATCAATATCTTTATTTGCTGAAAAACATGGTTACATTTGATCTAGGTGATTTACAAAATAGTCCAGCACATTTTGCCAATAAATAGCATGAAACATGTTTCTACAAAAAAAAATTACTTACATTTAAAAAAATCGTTCAAGGTGTAAAAATTATTTGATTTTAACCATATAAGTAATTGCGTCTTGAATTCAAATAATGTCAATTTTTTTAATTTATTAGGTAAAGCATTATATATTTTAACAGACATAGCAGGGTCTTGATTTTTATAAAAAGCTTATTTTGGGAAATGTTCATACACTAACCTATCTCTGTTTCGTGTGCCACGTGGGAACATATCACTGGCTTTCTTAAACATTCTATTATTGTTCTTTACAAACGTTGCTAGCATGCCTTGCGATTTTCAGCAAATGGTCCACCTTGTAAAAGACCCATTGACGCTGCAGCTCCCAATATTTGCCGACCGCTCGAGGAATTCCCCGCCGCAACAGCTTTATGCCCTACCCACAGCCACCGCTCATAGCCTTCACAATAAAAGACTGTCACAATTTTGTTTTTGTGATTCCCCAAACAATAACGTGGATCGTGCATAAAAGAAAGTATAATTTGGCAGAGCAGCACATAAAAATGGTCGTTTTAATAAAACAAACGCAATAAAATATCATCCGTAACGCGGCGCTCTTCACGTAATTATTATGGCGGCGTTAGTAATCACTGGCTCTTGCAGTCGTCCTGAGCCCCGTTTGCAGCGATCGAGTGCTCCGATATGATGATCCAGTCCAGTATTGTTGAAAAATGTAACTTGTTCTGGGTACATTTCCGTGGTTTGTTTTTTATTTATTTCATTCATTTGTTTGATTGCCACATGTTTATACAGTTATTATATATAGGTAGGTAGGGTTGATGATGATGATGATAGGGACATTGATCACGTGACACCACGTAGGGACACTGCAAACACATATACAATATAAATAACACATTGTTAGTATACAAATGTAGGTAATATGAAATGAAAAATGAGTTACAAAATAAAATTGATATAGCCAATAAATAAAAAATACTTTGTATGTAAAATCTAAATCTAATTTATAGAAAGCTTTTTTATTTGGATATTTTTTTTGTTTTTACAAAAGGTAGATACTATGTTCAAAGTGTGTAAAAAAATTGGTTGTCTGTAGAACTCCGTCTACTGCCGATATTTGAACGTGACAACGTCTATTACATGGTAATTTTTTCTGGGTGCAATGAAATTATTTAAAATAAAGTAATGTATAACATTTATATTTTTATTACGTTGCCGTGTGGCGTCAGATCGGCCGTTACGCCGTTCGTGGACTCTGTGTGGCGTCAGATTCGGCCGTTACGGTGTTTTCGAGAATGACTCCACGCCGTACCAATTTAATAGACGTTGTCACGTCAAAAATATACCCTCAAGGCGGTAAAAATATAGAAATAAAAGTTTTTATTGGATCAGGCTCACAATATACTCAATCGATTTTCATCAAAGTTTATATAGGGTTAGTTAATACTCGGAGAAGGGCATGAAGAGATCTTTACCAGGAGAAAATATATTTTTCTGCGGAGAATTCTGACAAAAACAACTGTCTGTTTGTTATTCGGATGGTTGGAGACAAACAGAACACACACATAGCGGTTTTATAAAATATTTTAACCAGACCTCTTTAGTCTTCATGTTCTGCTAGTAGCATTCCAGTTATGACTTGAATCGCTACTGGAAAATGTGAACGCGCCTTGTAATCAGAGATAACCCTGAATGTTTGTTGTCATAATAACGGATCGTGCACCATGGAATGCTGCTCACACACGCTCTCTACTGACTGGCAGCATACTCAGCAATGAATTTCCACCAAAGCGTATCAACCATCGCTTAAGTAGAACTGGCCCCGTAGGGCTGTCCAAGAGGTCCCGGAGGCGTATTTTTATTAATTTAATGTTCTCTGAACGCGTAACGCGTAAAGTTCTGATTGAAATTTGATCTTGAAGCGTAAAGCCGCCATTACCGCAGACAGTAATTAAGTTTGAAATCTAATATACTTGTATTATACCTCAGTGAGTAGTTAATGGTAGCTACAGCATTAACACGACGTATACAAAGTATTGTAATATCTTGCAAACTATTATTGCTGCAGAAATTAATGTAATGTATTGCCAGGATTGATCCCGGAACTCCCGATTATAAGGCCAGTACCCAGTATACACATCCAGCGATGCTCAATATTCTTCATTGTTAATTTTGTTTAATTATAGCGCTTATGGAAAAATATTGATTATAAATCTATACTAATATTATAAAGAGGAAAGATTTGTTTGTTTGTTTGTTTGTTTGTAATGAATAGGCTCCGAAACTATTGGACCGATTTCAAAAATTCTTTCACCTTTGGAAAGCTAAATTATCCCTGAGTAACATAGGCTACTTTTTATCCCGGAAACATCGACAGATCCCACGGGATGCGCAATAAAGGCTTCGCTCAAAAACTACTGCACAGATCTTCATGCGGTTTTCATCAATAGATAGAGTGATTCTTGAGCAAGGTTTTGCGGTATTTTTTATTTCGGAAAAACGGATAGTCCCACGGGAAGCGCGATGAAACCTTCGCGCCATAAGCCGACTTCCGCGCATATGTAGCCGTGGGCAAAAGCTATGACCCTTAACCCTCTGTAGATCCAAAATCCAATCCCGTAATCCACGCAGGCGAAGCCGCGGGCAGAAAGCTAGAAATATAATAATAAGAGAGCTTAACACTTAATCAATTTTGGGGAAGTATGTAAAAAGCTCTAAGTTGCTACGTAGTTATTAAAAGTAAACAAAACCTGCTATTTCTTGACCTTCTCATTGTGAAGAAATAGTAGAAAATGTAATATACAATTTCTTCAATGAAAAGAAAATAAAAAAGAAAAGGATATAATTAAAATTATCGATTTTTATGGATAGTACTTTGGGGCTGATTTGGTTGAGGAGGTTAAAGTTGCGGATAATTTTCTAATTTTTTTAACATATATTCATTGATATTATATTTCGACTTAAAGTGTATATGTACGATATATCTTATATCGTTTGTAACAATAACGCAAAGTGTATATATTCGATTTAGTAATTATGAATCGAGTAATACTGAAAAGTCAGTTACCTTCCTTATTAGCTATTTCCCGTGGCGGGTTCCCCTGCGTAATATTCCTGTAGTAAAAAAATATTAGCTCCTTCGGTAGAGTCACAGTATTCTTCCTTAGTCCCTGGATGGCCCTTATTAAGGATAATATATGTATGCCTTACGAGGAGAGTCCTACACACGCCCGATGACCAGCCACCATCAGCTAAGATACGCAAAGCTACCTCTAAAAAAAAAAACGGGTCGCACTATTCGTATCAAAGGAGATGTCCCATATTGGTTTATAGGAACTAACTCGGGTAAATTTGATATATTTTGATAGAAGGCTCTAAAAGAAAGTAATCGCCGTAAGTCATGTTATTTTCAAGACCCCCGATTTTTAATAATTCGTATTCTAGTATAATAAAAAAATGAAATATCTTTAATGCAATAATTACACATTGCTTAAAAAAAATATCAACAAGCCTTTTAAAAATCTAAATACATACATAATTGCTTTAATGAACCGAATATTTTTAATTTTGAGAAGTTTTTAACTAACAAAATATAGGGACTGCTATGTTACTTAATGTATGTTATCTAGAGCCAGAAAAAAATATTAATAAAAAATCAACTGACAAGTCAGACACCTGCTGTCAATGTCATAGTTTTGATTTTATGATTTTGCTGCATGGAATTGTAATCCAAGGCCGTTAAACTTTAATTAATTTAATTAATTGATTTTATGATTATGATCAGACCAGCAATAGTATATTAATCTGTGACATAGAGTAAGATACCGGTAGTCACAGATTAATAAAAACATCATTAAGGTGTTGCCATATGAAATATTTCTTATAAACATGTTTTATTTATTTAAAAATAATTGGGGGTGGTAAAAATATTTCTTTTATTTATTTCATACTTCATATTTTTTCGGCTTTCAATTTAATGTAGTTTGGTGTTTGTTAGTTAACGCTGATCACAAAAAACCAACCTCCTTGTAATAAGAGGACATCTCCTTTCATCAATATTTTCCTTATATTTACAGTAACGTGCAGCAACAGCAACTTCATGAACTCAAAACAACCCTTGTGAACATGTGACAGTATAAATTATCCGAGTGGTTAGTTTCCGGTTCATGGTGTCGCCATCTCTGAGGTCATGTGTTCGAGTCCCGCTAGAGGCAGACGTTTGTGTGATGAATGAACAATATTTATATATGTATGTCATAACACAAGCCTTACAAAGCTTACTTTGGGTTAGACTAATTGGTGTGAGTGTAAGAATTATTTATTTATTTACTAGCTTTCTGCCCGCGGCTTCGCCCGCGTGGATTTCGGTTCTATAGAGTGTTAAGGGTCATAGCTTTTGCCCACAGCTACATATGCGCGGAAGTCGGTTTATGGCGCGAAGGTTTTATCGCGCTTCCCGTGGGACTATCCGTTTTTCCGGGATAAAAAATACCGCAAAACCTTGCTTAAGAATCACTCTATCTATTGATGAAAACCGCAAGAAAATCTGTGCAGTAGTTTTTGAGCGAAGCCTTTATTGCACATCCCGTGGGATCTGTCGATTTTCCCGGGATAAAAAGTACCCTATTATTTAATCCAAACTTCTATCTTTACATCTGCAAAATTTAAAAGCAATCGGTTTAGTAGTTACGGCGTGAAAGCGGAGCAAACAAACAAACACACTTTCTGATGTATAATATTAAGTAAGGATTTATCTTTAATTATGTTAATTTTTTATTTTTTGATAATCGTGTTCAATATTGTTTCTGGACAACTTAATTGACATAACTAAAAGTAAAGTATCAGTCTAACAACAAACAATCATTATGAAAATGTCCTCAATTAAGTAACAATTGAGAAATATAAATATTAGTTTTTTTGGAATCTTTGTTGACCTGATTCCTGCAGTTATTGTCAGCAAAGGTGCTGTTAATTGCTCTCGTATTAATCAAGTTATCTATTATTTGATGACTTAATGATAACATTAGCGTTTGTACTTTACCAAGTAAGTGTCCAATTGCTATGATCTATAAGAAGTCACTTGTTATAAAAACTATAGGTCTATTGTCTCTGCGCGGTGACAGAATGTCAATGTGAGACATCGGTCGCTTTACTTTTGTAGATGTCGACAGAATCCAGATTAAGATTAAGGGAACGTCAGATTAAGAGGATTGCTTCTTTGTACTATATATATAATTGTATACTTTTTTATTCTTTCACAGTTTTTTTCCCTCTGGAGAGGCTGAGAATTCTCATAGTTGCCACCATGGTCAAGTGCGGTGATTATGTCGGACTCGACGGCTGAACGACTTACCGACTAAACTCAGCCTAAGCCTTGGCGTTAAGAGTCCTACAGCTTGGATGGAAGGGCCCATCACAAATGGCGTTGGGCCTTATAAATATTAGCCAAGAGTGGCTGCTTATTACCAAGTATACTTCTGCCTTTCCTTTCGGGGAGAAGGAGTAATTATCATCTCGCGTAAAGCTTTGTTTATAAAATATGCAATATTAATAATGGACTAATTTTTGCTTTATAAAAGACAATAAAGTTTAGTATCGTAAACTAAAGCGACATATTGAGTAACTCAATGAAGGGTCGCCCTGTAACGCCAAGCTGTCATAATCCGGCCAACGCACGCGCACACCGCTATACACAATGCGCATTTTACACATTCGGCCGTTAATCTATTGACTATTCAATGGTCCATTATGCGGTCCTAATGCAGTCACCTGATAGCGCTTTCTCGCTTGTTGTGAATGGGCTCCAAAAATTAAACTCATTACGGAAAGTTGGCATAGTTGAAATATAGGCGGTAGAGTTTCAGACGCAATTAACATTAAATTGAGCTTCGTTTCTGAATATGGATAGGGTTTTCTTATTACATAAATACTACTTGCATCACTACATATTATAAAATAAAGTCGCTATCCGCCGTCTGTCATCATGGATGAGGTTTTTTTAATAGATAGAATGATTGTTAAGGAAGGTTTATATGCATAATAATGTATAATATAGTATTAAAACTGATAAATTTAGAAGTTTCTAATGTGATGTCGTAAATAAGCACGTTTTCTTGACACATGGTTGAGCAAAGCGATGGCTGGTTCATGCGTCATGCTCGTGAACGGGTGCTGCCAGCGGAGATGAGTATTTATTATAATTTTAATTTAACTTTAATATATTCTTTTAAAACTGTATGACACGGCATTCCTAATATAGGCATGTTTTCAAAATATTTTTTTATTAATTATATTATGTAATGTAAAGTGACTTCATGAATTATCAAAATTGAAGTCATTTTCCAAATTGACGACTCTGTATCTATTTAATACAGGGGAAAAAAAACAGCCCTTGCTGAGTTTCTTGCCAGTTCTTCTCAGTACAAGGTCTCCCGCCGTAGATTTGCGAACCGATGGCGTAGCTTTTCGACATTCACAAGTGCTTGTAACAGCCTAGACTGAATAAATGATTTTGATTTTGCGCTTATAATGCAAAAACGATGGCTGAACCCTACGAGATAGACCAAAATAATGTACTACAGTATTGTCCACCTTGAAAAGTTCAACAAAAATGTCCGCAATGGTATATGTCTATCTCTTAGAGATAACCCACCATAACTATTTTTTATCATTTACTAGAAAACAGTTATTTACGCAGTGATTTTAAACAATACAGCATTAATCCTTAACTAATTAAGTAAGTTGTGCATTTATTATAGATCAATATGCTTTTTACAGCATGTAATTTAAGTGAATATTTCCGAAGATATCGCTTTAAAGATATCTTTTGCAATGACCATTAATGAATCGCAGGGTCAAACTTTCAACGTTGCAGGATTAGATTTGAGCGTTGAGTGTTTTTCACATGGCCAATTATATGTCGCGCTGTCAAGAGTAATCTCTAAGCGGAACATGTTTGTATTGTCTAATGACAAAAAAGCTGTGAATGTTGTTGAAATATAAGGACATTTTGTAGTAGGTATCTTTACATAAGTATTGCACCCGTATTATAATAAATCTTTATCTATAAAATTGCTGTTTACTTCTTACTTTTTATTACTACTAATTAGTCTTTTATATTAATAATTTTATGTAGCACATATTTGATTTAAAATATCGATTCCCTATTGTCTTTCGAAATCCTCCCCGCCGCGTGCCTAACGATAAGCTGGTCAGGTAGGTCGTTAGGTTGGGCAGGCAGTGGTAGCAAGCACGTAATTAACCAGGACTCGCGCCGCCGTTTGTCAATGCGTGGAATAAAATAGATCGCGATAGCATTGAACCTGGTATTATCGGATTAATACATAGTGTTTCTTGTATTCCTTACATCCTCTGACTTGGATCGGAGTGCTAGGAGGTGATTTTGTGATCTTTATATTGCACATTTAATTAGTAATTTAGTATAATTATATAAATTATTTGTAATCTATAATACGTTGTGAATCAGTGCGTTGTTTGTTTGTGTTCAAGTCGTTTTGAATGGTGTGGCACCTGCAGCCTACGTCCCCCCTCTCCCCTCAGGCCTGAGTATTATCCTTTAACCTGACTCCCTGGGACTTGGAAGAGCAGCCTGACGACTGGACCAACACTGCTATTATACATATAATTTGGTTTGTAAGTTTATTAGTTTATTTTGTTATTTACTAGCCCTGTGTATCGCATGGCAGTTCCTTAAATAGGCTATCGGAATTGTGTGTCGCCGTTGGATCCGTGCTTTTACTCTTCAAGTCTTCCACTGCGCAAGGGTCCACGGCCAACCGAAAGTCTATTTACCGAACAGCACAATAATTTCATCATATTTTGCCACTGCCACTGGGCTACCAATCGGATATTCCCGGGGCCTGCTATGTATTTTTCGAATTTGAAATTTATATTTTATGCTGCTGCTATAGTGAAAGAAAACATCCTGAGGCTATTTGTATACAAGTGCAAGGAAATTTAATCAAAATCATAAATCAAAATTAACTTTATTCAAATATGACTTTATACGAGTAGAAAGCTCTTTTGAATCGTCCATATTTTTTTCCCTACCACCCATTCAAGACGTATTTTAGCTGATAAGAAGAATGGGCGTGAGAAACTTATCAGCTTTATCAAAAGTAATAACAACATTTACAATAAATTATGTCGTTATCATACAATGTACATATGTGCTTACAATTTATACGGGAAAACAGATAAATACAATTTAGAATGTAATATCCTCAAATCAACACCAAGCATTGGCATCATTTAAATAGTCATTGACTTTGTAATAGCCCTTATCCGTTAGCATCTTTTCAACATGTACCTTGAACTTATGATGTATGTAGTCAAACAAACCGCACTAGACCAGCGTGGTTGATTGTGAACATAACGTAGAATAGACCAGTGCCCCTCAGTAGGGACGTATATGGGTGCGATGATGGTGATGATTAAATAAACCGCATTAATTTTCACCATATTCACCATATTAAGTCAGTGTTTCCTTTATATAGAAATATACTGTTGTGCTTACTGTAGTAAATGTTTAACAGTATAATAAATCATTTAATTGATTTATTAAATTATATTTACTTATAGTCAGAAGAAGAAGGATGAAAATAGATTGCATACAAATGAAATGAGAATGTTACGATGGATGTGTGGTGTGACAAGGATGGATAAGATAAGGAATGAGTACATAAGAGGAAGCCTGAAAGTAGCGCCAGTGGTAGAAAAAGTGAGAGGAAGTAGATTAGCATGGTTTGGACATGTGATGCGGAGGGATGAAAGTCATGCCACAAAGCGAATGTTGAATATAAAAGTGGAGGGATACACGGGCAGAGGAAGGCCGAATAAAAGATGGATCGATTGTGTGAAGAATGATATAAGAATGAAAGGAGTAAGCATGGAAATGACGGCTGATAGAGAGGAATGGAAGAAAAAGATCTACTGCGCCGACCCCAGATAATGGGAAATGGGCAAGAGGATGATGATTTACTTATAGTTAGACTTAAGCTAAGGATTGAACTGTCTTATCACCATCGTTATTGGAGAGTCATAAAACCTACATTGAGCTTCGTGTCTTCATGCTCTATTACGACATTTTTTTTTCAACCTTCTTACACCCACACCAATTAGTCTAGCCCAAAGTCAGCTCTATACAGCTTGTGTTATGGGATCTAGGGTAATGGATAGACATACATATATAAATATTTTTGATAAAAATGTATGTTTTAACAACCATTATTGAGGTACAAATGTTCGCATTCATCACACAAACATCTATCTCCACCGGGATTCGAACCCGGGACCTCAGAGACGGCGACACCTTGAAACCAGTGTACTATCCACTCGACTATGGAGGTTGTCATTGCAGAGAGTTTTTCGACTGAGTTCAAATTTTTGTTAATACCCTGAGAACAACTGAAGCAATAAAACTATATATACCAAATGAGTTGTCAGATATGTAAAGTTACTCTACTGATACACTTTTTAAATGCAGGGGTGTATAAAGTTACCTGTGTCCCCCTCGAATCTGGCAGCGCCATCTGTCGGCGGACAAAGCACGTTGTAGCAAAGCTGCGGCCGTTTTTTGCGAGCTATCAACTTTCCATTAGCTAATTTCATATCGATCGCTTCTCCTCATTGATACTCGTTGCCACGTCAGAGTAGAACCAAACTTACGAATCAGGTTATTACCTAGCCCTGGCTGCCTTCTGATTGCATCTGCATAATTCGGAGCCTGCTGTATTCTTAATTTAATTAGAGTTGCTGGTAATTTTGATTTTATAGGAGTTATTCCAAAAATTTGGTTTGGTGATGTGCGTAGTTTTAAATTGAATATTTGACTGTCGGTGTAAAGTGTACAATCAGTAGCAAGTGATCTGACCTATTACACTAGGACTTGGAAATTAGTAATTCTCTTTGCCCAATGTAAGGCAGGTTGATACTCGTTTAAATATGAATGGTGATGTCATTGACTTGGTAAATAATACTAAATTCTTAGGCATTACGTTAGATTCACGACTACAGTGGGATCCACATATTGAAACTTTGACAATCAAACTTAGTTCAGCGGCGTACGCAGTAAAAAAGATTAGACTTTTATCTAATGTTGAAACGGCAAGAATTGTTTATTTCAGCTTCTTTCATAGTGTTATGTCCTATGGACTGCTGCTATGGGGATCAGCGGCTAACATTGAGAGTATTTTCCTTTTACAAAAAAGAGCGATTCGTGCTATTTTACTGTTTACGGGCTAGAGAATCTCTAAAAGAATTGTTCAAAGAAATTAATATTTTAACTTTAGCTAGTCAATATATATATGATAATTTAGTTTTTGTATATAGAAACTATAACAAATTCAATAAAAACAATGATCTACATAATGTGAATACTAGAAACAAAAATAAACTTGCCGTTCCAATGTTCAGACTCCATAAAACTAGCTGTTCGTTCTTGGGGAAATGTATATCTATGTTTAACAAACTTCCGCAAAGTGTCATTGATTTGCCTTTATATAAATTTAAAATCCATATCAAAAAGACACTCATGAGTAAAGGTTATTATAAAGTAAGTGACTATCTAAATGATCACAATATTTTGGAATAGGGACACTATTCATAGAGCCATGTTTGGTAACAAAATTATTTATAAAATTGTATTATTTTTATATGTGTATGTAAACATACATACGACTGTAATCGTATTAGGTATGATTGTATCTTATACTATATTGTATTTTTATATTATATTATTATAATTATTAACATTGAAAAGAGGAGATAAAAAATAGACCTTCAGAGTTTCTTGCCTGTTCTTCTCGAGAAGGCTCTCCCAATTTCCGAACAGGTGTCGAGTCAATATTTTTTTTCCTTATTCGTACGTACGGACAAGGTTTTTGTTTTTTTTTAAGCTTTTTCTTTTTTTGTTTTGTCTGTTGACGTCAATAAGTGCCTGTAAAGGTCTATGTTGAATAAAGATTATTTTGATTTTGATTTTGATTTTTGAGTGAAGTTTGGGTGTTAACATCTCTGCTTTATGTTTCGGGAAGATCAGACTTATTTATATGTATATACGATTTGGCTTAAATTTTTATAAACTTCACGACATGTTTGTATCACTTTATGACTAAGGTACTGGGGTATTTTCATAAATCTGCCTTCCACGAGGTAGGCTGTAAGTCTTTTTCAAAAAAATAATTAGGTAGATCCTAGATACCAACCATCACTCCACCCTTCCCATCAAGCTCGGGAATTGATCAGATGAAAAAGAAATAGTGAGGCATGTGAGTTTGCTACTAAAGCAATAGCAATAAGTGATCCGCCATTTTGTAGCGGCGGCCATCTTGTTTTCAATTATTATGTCAATAGAACTAAAGATACTTACCTAATTTCAGATCAATTTCAGTCAACAGGAAAAGGGGTCAAATTTCTAATACTACTCGTAGATTTAATCAAAACAAACAAACAGGACAAGCTAAATAAACCCACTTGAATATAAACAGGTATATGTTTTTCTTTATCATTTTGTAAAGTATTCACGTTTGTGAAGTTGGTGCAAAAATAAAAACTATTATCGTATTTTACAACAGTCTCCTTTGAGGCTTATTCACTTTTCCTATGTTCATTTATCCCTTTTGAATAATAGAATTTGCCCAAATTTCCAAAATATCTATTCGTGCCAGAAATTACTTCCTCGTTTGAATTAAATCTATGTCCCGTTAGCCATTTCTTCAAATTGAGGAACACATAGTAGTCTGAGAGATCAAGTTTGAGCACGGGCTTTTCAAACGTCTAGTGTAATTACGCCATCTAGACAAAATAAGACGAACTAAGAGGTACTAGTAATAATAATAACATTTACATGAAGTCAGAACTTAAATGTAAAATTAGAAATATATTCGACTTTAACTACCTATGCTTACATTGTGTTTCTATTTCGTGTCTAAGCTATAAACCATAATTAGCAATCCGTGAGGGTAATAGCGAAGCCAGTTATAATCGTTAAGTTCTCAAAGACCAACTTTGACTACATACGCAAAAACTGTTTCTCCCGCTACAATATTTTGCATCTGACGCCAGTGATATCTAGCTAACTATTTAGTTAATAAATAACTAATGATCTTAACCTTAACGTAATAGTCGCTGTTTACAATAATTAAACGAAATGTATTTATGATTTTAGTTTTAAGACAATAATATAAGCTTGAAAGTGGCTTAAAATAAATATAATAAATATGAACGCGACTTATATTCCCTTACTCGAGACCATAATTTCGAATTTTTGTAATAATCGGCAGTGACGAAATAAATGAAATAATGGATTGAATTTTATGATTATGTGATTGAATTAAGACGATAAAAGTATATCTTCTTCAGCATAATAAGACGCTAGAACTCGGACGGAGAGCGTGCGGTTTTATAGTATTTATATTAATTGAAAACGTCTAGTTAAATTGCGCCTGTCAACGGCCAGAGGACACGGAGGGGTGCGCCCTACAACTGCATTATCTAACCTCCGCAGCCCTCTGCACTCGGCGAAGTGCATTCTCTCAAACCTCGACTCTCTCTTTAGTAAACACAACTGAAAGCGCATCTGTATACAGTCGAATTTACCTTGCTTACGTGAAACTACTGTCGGTAAACGATGATAAGTTATTTGAAGTAGCACAAGTTCTTTCAGATCTTAACCGCTTGTAATAAGGTCGTATTTTGAATAGCGTTAGTGTTGTCCGCGAAGCACAGCTTAAGTTAAGGGGTAGTTTTGATGTCGGCGGTGCGATTTATCAAATTTTATAGGTACGCGGGGCAGCGACATGTGCGCGGACAATTGCTTAGGTGAAGCGGGGGTTGGATGCGAATTAAATATGGAGCGAGGTGGCTAATGGATTAAAGACACCTTATGGCGCAATCCGTGCAGATGTGACGTAGATTGGATCCGCGGCTGTAATCCCGTTTAGTGGGATTGTGTTTCAATCGGTATGCAGACCAGATGAGAATGTGGTTATACGGCCGTGTTAATAAATAAAGCCGACGATTCTGTCGGATACGTGAATTGGAACTTGAATATATTTATCGATGATCAGTTATGAAGATCGTGCTGAATGGTAGAACTTTATCAACAAACAAGGGATTCCAAATTTCGCTTTTGAACTTTTTGTATTACTTTAAATACTTTTATGTAATTGATAGCATATTGCCACCGTTTTGAATTTATCATACAATTGGTTAGTATTTTGCGCACATTATAATGTATATTTATCAATTACTAATTCTAAGTTTTAAGATTCTTAGAGTCTTAGATTAAATTGCTTAAGTCTTCAAATCAATTGATTTTTTTACATCCTTTATATTGATAATGTCTTTTTAATTAGTCTAATATTACTTCATATAATAAAGAAAATTGCCAAAGATTTTAAATAAAGCTAGCACCATCGCTTACGTGACGATACTTTTTACAACTGAGAAAATGCTGAAGGTAATTTATGGATGTTATACCCATAATTATAGCCATTCGTAGCAAATAGATTTTCTCTTTCGTAGTTTCGATGAAAATAAGTATACACTGCTTCTAAACAGATTTTTATTGAACTTGTAACTCCAGATTGTCCCCTAATAATGCTTTTTATAGCCTTGAAATTGACTGGTCTAGTATTCCCCAAGGCATTCTGCCCTCTCTGTGCTCACGTAGTACCGTAAAGTTGTAAACCTGTGTATTTAGCAACAAATCTGTTTTTCTCTTTCTCAATCTCAAGTGTTGTTGCAACTGTATATTTATTTTGTTATTTATGAGGGATGCTTTTGCTTCTAAATTCCGCAAGTTATGAATAGCAGACTTATTTTATTAAGTTTGCAATTACTACCGTGGATTGCGTGGTTGTAATAAATTGTCGCTTCAAAAATGCATAAAAAACATTAGAATAAATGCAGTATTAGTACTTTATTATAGAAGTACAAATGAAAATAAAGTTACCGTTTAAACGCTGTAACGGTAAAACCGTTATAGATCGCACATTTGTACTTTATGGTTTTTGAAAAATTCTTTGAACGGTGTTCCTGACATGACAAGAGTTTATTTATTTATTATTAAGAGATAACAATATATAAAGTTTAATTTAGTTTACTAAATTTATGCATGCCAATACTGCAACCAACGACGTTGTACACAGATTAAAAAAACAAGAATAGTGCGCTAGACTTGAGTTGTCATGGAGTGAGAGCTTTTTGTTATCTTACAGATAACAAAAAGCTCTCACTCCATGACTAATTTTAATAATGTATCAATTACATTTTCTGGAGTTTGATTTATTGTAAAGAAGAGCTAGTCGCAGTCTGACAAGCTTACGGTGACAACGCTAAAAAAAATTAAATGTTCGTCCATAGGGAAAGGATAATTGTCTTTACCGGCCACATGTATATACAATTTATTTATTATGTTGATATATTAATATGTGTCTTTAGGTTATTTTATGATTTTGAAAAGAAGAGAAAATAGTTTGACTTTTAAGAATTTCTTGCCTGCTCTTCTAAAGAAAGCTCTGCTTTCCAAATAGGTATAGATTGTTTTTCTACCCAAGTACGTTTTGACATATAAAGTTATGCTCTCAAACTTTTAAGGTTAAGTCTTAACTGCTTGTAAATATTAATTTTGATTCTTCCTTTCAATTTAACTCTTAAGCATTTATGGTCAGCTGATGGATAATGAAATATATTCTATAAACAGTTTTAATTAATCAATTCATCATCAAATTTTATACACGTTTCCAAGAAGATCCTACCCCAAGTTACCGCTTAGCTGTTAGTTAACCATGCCGGTTCAGTGCCGATTGGTCAACTTCTTTGAATTACTTCGCAGCTGCATGCAGCTTGTCTCGCGGAATTTTCCACCATTGTAGGAGTCAGATAAATATACGCGTGAAATTAGATGAGCTGAAATCACATTGGTCCATGACAGGATCGATCCCGGGCCAGCTATGTGAGTATCGAGATAAAAAATTAAAAAAAAACTTCGCCCCATGCTGTGAGTTTTATCCTGTATGTTGGGTGCAGTCACTAAGAAATAATAAAAAAAATATATTTCTTACACTTACACCGATTAGCCTAGCCCAAAGTAAGCTCTGTAAGGCTTGTGTTATGGGATCTTGGGTAACGGATAGACATACATATATAAATATATTTCATAGAAATATATATAATCAACCATCACTGAGGTACAAATGCCCGCATTCATCACACAAACATCTGCCGCCACCGGGATTCGAACCCGGGACCTCAGAGATGGCGACACCTTGAAACCGGTGAACTAACCACTCAACTACGGTCAAAATCAAATTTAGAGAAATCTCACATGCTCAAACAACTAGACCGGTATAAATTGTTGTAAGTCATCCTATTACTATTATAAAGGCGAAAGTTTGTAAGTATGGATGTTTGTTACTCTTTCACGTAAAAACTACTGAATGGATTTGAATGAAACTTTACCACAATATAGCTTATACTTCAGAATAACACATAGGCTACAATTTTTGAGGTTTTTAATGTGAGGTCGAAAAAAAAACACATTTTTTGCGCTTACATTGCAAACGCTGACTGAATCCTACAAGATAGATCAAAACAATTTACTACAGTATTGTACAACTTAAAAAGGTCTACAAAAAAGTCCGTGATGGTATATGTTTATCTCTTAGGAATAACCCACAAAAGGAAAAAGATCGTTAAATGTAGTTTATAGGAGCATACTGCAGTAGCTACCTATAGGCCTATGATTAGGGCTCTGCAGTGCTTAGTTACCGTATTTCTTACTTATTACTAGACTAGACGGGACGAACCTGAAGTCCACGCGAACGAAGTCGCGGGCAAAAGCTAGTACTAAATATCCGTACTGTGCTGGAATTGAACCCGCGAAGCGTTGTATGGAAACCGATTACACGACCACTGCATCAAACGTGTCATCATCGATATTATTTGCTTTGAAAGTATTGTCAGGGAGCAAAAGTAATATGTTTGCCAGGCTCCGTGCTCGACAGGTGTTCCAAAACTGTACACGCGTCTTATAAGCGCGCTATTAGATCTTGATGATCGATCAGCGACATCGCTCTGAGCGAGGGCCGGCAACAGCGGAGCCCACGTGTGCGGTGAAACGCCACTGTCTGTACCGCGTCAAAGCTGATGGGACGGACAGCAAAACTGTGCGGATAGAATGTCTAATTTATTACATCTACTAAGCGACATCGCTCTGAGTGAGGGCTACGGGACCATTACAAGCGGTGAAATTGTTGGTGTCTGTATTACGTCATATTTGACAACACCGACAGCAAAACTAACTTAACTGTAATAATTCATTGATGCATCTGTATTTTCTTATTTGACCTTGATTTAGACAGATTAGTTGAAGTTGCCAGAAGAATGCCAGTTATTGGTCCAAAATATTATTGGCATGTTTTTGTGTAATATACTTGTTATTGCTGGTTACGAATTTCTTCTTGTGTCTACGCTTAGATTTTTTTTTTTGCTATTGAGGAGTCATTTAGATAAGCTGTAAAAATATCTAAGGAAAGAAAGAGTGTATTGTGGTATATGTTGGTTAAAAAGACAGGTTTGAAACTTTTTATCTTTCAGAAAATCATTACTACATAACACTCCTTCAGTTATCACAATTTCATAAATATTTCTTATATTTTCACTTGGCAATTTCAGCACGACTTTGTTTGTAATCTGTACAAGCCCACCTATTCACGTGAGTGATGGATTGCGGCGTCGATTAGGGCCGGCGCTGACCTGTTCTTTCATATCTCGCTAATGGCCGCCCGACACACGCCGCGCTGCGCTGCCTGCCGTCCGCTACCTCGCTAGCGAGATACTACCCGCATATCTGGAAGCAACATGACTACGGAGCGGTAAAGTTTAGTTCTTCATACCTTGCTAAGGATATTATTATTAAGAAGTTTAATTTTTAGGATTATGTATGAAGAATTCGGTGAAATGAAATTTCTATAAGCGCACCGACTTACTCACATTGAGGGTATATGATAAAATTTATGGTTGATTGATAGATAATAAAACAACATATATAGAGGGGCTAGGTGTGAGTTATGTCATATATAAAGTTGTCTGTTATATTCCTCATATTATTATTATTCCTAAATATTCTGCAATCTTTACGATGCTCTCATCCCATTTTTATAAGGGGTTTAATTTTTTATCATTCGCTTTACACAATTGAATCACACTCACAATTAAAAAATGATTTTATAAATAATTAACTTTCCCCTTTTATTCACATATTCCAAATCGCGTACTTAATATAAACCAATAAATTAATTAATGAACAGTTCCAGTCGCGCCAACCTCTGCGGCGGTACCTGTCGGATGTCGGCCGTCAAATGTACAAGGGTCATTACTTATGCTATCGCTAGCCAGTAATTAATACGCAGCCAAATTGCTTTTTTGCTGGCGTTACCTGATGCCGTCACAATTATTTTTGTCTAAAATCAATTCGATTTGATTACGCTACGTGACGTAGCGTCCTGTCGTAGCAGATTTCGTAGTATTGGAAGACGTCGTGTATTTATTTTGTCAATAATACGACAAATATTTGTAAACTCTATTTTTTATATCAATGATTTTACTTTTTGTGTCAGTATGTAAGGAAGTGTGAGTAATAATTTTCTTTTCTTATAAGTACAAGTATGCATGAGATCAATAAATGCCTGTAAAAGTTTAAACTGTCATAAAAATTATTTTATATATAAATTTCCATATATAAAATCGTTATGTCGATGTCGTTAATTGTGGATTAGACGGATATTTTACAGCATCAGAATTATATAAAAGTCAAATTTAACATACAATATAAACACCGAATTTACTAGTATAATTCGTGTTGTGTTTGCGAAAATTAAAAATACTGGTTCTCCACAGTTGTTTGACCTGCAAAACTGACAACAATAACATTTTAAACAGTATTAACATTTTAACAACATCAAAACAACATAAATTACGTAGAGTATGAATTAAATATAATTAATGTATATTACAAAGATAAGCGAAGTTCTAAATTACACGTAATTTATTTATTTATTTATTTATTTATAACTTTATTGTACATCGACCATAGTGAAAAAAAAATTACAGATAATGGATCCTTAAAACTAACTGTACAAAGGGCGACCTTATCACAAAAAGTGATCTCTTCCAGGTAACCTTAGGATGGACAGGAATTTAAATAAATTATTACGTGGGAAGATGGCGATGTCTAACTTAATGACATACTTACTATAAATATAACAATACTCGTACATACTATAATACATATATACACTTACACACATACATACATATATATACAAACACACTTACATACATATACATACATATACCAATAAAATACAAAATCATAGTGACAAATAATGTTTTTTAACAAGGCTTTTGAAAATGGGAAGACTTTGTGCTTGCCTTATATTTAAAGGTATCGCATAGTAATTTAGACAATGTTATTCAAATTGTCAATGAATCAATTGATTATCATTGCGCGGTCGTAAATTAGTTAATAACTAGCAACCCGCCTCGACTTCACACGGATGCAATGCTGATAAATAAACACTACAGAAAAACTGTGAAGGTTGTATTAATCGCTTGCAATGTAAGCGGAAAAAATGTAATTATTTACGACTTCACATTAAAAACCTCAAAAATAACAGTATTTCTCCACTATTTCTATACATGTAAACCTTCCTCTTCAATCACTCTATCTATTATATACTAAATTCTTAGGCATTACGTTAGATTCACGACTACAGTGGGATCCACATATTGAAACTTTGGCAATCAAACTTAGTTCAGCGGCGTACGCAGTAAAAAAGATTAGACTTTTAACTAATGTAGCAAGAATTGTTTATTTCAGCTACTTTTATAGTGTTATGTCCTATGAACTGCTGCTATGGGGATCAGCGGCTAACATTGAGAGTATTTTCCTTTTACAAAAAAGAGCGATTCGTGCTATTTACTGTTTACGGGCTAGAGAATCCCTAAAAGAATTGTTCAAAAAAATTAATATTTTAACTTTAGCTAGTCAATATATATATGATAATTTAGTTTTTGTATATAGAAACTGTAATAAATTCAATAAAAACAGTGATCTACATAATGTGAATACTAGAAACAAAAATAAACTTGCCGTTCCAATGTTCAGACTCCATAAAACTAGCTGTTCGTTCTTGGGGAAATGTATATCTATGTTTAACAAACTTCCGCAAAGTGTCATTGATTAGCCTTTATATAAATTTAAAATACATATCAAAAAGACACTCATGAGTAAAGGTTATCATAAAGTAAGTGACTATCTAAATGATCACACTATTTGGGAATAGGGACACCATTCATAGAGCCATGTTTGGTAACAACATTATTTATAAAATTGTATTATTTTTATATGTGTATGTAAACATACATACGACTGTAATCGTATTAGGTATGATTGTATCTTATACTATATTGTATTTTTATATTATATTATTATAATTATTAACATTGAAAAGAGAAGATAAAAAATAGACCTTCAGAGTTTCTTGCCTGTTCTTCTCGAGAAGGCTCTCCCAATTTCCGAACAGGTGTCGAGTCAATTATTATTATTATTTTTTCCTTATTCGTACGTACGGACAAGGTTTTTGTTTTTTTTTTTAAGCATTTTTTTGTTTTGTTTGTTGACGTCAATAAATGCCTGTAAAGGTCTATGTTGAATAAAGATTATTTTGATTTTGGTTTTGATTTTATTAAAAATATCACACTTAAATCCGTTGCGTAGTTTTAAAGATTTCAGCATACATTAGAATATAGGGACAGAGGAAGCGACTTTGTTTTATACTAGGTACGAGTAAATAGTGATTGCTACCTGCACCTGATTCCGGATCTATAATGAAGTTAGTTTAAAAAATGTAGTAACACAATCTGAGTTAAACTTCCTAATCAAAGACTCAGGCATGTAGATTGCCCCGCGGTCAGTTCAATTGACAGGAGATAGCCTATAGCGTCGTGTCGTCGTAAATCAGCGGGCGACAGCGCCGGTACCTGGGGCTCGGATCAAACAGTAATTAATCTTGCCCCCGCCCGCCCAACGCGCCCTCGCGACCGGCCGGCGCCGGGCAGGTGACTACACCGGGACCGTTAGCAAGTCAGTGTTAATGGATGGATGTACTCAACTTGTTACATCGTTGTAGCTTCACTAAACATGTTTATACATTATAGAATCCTATATTATTGTCTAGTTATGTAAGTGACAAAAAATGAGTGTTTATTTGAATATTCTAATTATAAATTTTAAAAATACATTATAATGTAAGAAAATGTTTGACAACGTCTTTGGATAGTAGTCGAATGATCGCCTACTGCGTAATGGGTCGCGGGTTCTGTTTCCGCACCGGACAGATATTTAATACGACTTACTCTGTATGTCCATATCAGAGTCTATTTGTGACTGCGGCAATTACACAGGATAAAAATCAGCAGTTGAAAAAAATGTAAGCACATCTTTTTCTATTTTATTTTAAATAGCTTTATGAATGTATAATTTTATACTTTTACTCCTAAATTGCAAATTAATTAATTGTTAATTGAAATTGTTTTTAAGCAATTACAATTATATAAAGAGTATGTAAAGTTGCTAAAGTCAAGTAAACAATTTTTTATTCATGGGTTTTTTAGTACGTACGTATTAACTTCGAATGTAGGCTGATGCTACACTTGAGAGAGCTTTCTCGAAAAATTATGTAAGTGTAAATAGATTTTTTCCACTTTTGTATCTTATCCTTTATCTTGAGTGCAGTTACAAATAACTGGACCAAATTATGATAGGTCATACAAAATATTTGTCCCATGGGTTCGCCTCGAGGCAGTAATCGGTCACTCTATGGCGTGAAATTTAAAGTCATTTATCAAAAAAAGATTAATGTAATCACTTATGTATCTTGCTCAATGTAAATCTGTAGAAAACTTGAAACCTTTTTAAGGTTCAGAGGACAGATCAAGTTGAAAATGATCTAGAACACCCAAAGAACTTACAGCTTTATAACTCATAAAATGGTAGGATAAAAGATTATCCCAAGAAATATTAAATTCTGAAGTGTACAGCAAAATGGGTGGTAATTTGTGACATATGCGTCGTCCGTGCGACATTACACGGTCCGCACGCAACTGACGGCTGTCAGTGTCTGGTCCGATTGCTCCTTAATTAATCTCACCTCGAGCTCGCCTCCGCCCCCCTACCACCCCCACCCCCACCCTAATAGCCCTAAGTGATAGTATAATGGTCACAACAATTCCGTGCCCAGGTTAATCCCCCGCCTCGTAAATGAACTTAAGAGCTATAACTTTGTTTGGTTATGGCTTTTGATCTTGAGTCGATGCAATGGAATAAACAGAGTTACGCTGCGAAATTTCAGACAAAATTATTTTTTCATTTTCACTAAAAAGACATGTAGTTAATGAAAAATGTTGTTTGAAAATGCAAAATAAATCTCTATACTTGCGTCTTAAAAGCCGCAAAGCATTTGTAACCATTTGTGTTCTGGTTTCGGAAGGTTCCGGAATCAATCGGTAGGGGAAAAAATTGGACGATTCAAAAGAGCTTCCTATAAAGTCATATTTGAATAAAGTAAATTTTGATTTTGAAAATAACACTGATTACCGTGAATATGTTTTGGAGTTTGAAGATTTGCTACTAATATCACAGAAAAATATAGCATAGCCTATTCTAAAATCAGCTCTGTAAAGCTTGGTTTATAGAAGTAATAGATAAATAAGCTTTAATTAATCATACTACATAATACATACATAAATATTTACTACTAAATATCATATACATACTACTACATATCATATACATAAATATTTTTTTATAAACATATATTAACAACCATGAGTAAGGCATATACAAATATATGCCCCTATTTGGATTCGAACCTCAGAGATGGCGATAGTACTTTGCGAACCGGAGTTCCTATTTACGTAATAAGTCATTTATCCCAAAAAAATATATATTTAATTGACTTGACAAACGAACACTTAAATTTACACAAATATAAAGCACTTTATTTATAAATGATTACTTAAATGATAAAATGCTGGGATTTGATTATTATAATAATTAATTGTTCTCGTACCAGGCATATATTATATAATATGTTTATTGTTATTTGACATTTATCTAATTATGTAACAACAGCATAAGTACATTCACAAAAACAGTATATTTATTTTGATACGCAAATACATGTAATTGTATTATATTGTAATATGGAAGAAAAGAGATGAAAAATAGTACTATTCTTCTCAAGAAGGTTCTCCCAATTTCTGAACAGGTGTAGTAATTTTCCATTTACGTATGCGCGTAGGAGGCTAGTCTTAAGGACACGAAAGTTCTTTTAATTTTATATTTGTTAGACATAACAGTGTTTGTAAAGGCATATATTGAATAAAAATATATTTTAATAAACTTTTATGAGTCTACAAAAACAGCTTATTTATCCTCGTAGCCTTACTCGTATGGCAAAACCCACATACCACATTCTTTGTGCATTGGGGAGAAAAACCATGATAAATTTTCATTTAACTTATTTTCTGTTTTACATTACTACATAGTATAAAACAAAGTCTGTCTGTCCCTATGTAAGCTTAGATCTTTAAAATTACGCAACGGATTTTGATGCGGAATAGATAGAGTGATTCTTAAGGAAGGTTTATATTTATAATACATGCATAATGTATAGAGAAACACTGATAAATTTAGAGGTTTCTAATGTGATGTCGTAAATAAGCGCGTTTTTTTGTGTATAAGGATATTTTGTAGTAAGTATATTTACATAAGCATTGTACCCGTGCGAAGCCGGGACGGGGCGCTAGTGTAATATATCGTTACTTGGCTTAACGGAAATCCAGGAATCTCTAGCAACTGAAGTAAAATGAACCGGCAACATAGTCACAAACAATTGATATTTTACTTCCCTAGTTCATAAAAGTTATAACCGCAAGATCTAACTCATTCGGCAGTCGCTGGCGTAGCGCGTCCTAGATTGCGGGACCTTGGCAATATCCCGTAATGGCCAATATGGGAGATCGATGGCCCGCGCGGACGTATCGCACTCTGGCGCAATCAAACTGCAGTAAAATCTCAGACAGCTGACAACCGAAAAAGGCGCAGGGCATACTGAGTGTCGATTTTACTGTTCATTGAGAGATTGGATTATGTGATTAAATTAAAAAACCCAATTTGTGCTTATAATCTTTAGATAAATACGCATCGGTGAAATTAAATGCTAAACTTATTGAATTAAATATTTTTTGCCACCGTTGCTTGTAAATGCAATCGGAATAGTTAACGGAGCAACCATTACTTCTAAAGAACATACTTTACGCCCAGCTTAGTAACGTAAAGGACAAGTTTCATAAGATAACGATTTTATTTTTTATTGTAAAAAATAGCAACTAATGATATTTATATATTTATATTAAAAAATCGTAAACTTTTTGTAAAATAAGAAGGTATAATATGCAAAAACACTATTCACAGACGTATCGTTAAGAGACGTAATCTTGTCGTTAGACAATCACACACAGAGCCTTTACCTTCTTACTGCTGCACCACTGAAAATATTGTCTCTTCTATGTAAAATGTACTTCATGTAATTTGTATGAATGCGTGGAAAACATATACCCACTAGTTTAATTACAAATCTAATTACAATAACTGTTTTATGGAATTGTATATATATTACCTAAGAAAACTATTGAAACGTGTAGTAATTAGAGACACAGTTATATATAAGTAAAACAATCCAAAAAAATGCACGGAAACGTTTATTGAGCACTTAACGTAGTTTCAAACATAATCAACACTTATTATCACAAAAGGTAATTATTTTAACAAAACTACAGTAACACCACAAAGAGTCGTTAATAACAAACCACAATGAACTCACGACGAAATTAACTGACAACACAGTTAGTTTACTTAACTTGTGGGCACTGAGCAGCAAGGCAACTAGATCAGTACTGGTGGAAGTCAGAACAGCGAAAGAAATCAAAAATGAGGTGCACGCTATGATTTGCATTTCCATGCAGCGGAACGGTTAAAACGGAAGTCACAATTTTATTGAGTAAGAAATATTATTTTCTATTCTAGTTGTAGTGTCGGTAAAGTAGAAGGCGACGGTCAGACGAGTGTCCAACCACTGGATACTAGTTCCTGGCCCGTATAGCTCTTGAATGCTGTTTCCGGTGTAACACTATTTTTTAGTCGTAGTACACTCATAAGCTATTAAAAGTTTTTATTAAAGTTGAAAGTTTAGTTGACTAAAAATTAAGCACTCGCCAGCGGATTTTGCTCAATATTATCTCGTGAGTAATTTTTATTTGTATGCTAATGTAATATCATCATCCTCTTGCCCATTTCCCATTATCTGGGGTCGGCGCAGTAGATCTTTTCCTTCCATTCCTCTCTATCAGCCGTCATTTCCATGCTTACTCCTTTCATTCTTATATCATTCTTCACACAATCGATCCATCTTTTATTCGGCCTTCCTCTGCCCGTGTATCCCTCCACTTTCATATTCAACATTCGCTTTGTGGCATGACTTTCATCCCTCCGCATCACATGTCCAAACCATGCTAATCTACTTCCTCTCACTTTTTCTACCACTGGCGCTACTTTCAGGCTTCCTCTTATGTACTCATTCCTTATCTTATCCATCCTTGTCACACCACACATCCATCATCCATCGTACATCAATGCTAATGTAATATATATACGTATATATTACACATGTTAATTTATTAAGAGTAATAAAATGTGAGTTGAACAGCCAGTTTTCTTGTAATTTAGCGACGATGATTCTGTGTCGACGGCTGGATGGAAGGAAAGAGTATAAGAAACGTCGGGCAGTACGTGTCCTTATACAACAAAATATAACACATGTTTTGATAAAGTTAATTATGATGTAGTAAACCAACTTTTACTTGGTTAAGAAAAACCTCCCAATAGGGTTTTTAAGTCTGCTACCCAAATGCAGCTAGTACCAGACAATAACAGAAGTTTCTTTGTGAGAAATAATCAGAATATATTTTCGTTTATTTATTCCGAGTTTTTTAACAAGCGGTAGAATCCTCTTTACATAACTACGTTAGTTTATTTTTTTCAGTTGAAACCTTGAAACGCTGATGTAATCCTAAAACATTACATAAATTATCTTGCGGTTTTGTCATGACTAATTTAAGCATCTCGCTCAATAGCAACGCTCTATACAGCATTTATGAAGTCCCAGTTCGATAAGCTCTGACTAATAACAACAACTTTACCATGGAGCAAACACGATAATTAACCTTTCGATACCGCAGACCATGTTATTCAAATCAATTCATTCGCAGCGTACGTGTCTGGAAGCAAGTCCGCCAAGAAAATGTCCATAGTCAACCGCAGCCTCTTATGTTCTGGGAATACGAAAATTTTGACCGACAATCCCCAAGTTAATTCATAATGCGATAATCCATTCATTCATTGTGTTCGACGTAAAATACAATTAGAATTAGGTACGTAACTATTAATAGACAGATCGGTTTTATGGTAAGTAATTGTGGAAGGCAAGGGTTTTAGGGAATTCGTTTGTCTTTTACAACATACAACTAGCGACCCGCCCCGGCGTCGCACGGGTGCAATATTGATACTAAATACTCAACAGAAAAACTGCCATATATGTAGATATATATTAAATCAACAATGTATTTAAGGTCATCACTTAGCCAATCATAGTCCACTGCTGGACATAGGCCTCTCCCAATTTGCGCCACAACACCCGGTCCTCCGCCTTCCGCATCCAGTCCCCTCCAGCGACCTTCTTCAGGTCGTCAGTCCACCTGGCGGGGGGGCGTCCTACTTTACAGCTGCCGAGTCGCGGTCTCCACTCAAGGATTCGTCTGCTCCATCGGCTATCAGTCCTTCGGCAAACGTGGCCAGCCCATTGCCACTTCAGCGAGCTTATTTTTGCGAGCTATACCGGTTACTCTGGCTCTTTGTCGAATGACCTCATTACGAATTCGATCCTTCAAAGAAACTCCGAGCATAGCTCGCTCCATAGCCCGCTGCGCGACTTTAAAGGACATTGTTCCGGCTCCATACATGTTCTGCCTAAGAACCGTTCGAATCGAAAGTGACTTATATAAACTCTTAAAATTATATGGAATCCTATGAAATAAGTTTTCACGAACGGACACTTCAGGAAACTAAAATAATTACGAAAAAAGTTAATATTTTAAGGTTATAAATAAAAAATAAACAACCTTGCGTGAAATATCAGGGTAGTAATATCAAAGTAATATTAACAATACTATGTACAGCTATATATGTTCTCTTCTAGAACTAGGAAAGGACTACTCTACTAGATATTAGGAAAAGAGGTAGTACCTTTAAGAGGTAGTCAAGTTTAAGATAATTCTTTGACAATTGTCATTTTACAAAATCCAGTCCTTTACACACAGCCGAGTCTACCAAGTACGCAATGTAATCGGAGTCCGTAATCAAGCCAAAGTTGTTAGAATAAAACCATGAAACGCAGTCGCAAAGCAATCAAAAATTCAATGAAACGGACACAGATAAGGTATGAAGTACACCAGTGTTGCCAATTACGACAACTATAATACTCGAATGCCAAGCTAGAAATTCGCGATTTTGCTTAAAAAATATATAATACTAGTTTTTTTCTAGCTAGTCAATTTAGATATTTAAATGAATAAAGTGTTATCAACTAATTTTAATAACCGACTTCAAAAAGGAGGAGGTTCTCAATTCGATCCGTATTTACCGAAATCGCGAAAACTTCCGAAACTGGCAGCACTGGCTGACGGAAAACATTTTATACGGCATCAATAATTGTGACCCAACTTTTTATTTGGAATTTATTTATTTGAAGTGTCCGTGGAATACTAAAATATGTTTCAAATAATATAAAAATAAATGAAAATTATAGTATAATTTATATTCACATCGGTTCTTAGGCCAAAATTGAACAATGTCCTTTATGGACTAGCCCGACCGTTAATGTCCACGTTTCGGCGCCGTAAGTCATAACGGTAGGACGCACTGGTTGAAGACTTTCGTCTTTAGGCATTGCGGAATAGGCGAAGAGAAGAAGAGAAGAGTATTTAAGGTATTTAACTGAATTTGAATTATTTGTCGTAAAAAGTACTTAAATGACAGAAAAATGTTATTCTGGGATATCCATAAGAGATAGACGTATACCATCGCGGGGTTTTCTGTAGAATTTTTCAATGTGTACAATACTTAGTACTCGTACATTGTTTTCATAAATTTCGTAGGGTTCAGCCTGCGTTTGCAATGTAAGCGGAAAAAATGTAATTATTTAAGACATTACATTAGAAACCTCAAAAATAACAGTATTTCTCCACTATTTCATGGATGTTATTATACATTTCCTTCCTTTCTATTCAATACTCTATCTATTGTGAAAAACTGCATTAAAATCCGTTGCGTAGTTTTAAAGATTTAAGCATACATGGCGTAGCTTTTCGATTTTCACAAGTGCTTGTAACAGCCTAGACTCAATAAATGATTTTGAATTTGAATTTGAATAGGGATGTAGGGACAGAAAAAGCGACTTTATTTTATACTAGCTTTCTGCCCGCGGCTTCGCCTGCGTGGATTTCGGGATTGGGTCTATAGGCCACGGCTACATATGCGCGGAAGTCGGTTTATGGCGCGAAGGTTTTATCGCGCTTCCCGTGGGACTATCCGTTTTTCCGAGATAAAAAATACCGCAGAACCTTGCTCAACAATCACTCTATCTATTGATGAAAACCGCATGAAAATCTGTGCAGTAGTTTTTGAGCGAAGCCTTTTGCGCATCCCGTGGGACCTGTCGATTTTTCCGGGATAAAAAGTAGCCTATGTGACTCGGGATAATGTAGCTTTCCAAAAGTGAAAGAATTTTTGAAATCGGTCCAGTAGTTTCGGAGCCTATTCATTACAAACAAACAAACAAACAAATCTTTCCTCTTTATAATATTAGGACTATGTAGTGATATGCGTTTGCAGTGCCTCTACGGGGTGTCACGTGATCAATGTACCCTTTTTTTAAGAGGGAAATGTACTTTATGCTCCGCGCTGGCCAGGCGCGGCCGTGTATGGGGCTCTCCGATCTGACAGGACTGGCCTACCCACTAAAACCCCCCCGAGTTCTCTAGCCCATGCGGGGCACATGGCATGGCAGGGTGTAGGGGTGTTCTACCGCCATGTGCTCCGGAACGTGATCAATGTACCCTACCTACCTATATATAATAACTGTATAAAATGTGGCAATCAAACAAATTAATAAAATATATGAAAAACAAACCACGGAAATGTACCCAGAACAAGTTACATCAAACAAATCGCATCAACATCTTAGTATTAAACACTTAGTAAAAAACTTGTATTGTATATAGTTTTAATGACGGTCTTTGGTGAAGTGAAATTTCTGTAACATGCAGCACTATTCGATCTTATGGTAGTTTTTAGGGTTCCGTATCCAAAGGGTAAAATGAGCCCTACAACTTTAACCGTCATAGATAGTCGAAATTTTCTCTAATTATGCATTATTGTTGTGCTATAACAACAAATAAAATAAAATATACACAATAAAATAAATATTTAAGGAAACCGCCATACAACAAACTTGATAACGGTAATGGTAATAATAGACTCGTGAAATATTTGCAGAAAATTGACTATTATTAAAGCAACAAATATTTAAGTGGGTTTCTGATAAATAATCTGTTTATTTGCTGGCCAGTTTTTATTACACATCGTTCCATCGTTTTGACTACACTATTCTGTGTATCTACCATGAGCTTACATTTGTTTTCAGTTTTTGTCGACAGTGTAAATTTTTGTATAGAAATTTGTACAGCGCCCCTAGCGGAAACGTTTTGAACTGATTTTTCATTTTAGATTGACATGACCTATCAAAAACGATAGCAAACTCGTGGTAGAGTCACTGTTGTATTTTGCTATTGCTCTGGTTCTGAGTGTGCTACAAGCCTGACACATACGATGTGCTCCAATTTGGTTGCACTCGGTGTGTCCAAGTCCTGTTGAACTCAGTGTGCCCCAGAATGGCAGCGAAGAAGTGTTCAACTGTTCATATCTGTGTGTAACGTCAGTGATTTATCGCGCGCTCACCGACGGCTCACTTACGGGCAGATGGCGCTTCATATTGCGCCACTGACTGCTAACTTCTGCTGAGGTCATGCTGGACTCGACTTCAGGCGTCAGCCAATGTTCAGCTTTTAGGGTTCCTCAGGTATTTTAGAAAATTAATTCTAAAGGTAATTTGAAACTACTGGTTTCTGAGTCGTAAGTACATTTACAGTTTCTTTGTACCTATCTTTAACTATGACTATAGGGAAACTAAGAAAGAGATATTAAAAACTAGTTGTGTCCACGACTTCGTCCGTGTGGAATCTTAATTTTAGATAGCATTTTAAATTATTCTTTAAAAAATTGGCACCTAGCTAGGCCAGGCTAGGCCAGTCGCGAACGTTCAAGAATGTTTATTTTACGAAGCTACTCGCTAGGTGACTCGCTAACCTCTAGGCGCCAAGCAAGCCGCCAGCGCGACCTTATACAAAAAAAATCCATATAGCATGATTCAGTATTCACTCGTGATGGCTTATTATTAGCGTATTCTACGGTTGTTTTTTATGGAATAGTTAATAATGTAAACATTTTTAATTAGGGATGACTGAGAGTTATAAACGTAAGACTAGACAAATATAATCAGAAAGCTTCGAACTGCTAAGCTATAAAGACTTACATGTGTTATTGTAAATCAACCATAAAAGATAGACATATGCTGTCGTGGGATATTATTTATATAATTTTAAGGAGAACATTTCCATCATACATGATTTCTCTGTAGCGTTAACCATTTTTGCACACGTGCGGAAGCTTAAAAAATGGAGTAACTTTTTCCGTTTTCCCAATATTTCCCTTCACTGCTCTGCTCCTATTGATTGTATCGTGATGAAAAGTATACTATAACTAGCTCAGGAGTATGAAAAATAATTGTACCAAGATTCATTAAAATCCGTCTAGTAGTTTTTCTTTCTATAACGGTTATACAGACAGACAGAGAAAAATGTTACTGATTGCATTTTTACCATCAGTATCGATCCCTAATCACCCCCCCCTGGAGACCTATTTTTGAATTACGAATGCGACTTCGAAATCACCGATGTGACTAATAATCACCGAATTTCAATAATTCGTATATATATATATATTATATATATATTTATACATATACCTTTATCAATACATAGTATAAAACAAAGTCGCTTTCGCTGTATGTCCGTATGTATGCTTAGATCTTTAAAACTACGCAACGGATTTTGACGCGGTTTTTTTTTAATAGATAGAGTGATTCTTAAGGAAGGTTTGTATGTATAATAAATGCATAATATAGTAGAGAAACACTGATAAATTTTAAGGTTTCTAATGTGATGTCGTAAATAAGCACGTTTTTTTTGCGCTTATATTGCAAACGCTGGCTGAACCCTACGAGATGGACCAAAATAATGTACTACAGTATTGTACAACTTACAAAAATCCACAAAAAAGTCCGCGATGGTATATGTCTATCTCTTAGGGATAACCCACCATAACCATTTTTTCACTGCACCCGTGCGAAGCCGGGGCGGGTCGCTAGTATTATATATATAATAAACATAATGGTTAAGCCGGCAATAACCGGCAGCGGCTACATTCTACGTGGAACCGAACTCTTACACTTGTGTGTGTACTTTATCTATGTTGGCAGCTCTGCGATCGACTTTCAAAAATTGAATGATTAGGAGTCCGTGATCTCAAAGTCACCGCTGACTATTTAGGCAGCGGTGATTTCGAAGTCGCATTCGTAATTCAAAAATAGGTCTCCTGATAGTTATTTTGGAAATATATTTCATTGACCTCTCTACAGATTTATTATATTAGATGAAAAAGTTTGGAGAATACTAAATTTATGTTAGCCCACGGGCCAGGAATATTCATGGCAATAATGCGTGGTTGACGGCGGCGTCTCGCGGACGGCACGCTCCCCGCCCATCGCACATTCCTTCCATCCAGAGCTATGCAGTAATTCGCTCTCTCCTGCTTTATTTGAGCTCTATGATTAAAATGTCTCCGAAGACTTGTTCGAGGAGATGAACTTTTATTTTTCAAACGTTAACTACTACTCAAATATACTGAAATATTTATGACTAAGTGTTTTTTCTACAACTATTTGGACACGCGAGCTAGCAGCAAGTGGCCGTAGTGCATTTGGTCTCTGCGTGATAAGGCCCACTGTGTGTGTGGCTAACTTGTGACATAAGGATACATTCACTGTATTTTTACTGGGGATTCATGTCACATCTTAATGTTTTGATTCTGAATAGAGCAATGCAGATTCTACAGATTCTTGCAGATAAGATGGAGATTTGGGTTTCTTCAACGGAACAGACAACTTTGGAGTGGGGTGTCTGAAAATATTTTGTTGATATTTCTTTGTTTTAATTTTCTCTACAAATAGTTTCTTCCTTGTTTTCTGTTCATTTTACATTTATTTGATGATTGACTTTGAATATCATAATGTATTTATTTATGTACACAAAAGAAATAACGAAGTTATTAATAGGTCTGTTTGTCGTTATATCTTCAAATGCAAGCAAAGTCAATATTAACTTTATTCAAATATGACTTTAAGGAAAGCTCTTTTGAATCGTCCAAATTTCTTTTCAACCGTAACTCAACTGGAAAAAAATCGGTCCATCTACGAAATATTATTAGGAGATATGTTGTCCGTTCTATGTTATGTAAATGAAACAAGAGTAAACAAAAGTCACTTCTATGGATACAGTGTTCATTTGGATTACAGAATCCATTGCTATCGCCTAGTTTAATACAATCCCATTGTTGTGTATAAACTAAGTTAGTACCCCCTTTTTTTTTTGGGGGGGGGGAAATGCGTCCTTGTGCACCCTGACACCGCGCAAGCAAGACGCGGCCGTGTGTGGGGCTCTCCGGTCAAGAGGACCGGCCTACCCACTAAAACCCCCCCGAGGTCTCTCGGCCCATACGGGGCACATGGCGGTGTGCGCTCTCGCGATTCGACCGCCATGTGTCCCGGGGCCGGCTCGACCAAGAGTTGGTCAAGCCACCGCCAAGGGAGGGACTGTTCGAGAACCCCTGGACAGTCCCCAGACAGAGAGACTTCACCACGGCGTGCGCGCTTAGCCGGACGCGCACGCAGCCTCACGGTAGGGTCACTAGACAGGCAACACCGCGCTTGCGTGTGCCCGCCTTCGCCTACCAATCCGTCTGCGGCGGAGGGGAGTGGCCTCGACGTCCTCCTCCCGCTCCCTCTCCGCGGCCTGCTTCTGCGAGATGACGTTCTCGCAGAAGGAGGCGACAGCCTCCCATTCCGCCTCGCCGCGGAGCATGGCCACGACCACGCTCGGCAGCGAGAGGTCGCTGTTTCCCAGCGCAGCGGTTAGTTCGCTGCGCTGTTGTTGCCACGCCGAGCACACTGACAGTGTGTGCTCGGACGTGTCGTTGGGAGCACTGCAGTGGTGACACCGCGGCGTCATCTCCCGACGTGCGACCTTGTGCAGGTAGTGGCCGAAGCAACCATGCCCGGTCAGTACCTGCACCATGCGGAACGAGAGGCTGCCCTGCCGGCGCCCAACCCACTCCTCCTTTTTTTTTTTTTTTTTTTTTTTTTTTTTTTTTGTTTCCCTGAGGAAAATGCATTAAATTGCATACCCCGGCTGTGGCGAGCCGGGGTTATGTGGGGCTCTCCTCCCCAGAAGGGGGAGGCCTACCCACTAAAAAACCTCAGGGATGGCCTTCCTCAGGCATGTAGGGAGCCCCCGGGAACACAAAGGCCACTTCCGGGAACCCCCAGCCTCCGCTCCCCTCTCTAGAGGGGAGCCCTCCTCGGGGGAAGCTACCACCTCCCCCGGTCCCCTCCACCGACGACGCCCCCGGCCACGGAAGGGGCGTGGTCCATCCCGGGTCGCCGTAGCGGTCGCGACTTCCTCGCGCCCGCCGGCGACCCGCGGCGGCGCCGCAACTGTGCTACCGAGCCCGGCGCCGCCTCCTTCGAGCGGGATCAGCCATCTCCCGACCCCGCTCGGCGGCCTCCTTCTGGAGCATTACTGCTTCACAGAAGGAGGCCACAGCCCTCCAACCTCCCTCGTCCGCCAGCCAGAGGCTGCCCTGCCGGCGCCCAACCCACTCCTCCTACACCGGACGAATGGCTTCAATCGTCCGGTGGCCGGCAGCTGGGAAAGTTAGTACCCCTAAGGGTCTATGACAACCTGCAAGGGGCCTACATCAGCGTAACAAAAATTTGGGGGTCCATGAAATGAAAAAGGTCCACCATAATAGATCTCAACATACACTGAAAGTACTTATTTACTTACATTATACTATCTTCTAATATAAAGACATATACATTATTTATAAAAGTATCTATAAAGTAAAAAAAATACTATGTTTATAAAATTTTGTATGTTGTAGGATTTAGGCATTCAATATCAGGTAAGTAGGGTCTACCCAAAACCGAATAACATGGCAAAAGGTTTACGACACGAAAAAGTTTGGGAGCCTGTGGTTTAGAGTTCAGAATAACCAGAGTGTAATGTAGGTTTTCTTCATAAATTGTTAAATAGTCACTAAGCATGTAAATGTTTGTTAACATTTATTATAAAAATGTTGAATAAGAAAAGAAATAGTGTCTGCGCTTGCGTCGTTCAGTGCGCCGGGCTTGCCGGCATCCCGGGGGCGCCGCTTTGCGGCCTTGGCAGCTTACCCTCTGCCTCATGACCGCAGGCTATGGCACACGTGGAGACCCTGGTTCGGTCCCACGTCGTCACCCGAGTGCCAAAAGTAATAAGCACAGATAAACTGTTTCATCTAAATTGCGTCTCAGTTAATAGTGAACTGTTAAAATATGAAACTTTAAAAACAACATCTTCCTAGTTAGGAGGGCACGGTCGGTACTTAAAATAAAATCAAAACTGTAAAAAGTTCAACTAAGCTCAAGGAAATTGTATATTATTTGTAAATTTTATATACATTTTCATTCTTTTTGATCTATGGCCTTTTATTACGCGACAATTCGTCAATCGCTTGCCATGTGCACCGTTCACCGATTGGCTCATCCCAAGCATTTGCTGATTGTCTCGGGATATTGCGTCATTGTAATCCATTGCGTTATGCGAAGTAGTCAACTAAGTGTATGAGCGCGCCTGAGTGCCCGCTAAACCGCCCATTCGTATGCGGGGCGGGCGGACGTCTTCATTCTTGCACTCCGCACTCCGCACTCATATTGCGTTGAGAGGTTGCCGTAATTATTTGAGTACTCAAGGTCTTTTAGGGCTTGGCAGTATGTTTAGATAAGGCAACTTTTATAAAAAGGACTTTTCGAAATAAATTCGAATTATCGGAAAAACCCTAAAAACAGCCTTTTTTCCCATACAAACGTGTAGTCAATTTTAGCGTGTGCGTGTGTGCGTTAGAGCACAGAATACATCGTTGGAGTATTTAATGTCACGTTCCAAAATTGAATAGCCTCAAAATGTAATAGTTCATTTGGACCTCACCAGGGTGACGAGAATTTTTTGCCCTGACTATAAAATAAGTAGGAATAAAAAACTGCCACTTTACAAATCTTTTTGACAGGACGAAGTCTGTTGAGTCCTAGGGTAGTAAAAAAAAAAAATAAATTATCGGTTTTGTATTTTAAATATACTACTTTTGTCATCATTAAGCTTATATATACAACATACTTTTAATTTGAATGGACGACCTCCGTCGAGTGGGGTAAGCCGGTATCAAGATGTCACTATCTGTGAGGTCCCGGGTTCAAACCCCGATTAGGGCAGATGTTTGCGTGATGAATTGCATTTGTACCTTAGTTATGGTTGTTATTATATATTTCTATCTAAAAATAACAATATATGTATAATAGATATACGTGTATCCGTTACCTTAGATCCCATAACACAAGCCTTACAGAGCTTTTATTTGAGCTAGGCTAATTGGTGTAAGTGTGAGAAATATTTATTTTTATTTATTTATTTATACTACCAAATGCCACTAGTTCATTTCCTTTTCAAATAGTAGATATACGAAAAACTGTACATGGTCAAAAGATATGGTAATTTGTAAGCGGTAGCGAAGGGTTTTGCAAGGTTTTAAATGACGTGTACAGTATTGTTTGTTCCTTTTTGGTATATTTTTTTTCTGATTTTCTCTTCTTTAAAAGAAAATTCGGTATAAAATTATTGTGTAAGTATTATTGCTGTCGTGGTGTAAAAACACCACGACAGTAGCAATAATACTTGCGGCCGCCCTAATAGATCGTACGTAGTCCATGGATGGCTGCAACGCATCACAACACAATTAAAAAACCTATTTGCTGCCTTCTGTACTTCTCAAAAAATACCTGACCAGGAAGTTCATTCCAAAATAGGAGCGTGATGGCGTAGGAGGAAATTCTTCCGAAGCTGCACTGTGATCACTTAATTTTCATATGCTATATGATAAACAGTGCGATGAAAAAATATTATGAAAGCCGCCATATTGGATATTAGAAATTTACCTATGACGAATTGTTCCTTGGATTTCGTATCAATTGTACTAGATTAATGACTTATTTTATTGAACTAATTACTTATTAAACTTATTATTATTATTTACGTATTGAGGTCGCTATTCTACAGGGTACCGAGTCAAAATTAGTGGCAGCTAATAAGAGCAGTCGTGCAAGTGAAAATAGATAATTATCGAAAGGGACTGGGCCGCCCTCCCGCGACATACATCAACCGCTCTGACTGATGGCGCTCCTTACCGGGCAACCGCGTAGAGGATGAACTGAAGCGGGTCCACCACGAGATTAGAAGAGGCGGTACTAGTGGGAGGGACACTCATTTCTGCATGGTTACTCTCTAAATAATCATTGGTGTCAAAATGTCAACGCAGCGAGACTCATTGTTGGCCTCTCCTGAGGAGTGACCAGAACCGCTTATGCCTATCCCCTTCAGCCAGTTACGTGGCTGGTTACAAGAACACACACATAGGCAAGCCGAAAGCTGGTGGACCTCAGCGCCTTCGTGAGGGCGATCCGCCGGCTGGGTCTAGAAATAGCGCCGCACAAGACCGAGGCGCTATGGTTCCACGGCCTTCCAAAGCGCCGGGAACCACCCAGCTGCCGGATACGGGTAGGTGACGCGGAGGTCCAGGTGGGGCCCTACATCAAGTACCTTGGCCTCACCTTGGACAGCAGATGGAGCTTCGAGGAGCATTTCGTGCGATTGGTCCCCCGAATTAAGAGGGTCGCGGGCGCCTTACATCGCCTGCTGCCCAATCTCGGGGGACCGAGGGATGGTGTTCGCCGCCTGTACGCGAGCGTCGTACGGTCCGTGGCCTTGTATGGGGCCCCCGTGTGGTCGCAAGACTGCACGAGGTCCTCCCGCTGCAGAGCTCTGCTCCGGAGCATGCAGCGGACAATGGCTATACGGATCGTGCGAGGCTACCGTACGATCTCGTACGAGGCGGCGACGGTTCTGGGGCGGTCCCCCCTTTCGAGATCCTGGCCGACATGTACGCGGTGATGTACAACGCACCGCGGCATGTCGGTCGGGGGGGCGACGGGGGAGTCCCCGGCACCAGCGCACGGAATGCACAGACGGGAGTTGCACCGACGGGCCGAGAGGGCTTGGCGTGCGCAGCTAGAGCGTGGGGGCTGCGTGCGTCAGCGCGCCGTCGGTGCGATACTCCCGCACTTCGAAGCTTGGCTCTGCGGGAGGGCGGAAGTCACCTACCGCTTGACTCAGATACTCACCGGACATGGTTGTTTCGGTGAGTATCTGAGTCGAATAGGGAGGGAGGACACGACACGATGCCACCATTGTGCATCCGACCTCGACTCGGCCCAGCACACGCTGGCGGAGTGCCCTGCTTGGGACTCCGAACGCCGAGTCTTGGTCGAAGAGATCGGGCAAGATCTGTCTCCGCCAGCGTTGATTGCGGCAATGCTGGCGGATGAGGGAGGTTGGAGGGCTGTGGTCTCCTTCTGTGAAGCGGTGATGCTCCAGAAGGAGGCCGCCGAGCGGGATCGGGAGATGGCCGATCCCGCTCGAAGAAGGCGGCCTCGGGCCAGATAGCCTGGCCTGAGGCGCCGCCACGGGTCGCTGGCGGGCGCGACGCAGTTCGTGCCCGTGGAGTCGACCCGGGAGGGACCTCACCCCGGATGGCCGGGGGTGACGTCGTAGGAGGTTGGAGGGGAGGAGGCGGCAAGATCACTCCTCCCCGAGAAGGGCTCCCCTTACGCACCCAGGGGTGCAAAGGCCGGGGTCCTCAGTTGCGACACTCGATCCTGAGGGCCCCCTACAACGCCAGAGGATGGCCATGCAGCCGCATGGCCATAAAAAAAAAAAAAAAAAAAGGACCTCAGCGCCTGGCTGTAGGCAATCCAAAGAGGCTATGCCAAACCTGAGCAACAGACTAACAAAGCGTTTATTGCGACTGAACAAAAAGAACCTAAGAACAGTAGTAGGAACCATTACGGGTCAATGCTCGCTCAACAAACACTTATACACTCTAGGTATAACCGATAGCCCTCTGTGCAGGGCATGCATGAAGACGGAGGAAACGATTGCACATGTGCTACTGGAGTGCACAGGCGTCGCCCAAATCCGGAAAGAAACCGTGGGATCACCCAAAACAATCGAGGAAATCCTGAACAACATGGGGAACTTAATCTGCTTCTGGAGGGAGGTGGGATGGCTGGAATGAGCAACCCCCACCTTGTACTCACGCACAATGGTCCATACAGGACTAAGTGCGGAAAACACACCCTCTGGATGTCAGAGGGTGACCTATGATGATGAGGAGTGATCGCCAACTTGGCACTTGGTTGCGGTGGTGACCATGAGGGTATCAGCCTCTTCTCTCCTGAGGGGAAAAAAACATGGTTGTATCATTAATACTATTCGTTTAATATTGACCAGTGAGCCGGAGAGGTGCTAGGGTCGTCTGCTTGGTACCATCGTCTTACCTATTTCTGCCGCATTTTTATTGATGTATTTCGGTGTGAAGAGAGAGATAGAGAAGAGAGCAGTGAAAGTACTAGGTACTGTAACTTTTCATCTTATATCAGCAACGTATACCACAGTTTTGTGGGGGTTGCATATTTGCTGAAAATCTGACAGAAGCCACTATTTAGTCGGAAACCACTCACCCTCAGGTGGGTCATTATATCACATAATTAAGGGTTTCTGCTGCAAATAAGATTCATTGATGTATTATTGACGAAATAATTAAGAAATGAAGTAAAATAAATTGTAAATAGGCGTCATGAGAATGTTCGTCGTAGCCTTACTGACTTAAGAAATATTTAGATGGCATAGAAAAGATGGCCAACGGTTTTATGACAATATATCTTTATTTTTATTCAGCAATTGTAATCAAATATTATCTCAGTAATATAAAGGGATTTCTTTGTTGCTCAATTTGCTTAATAACTGTCAAGATTTGTCTTTGAATTTTAAACGCCTGTGACTTAGACCGCTGGTCATCCAAAGTCCAAAGGACCGGGGAAAAAGGCCTCTTTACCTTCCACTAAAACTAGTAAATAGTCGGATTAACTCCGGGTATAAATCAAGTGGACTCCGCCGATCTGTATCGGGGGCATGATACGATCTCCCCAGATTGAACCTGGCCAGAGTTACCAACTCACTCGAGGTACTGGAGATAAAAGTTTCCACATTATCATTGAGGGATTACAGTTCAAGTTGCTTTATAATGCTGGCCCTTTGGGCATTACAAGTTCATTGATTTGTTCCTACTTGTTTTGGGACAGTATTCTAAATGGATTGTTAACTTGTCTTCTGCTTTTTCGCTATTATTTGTTTCAAACATGTTCTGTTAGTATTTTTTTCTTTTTGATTTGAACAAAATAAATATAATTTCCAAGATTGTTATACTCTCTGAGACAAATAAGAAAAATAGTGAAAAACAAACGCTACCCTAATGACAACGGAAGCTGCATCGTGACTTAGTACTGACTGATATTTATGAAAGTTATGCTAGTTGGAATCTTGGAGTAGTGTCTTAATGACGCCTTAAAGCATGCCACTAAGTATCCTGGATCATAAGTTCAGCTATGAGACTGCTGTACGTATTATATATTGAGTATACGTATATTTAAACATAAGCTCTGCCAAGGATGTTTACACAGATCAGACCAACTAAGCTATCATCCAATACCTTCCCGAGATCTTCACCAAAACGTTGGTCAGTTCTGTGAGATTTCAAACAACAAGAAGTCAGTTGACTTGTAACGTCTATACTATTAGAATATTCTGCATTCTGGAAATTTCTCGAAACTTGCAATTATATGTAGAGTTTTAATCTTCTAACGGAATGTTCTAGAATTTTCTCAGGTCTCGAAATTATAAGTAAATTGTATCTTTTAATGCAAATCTGCCTATCTGCTAGTTTTCAAGCTACGCTCGTGCAATCTACGCATCTGCATTTCTATAATTAATCGTGTCATGCATGTACAGAGTTCAAGTATGGGAATATTGAACACCTCTAGATAGTCGGCATGGATTGCCCTAGGAAAGTGCTCGCTACACCCAACTTGTATGTAGGATACACTGGGGTACTCCCCCACAGCACTGCCGTTAGTGTTAAGCGAGCTGGACAGAGGTGATCTATTAACACCAAGCCCAACACAACTTTCTGTTGATTCCATTGGGAATCGCGTATAGTATTACTGTATGTGCAAATGGGTTGTATTCTGTCTGTAATGTGTACTGTAGGAGTACTGTAAGTGTTATGTTTGATATGCTGAGGGCTACGCATATGCTATTAGCTATAAATCATAATCTACTAGAAAACTAGTAGATGGACGGATATATTTATTACTAATATATTTATTATTTTTCATGCCATGTTGGACTCCTTTTTATGAATTTTATGTCATAATTTTAAATTTTTGTATTTAGTTTCGAACACCATATCTGGCTATTATATAAGGCGGTCCAGGGTCTCTGGACAGACATTCTACTTCTACTTCTGAAGCTACAAACAACCTTCAATACTACCTGGAGCTCTCTGTGAAGATAAAAGTCTTCAAGTACTGTGGAAACTCGGCTGCATGTACTGTTGCTGCCACATCGAGCCTCCAACGTTCTCTGCCTACCTGCCTGCTACTGCATCCCTGCCTGCTGCTGCATCCCTGCCTGTCGACTGCGGGGTACTGGCCAGCCTGCTGCGGCATACCTATCAGCCTGCTGCAAGATATCTACCAGCCTGCTGTTGAATACCTGCCAGCTCGCCGCTGCACACCTGCCAACCTGTTGCTGCGTGTCTACCAGCCTGCTGCTGAATACCTGTCAGCCTGCCGCTGAATACTGCCAGCCTACCGATACTTGGTCCACTTAGATCCTGGTACCGCCTTCCTTTCTTTCCCCTTCTCTACCATCTTATTTTTGTTATTTTGTATTTTTAATTTATTTTTTTAAGTTTCGGCCGCAGCCTGCTGCTGAATACCTGCCAGCCTGCCGCTGAATACTGCCAGCCTACCGATACTTGGTCCACTTAGATCCTGGTACCGCCTTCCTTCTTTCCCCTTCTCTACCATCTTATTTTTGTTATTTTGTATTTTTAATTTATTTTTTTAAGTTTCGGCCGCAGCCTGCTGCTGAATACCTGCCAGCCTGCCGCTGAATACTGCCAGCCTACCGATACTTGGTCCACTTAGATCCTGGTACCGCCTTCCTTTCTTTCCCCTTCTCTACCATCTTATTTTTGTTATTTTGTATTTTTAATTTATTTTTTTAAGTTTCGGCCGTGCTGTCCTAATAATTCATTCAATATATTAGTCTCTTGTATTCATCTTTTATTAACCTGATCCTATTTAGCTCCGTAGCCTTCCGCTACGTGACAGACTAAACTTGATTATGCCGTAGGATTCCGATCACAGCAGTGGCGGCACTTTGTGTGACGACTACCTGGCCAAACCTCCCTCTGGAACGTCTCCACCCCTGTGGAAAGTCTATTTGGGATTGGGTTATGCTCAATTCGTCAAAATGAGGTCCATGGGACAGGCCCAGTGGTATAAATAAACTGGAGCTGGAGCCCCCCTACAGAAAGCTGACTGGCCTAGCTTCTTCACGAGTAATGTGCCCTGCTTAAAAACTCCAAGTTCACAATTCTTTGAGTTATATTAGTGAACCTGTTTTTCCGATACTTAATAGTACTGAAAAAATAAACATTCCAACAAGAATAGATGGAGAAAGCGTACCAATTTGCTTAAAACTCATCTGCCCCAATCAGTTTCAACGGCATCCTATTTCGGAAATGATCCCCAATTTAAATTGTAATTTTTTCAACAAACCTTGAAACAATATCCGACAATGTCCGCCCCGAGCACATCGCAATTAGGCGGAGATCGCTGCTCTAAGAAGGTGATTCTTATTATTTTTCCCGAGCGCTCCCTCCGTGGAATCTGGAGGGCTCGTTAATTAGAAGGAGTATTTTATTAGGGCCAATTTGTTTGGAATACCTGCCAGATTGCGGGCCCTAAACCGATTTGCTTGGAGTTTTTTTGACGAAACTTTTGTAAGGGGGCGGCGATTTTTAACAGCTTCCCGTTTGCTGTTAAGTGTTAATTACCTGTTGAGATTTTGATAACAATTGAGTTGGCTCTTGAATTTGAATTCAATATGCTCCATTTGAGTTCATCTTATTGTTTTTAAGAATAAATTCTTATTTTTCTCTATAGTTTCGGTTTCAAGCAGATGTGATTTTTTCATCAATTTCAAAATTGATTTCGTTAGAAATATTCGTAGAAATCTTGAAAATACTCGTATAATCTTTAGAAATTTTGGTACTTACTTTGACGTAAGTACCAGATCATTGAAGCTGAATTTCAAAGATCTCTCAGCTGTCTGAATATTCTCCAGTCAAGTATAGTTTTAGTTTTAGTAGGTTGATCCTGTTGACAGGGAGCGTTTTCCTATGGAGGCAAAAGAATCACACACGGCGTATGACACGAGTTAGAAACTTTGAAATTTGTTTATTCATAGTCAACTTCTACAGACGTCTGCTAATTCGCCAGAAACCGTATTTCCATCAGCCTAAGGATTAGCTCCGAGATATTGCATCTTTTCTTCATTCAAAACTGAATCCAGTATAAGAACAACTCCCACAACCCTGTCCTGGTCCTCCAGGAAATCAAAGCTAATGTGCAACTCAAATGGCTTATAAACAGATCGTACACTTCGTACATTTAGTCACACCATACGGACTTTTCCAGCTTCATATAAATTTAGCCGTGATGTAGTCATTTTATTGAAGACAGAATTTATAGTCCTTCTCTATATATGTAATAGGCTAGCATTTGACTAGAGTGGTTTCGATTACAGCTCCAAATTGCTCTAATTTAAGGTTATCGTAATCAAGTTTGTCTGGTCTCGCATTGACATAACTTATAACAACGCTTCAGAATCTAAGTTTTGAACTTGAAACAACTCTTATGTCTTTTATAATAGCGGCGGTTTTTGTAGTACACATATAAAGTTCAGTATCTTGCTGATTGTATGTTACAATTTAATGAAAGTTTTAATTATAGGACAAACGTTTTGACAGGAGGTGAGTGATCGCTGCGCGCGGAGCGGTTCCCACGTCTGCGCAGGCACAATTGCCGGAATTGGCCGGCATGCGCGTTGGAATTGACCCCGCCTAACTATTAATTGTCCTCTACCTAAACAGAATAGGGCGGAATGGAGATGACTTAAGACTCTGTATCATATAAAGGTATTAATGACTTTCACATTTTAACATTTCAGATTTTACCGTGGGAGAGCCATGCTTCGGCACGAATTGGACCGGCTCGACCGGAGTGATACCACGGCCTCACAGAAAACCGGCGTAAAATAGCGCTTGCGCTGTGTTTCGCCGAGTGAGTGAGGATACCGCAGGCCCAACCCCCCTTATTCCCCTTATTTCTTTTTAAAAGGCCGGTAACGCATCTGTGACTCCTCTGGTGTTGCGGGTCTCCATAGGCAACGGCTATCGCCTACCATCAGGTGATCCAAACATTTTGATGTGCTTTATATCTAAAAATATTTCTCATTCAGTTCATTCTACATATTACAGTCCCACTGTTAGGTGCGATTCGGTTATATCATCAAGCTAGCTAAATAGGTTGGTGTTCAGATAGGATTTGTAATTCCTTAAGTTATTAATAATTACTGCTTAATACATTGACAATGACAGTATAGGTCAAATAGCCAGTTCCTCAAACATCGAAAAGTTCAGGAAAAGTTCAATTCTTAACTTCGACCTTATTGTCATTTATCATCATGATGAGATGAATGATGAAAGACCTACAGATTATATCTTAAATAAGAACAAAAGCTAGAATTAGATCTGTTACTGTACAAGTAAGTGATGTAACAAATAAATCACATTTAGTTTCTAAATTAGCATAAAATATAGAGGATTAAGAGATGTTTTTAAATACTTTTTAATGCATTATGACATTATTATTATTTTAAAAAGCACACAGAGAAAAATAGGTTGGAGTTTTATTAGCTCTAACCATTGTCTATGAATAATAATATATATTTTTTTCATTTTAATTTATCATTTTATCTTTAAGTGAATTATATTAAGCATCACCTTGAATCGAGCAAAAGCTAGCAAAAAATCAGATTTGACGTATGTCCCTTAAATATTCTTATTTTTAGTATTATATTTGTCATTATAACAGCAATATAAATATATTATTTGCGTAAATTTCAATTGTCTAACTATCATGGTTAATGAGATGCAGCCTGATGACAGACGGACAGATAGATAGACAGACGGACGGACGGCACAGTCTTAATGATGGAGTTAATAATATTAATTATAAATAATTTCCAAGTGGAGGAATATTTCTGCCAGATATTTGTAAATGGATATTGTGATTGAAAAATGTAAATTTCATATAAATAAGATAAAACAGTTTCTCTTAATGGTAGTGGTGTGGTCCAGATATTGGAATCGGGAGACCTGGTGGTGATCCTGTTATGTACCAATGTGCTTTTTTAACGCTCTTACGGTGAAGAAACATTTATTTATTTATTGTAATTAGGACCACCAGCAATTGTTATATTATTACATCTAAATGACGACCTCTATAGTCGAGTGGATAATACACCGGTTTCAAGGTGTCGCCATCTCTGAGGCCCCGGGTTCGAATCCCGGTGGGGGAAGATGTTTGTATGATGAATACGAGCATTTGTACTCTAGTCATGGTTGTTGATATATATTTCTATAAAAAATATTTATATATGTATGTCCGTTACCCTAGATCCCATAGCACAAGCCTTAGCTTAGTTTGGGCTAGGTTAATTGGTGTAAGTGTAACAAATATTTATTGTTATTATTTATTAAATACTACAAATCCCTAACCTATAGAATATAATAAATTTAATAAATTTTTAAATAATTTAATAAAAAGAAAATAACAGAACAACTCAGATGATTAATGTCATGTAATATAACAAGACGAATCCGAACCGTAAAAAAAATCACACAACAAGAAACATGGTGGAGACAGCTTGCGAACACCTGCGAAAGAATTCAGAGGTGTATGTGACACACAGAGACACTTTTATGTCTTAATCTTATATATAAAAATAAATCGCAAAATGTGTTGGTAAGCTCATATCTCAACAACGCCTGGACCAATTTGGCCAATTCTTTTTTGTTAATGTTCGTTGGAGTTCAAGGAGGGTTTTTACATTGAGGAAAAGTCGAATAATTATCGGAAATACCCTAAAAACAGCCCTTTTATTTTCCCATGCAAACGTTTTCTAACTAAAACGTACAGTCGAATTGAGCTGTATTGTTATTGTATAAAGTTCATATTGCAAGCACTCACTGTTGTCTAAGCAATGAAGGTGTGTTCCTTACATCAAAGAGTCAATTTGCGCTTTATTAACGCTACATATAGTTGAAATTCAATCATATCTATCAAAACCGTGTGCGTGCGTGCGTTGGAGCACAGAATACATCGTTGGAGGATTTAATGTCACGTTCCAAAATTGAATAGCCACAAAATGTAATAGGTCATTTAGACTTTTTTTGCGATTCGGTTGGCTATGCGACATTATCTATAAAATAATTAGGAACAAAAAACTGCCACTGTACAAATCTTTTTGACAGGACGAAGTCTGTCGGGTCCCCTAGTTAAAACATAAAAGTGTGTCTCTACTTTGCTGCAATCTATACATACTTGTGATTATGATTGTCGATTCGTCTCCATGCATCCTCTGTCTTGAGTTGACGAAGTGGCGTGCGCCAGATATGCTCCCATGCAGTGTCTCATACAATAACAGGAGCGCGGTGATTCACCTCCTCACGGCCGTCCAGGAGACAACTCGAATGTAACCCTTCAAATGGTCACATCGGTCTTTGAGTAACGTGACGTGTAATTTGTTTTACACATATATATATATATATTATATATATATATATATATATATATATATATATATATATATATATATATATAAAGAATATGTATATATTTTTGTTCAATTTGCGGTTTGTGTTACAAAAATAAGATTTGGATAGCGCAAGTCTTAATGAATTTGTAATAAAAAGTGTGTTTGAGTACACGCTGAATCTTTTCAAAATGTGCTATAACAGTTGATTTAATAAGTGGCGAAGAAAAGTTTTTAATAAAATATTGTTTATAATCGAAATCAATGTTTACCTATAGTACGATTATTTTTGCCTGACATATAAGTTTTTATTATATTATAGGACATATTTTAGACAAGTTGTGTATATTTTGTGTAATAGAATGCTTCGAGTGACATTTACTGGCCGTTCTCCATTCTGTTGATTGCCGTTTGGAGTCAGTATTGGTTAATCCATATTGTTGCGTATTAACTAATAAAATTATCTTCTCATAAACGTAATGTTTGGCATAAATATATATGTATTAGTAAAAATGTAAACGTATATTGTGAAAAATAAATAAAAATAAATATTTTTGCTTCATAAACAGAACTAGTTTTCAGACAGTTGATAGCAACCGCGACATCCAACTAGAATAACGCCTTATCTAGTTGGATGTCGCGATGACTAGAATAACGCGATGGGTAACTTTTACCAAGCGGACAGAGCAGGGTTGAAACAAACGCATTAAGTGTTATCAAATGCTTTTAGAATTATTACGCGTCCGCCCGCGTTATTGGCTCAACGAGCGGAGCCATGTCAGGAATTAGCGTCGGTGCTCGTGACTCATCAGTTGGCGCTTCGGAGGGGCAGGTGTGGCGGACGGTCGGAGATGGCCTCTTCAATTAATGAAGGGTTAAAACGGCCTGAGAGAATATGTGTAAGACGGACGCTGCAAAAAAGTCACACAAGCGACGTTTACTTTTATTATAGATCTTGATAAGAATATTGTCTCGTATCAGTTAATTGAGATAAATCAAAAAGTCCTATTTCACAGTAATAGCGTAGCCAAGTCTTCTTTTTAGTCGCCTCTTTAATCTGTTGTGAATTTCTGAGTCTCCTCGATGCTTTGGAGATTTGTCTGAAGAATATCCGCAAATGATCGACAACAAACATCCTGGATACTCTACAACTTTGCCGTAACTAGTGTTATGCTAGCTCCCTTAGTCCCTTTTATAGAATGTTCTATGGGGAATGCTCTGAAGCGCTCTTTAATCTTATTCCTTTCTTTCTTTTCCTTAACCAAAACACCCATAAGGACTTTTGGAGTCATTCCTATACAATATTCCTCTTTTCACGTACCAAGGAATTCTTACTCCTGCTACTGTTCGTCTCATGCCTTTACGTTTCCACCATCCTATAAACCTTTCCCGAAAAAAGGTGGGAAAAAGGTGACTTTTGGGCTTGCAAGGCGCACACAGGTAGGGTAATAGGTATTACGGCACTAATCTGTCATACCATTTCCTCTTTAACCACAAAAAATTAAGTAATAAGCTATAATCAATCATTAAAATCAATGAAATGCTACTAGATTGACAAGTCAGTTAATCTTAAAAGTGTTGCGATTGAATTTACGACAGCAAATAAAACTTTTATCATTTGTATTAAGGTTGTATTTATAATCGGCTTGTTTTTCATCTCATTATTTTCGCGCTCGTGTAAACTTCAGAATAAAGTTTCAGCTGTGGTGTTCTTTGAGTGTTACGAAATGTCATACTTCAAACGATGCTTAAATAGATTTACTCTATGAATTTTATTATTCATTAATTTTCTACAGTGGGAGAGCCATGCCTCGGCACGAATTGGGCCGGCTCGACCGGAGTGATGCCACAACTTTACAGAAAACCGGCGTAAAATAGCGCTTGCGCTATGTTTCGCCGAGTGACTGAGAGTACCGAAGGCTCAACCCCCTTTCCCCCTTATTCCCTTTTAAAAAGCCGGCAACGCATCTGTGACTGCTCTGGTGTTGCCGGTGTCAATTTGAAAAGAAATAAAAACTCCAGACGAACCAGCGAAACGAGCACAACCCAAAGAATTCGGAATCTAAAGTGACAATGAGCGAATCAGGTCATAGGATTAATACTTTTTGTTTGAAAACCTACTCAATTGACAAGCAGGAGTAACCTGTTTCCAACAGTAGACATCTTTTGGTTTACATTATAATGATGATATTTGCAACTAGCGTCACAATAGCAATTCACTGTGATCTGCTTGAATTGCATGAAAGGCAACAGCTAATGGATCACCGCCACTTGTTATACAATGTCATCGAACTCATGAGAATCGAACAAACCAAAGAGGTGCATGGCTGTGCGCGTGCGCCGGTTGCCGGCGAATCGCATTGATTCGAGAACACTAAGGCATACTGTCCATCGAGGTTTAGCTATATTAACATAACATTCTTGGTACTTGCTCACTAACGTCTTTTATTTTTTGTGAAATTCCCATATTGATGTATTCAATTTTAGTGTAGTACTATTTATTGGGGGAGTAAGAGGTAGGTCTAACTTACACCGAAAGATCTAATAGATCCTAAGCGAACTTCATTTGAAATAATATAGCGGTCGTAAAGCTACAAGCCTATAAAACAGCAACAATATTTTTAATCAAGAAATTCTCCAAGTGGCCGGCGATAGCGATGACGACGGACGTTTGCATAGTGCCAATGCTAGGAATGCTAAAATGTCGCCCTCACGATTTGCTTATATAGTTCTTAGAACTTAGGCACAGGCTGAGTTTAGTTGGCAGGTTACGTGGTCAGACCGCTCTGGCCGCGTGGAGTCCGACATAACCTCCGTGACACTTGTCGTGAGGATTCTCATCCAGAAAGGATGAGGAAAAAAATGCTAAAAATTCCGAGCGGCGAATTCTAACTGCTATAGGATCAACCAAGTCATCTATAATGTTCACAGACCCTACAATTTCACAAATAAAAAACCTAAAGCAAGGAAGAACTAAAAGCAAGTCCTGAATTCTGTTTATAAGTTGATATCGCAAGTCACGAATAGTCTCGCGCGCAGGGTTGAATTTGAGCCCCGAACAAGCCGAATTCCTCAAAAGTCACGGTAACATAAACAGAGTCTATAGAGTTGACGTTTGTAAAAAAAGCCTATGACGTCGTCGAAACCTATACTTCGGTCTTTCCAGTGGTGTTGATTTCTGTCGAGCGTACGAGCTTTAGATAAATGTACTATGAATTGAAAAAAAAACATATAATCTAATGGTACAAGGCAGTATCGACCCCGGGCCTCGATTCTAAGGTCACTGCGCCACCAGATACCAGTGCCACCGACAGCTTCTCTCTGTCTTTATGCTATTACGTAATCCACCGACATAGTTTATTATACAGTGTGTTAGGGATCGGACTTCCGATACTTTACCAACGTGTTGTATGTTAAGTTTTATCGACAAAAACCTATACAAATGGGGGTCGCATCCCTCACCCCTATGAATGAGAGCTATTTTAAAATTTTATTTCTCGTATTTTAAGGTATAAGGTATCTCGTATTTTTAGTTTATTAAATCTTGCTGTTTTACGATTTTATTTAGTCTACATACACAAAAGTGGCCTTATTTCAAAGTTAATGAACTGTGCTAGCATTTAACAATAAATTTGTTAAGAAATTCTTTACAATAATAAACAAAATCCTTTGATTTAGACGGAAAACTGGGTAAAATTATCTATTTGTTTTTATTCTCGTGCTCTCTTTTTCTTTGTTTTTATTTCAAATAATGTGTAGTTTAATGGCTTACTTACACCTTCTAATCGTAAAAGTACCTCTCTCTCTCACTCTTATGAACAGGGTTTTTTTTGTCAATTTTGACTTGTTTTGTTAGACCCGTTTCTTAACTATTTGCCTGTTTAGCGGTACTTATTTTAGGTTTATTTACAAGCTCAACTCATTGCCAATAAATTAAAACAAAAAAAAAATGATATGTCAAGGGCCCGGAATTTTAGGTAGAGCCCAATAACTAAAAAAAACAGATAATTTTACCCAGATTTCCGTCTAAATCAAAGGATTTTGTTTATTATTGTAAAGAATTTAATTAAAGTTGTCAACGTACTTTTGTGTTTCTTGCGGACGTTGTCAAGCTACGTATACTCTAGCTAACCTTAGCCACGTACCATCAGATGGAAAACTTCTTGTTTGCTAGCTGCGTTATGTCTATGAGGGATTAGTGGACAATAGGCCTAAGTGGTCACAGACGCCTTAGCTTCTCCACTTTGCATGTCACAACGCTCTCGGAAGCGATCGCGACGATTCGCAATCATCCATTGAACGGCCAATAAAGAAAATTGTTGGCATCCTAAGTGCATACGGGATGTTGTGTTGAGTAATTTGCAACATTGTCGAGGTTAGGGTTATCAGTTAAATATTTAATATGGTACAGTTGCTTCAATATATTCTATATCTGAATGAAGGTGCAGTGCCAGGTACAGTGTTACCAACTCTCAAAAATATTTATCCATAAAGTTGGTGACAAAAACCCCTAAAATCGCCTTAATTCTCTTGTTTCCCCCCTTTTTTTTTTTTTTTTTTTGTTCCCCTGAGGAAAATGCATTAAATTGCATACCCCGGCTGTGGCGAGCCGGGGTTATGTGGGGCTCTCCTCCCCAGAAGGGGGAGGCCTACCCACTAAAAACCTCAGGGATGGCCTTCCTCAGGCATGTAGGGAGCCCCCGGGAACACAAAGGCCACTTCCGGGAACCCCCCCCCTAAATGATACATACATTTAAACTCATGATGATTTCGAAATAATATACTGTAATATGTTTCAAAATATTTTTATTGAAAGTTATATAATAATACATTAAATATTTCGTCTTCATCTGAAGATTCAGATTTTTTAAAATCATACATGTTCACATTGAATAAATTTAACATTAAATGTTACACAAGATCCATCATTTCGATATAATGTAAATCGGACCATCAGAATTCAGAATGCTTTGCAACATTTTAATAGATATTCTATTCCGTAACTTATTTTTAACGACATTATAGACAGAGAATGCATGTTCAACACTGGCGTTTGAAATTGGAACAGTGACAAATGCTAATTCGAATTTTGAAATATTTTCAAAGCCAGCTGCGTCACAATCATCATAATATACGTCACAATCGTCACAATCATCACAATCATCATCATAAACTACAAAATAAAAATCAGCTGAAGAAGAGGTATTGCTTCATTTTTTATTACTTAATTGGCGCCACTCAGACTCAATGTCATTTTTCTTGCCATATATATGACTTCGCTGAATGTTATTCAATATTGGTTTCATGTCGGGTTTGACAAAATGACCGCCAGTGGTGCCAGTATTACCACCAGTCACCACAGAGTTGTACGTAATTCAATTACGAGATATCGCTATGAGTTACTAGGTCAAGAAATAAAATTTAATGTTATAAATTTAAAAAAAATAAAGAGTCAAAAAGTCCCTGAAAATACCCCTAATAATTTTATATTCCTAAAAAAATCCCATCTCCCTTATTTACCCCCTAAATCTGGGGTAAAACCCCTAAGTTGGGAACCCTGGCCAGGTAATTTGGCAATGTTACCATAATAATAATTCTTTGAACATTAGAAGATCAAGTGTATACATTTTGTTACAATATAAGATACGATCCTTACTAGTTAGACGCGCGTGATATAGTAGATACAGCTTAGAAAACAAATGTCTGCTTTGTAATCGCACAAGTTTATTTCAAGTGGGTATTACATAGAAACAAATACATATATGGTCAACAAAGTCACACACGAAATCTTTGCCTTTACCTGCAATATTAGTTTGTCGATAACGTCAAAAACCAAATTAAAAGTAATAATATTTTATTACCAAATGTTAAAAGTATAAATCAAAAGTACCTAATTATTTAAGTTTAATTAAAATTTACTAAACTAATAAAATATATTCAACCTCCTTCAAATACTTATTTCTTTCGAGGCGAATGTTGTTGCGCGCCCTAATTCCTAATAGTTACTTGCTTGCCTTCAAAGAACTTAATGTCAAGAAATTAATGAAGCACTGGACATTAAGATTTATAAAATTCAAAGAAACATCTTTTTTATATTAGGTGGTGTTACCCACGAGGACTTGGTTTCAGCGATGACGCTGAACCACCGGTGTAATGAGATTGTGCCACATGCGACCTCGTTACGGGTCGCACTAGCCATGTCCACAGATAATGTACACACAGATGAATCGTTTTTCTTTAAATTTGTCACATTTTGCCTAAATATATACTGTTGTTTATTTTTTATTTTATTATGGCACTTATAATTGTTATGTAGCAAGTTAAAAGTGCGAAGGGAATATTCAAACTTGACATATCACAAGAATTAGAAATATATACAATATTAAGTATAATACAATATTAATATATAATAGTATAATACAATATTAAGTAGATACTGTAGCTGAAGATATATGCCACTGATTTAAGGATTCCTATTTTATCTTAGGAGATAATCTCTTCTCATCTCTTTGTGGGAGGCGTCAACGTCGACAATGAATCAATGGGCTGCTACCATCAGTCCAGTCTATCGTGCTCAAAAGCCTGATGATCTCTTTTAGTGGTATAGCCTTGTAGCTTGTTTTGGATAACCAATGCCTGTGAGATTTTGTCTCCTGTAGGTTAGAGTATCGCAATGGCATAAAAAGTGTAAATGTTCTCCTCTTCAACCCCGCAGTCCCTACATAGCTTAGTTCTGGTGTGATCAGTTCTGTGAAGCATGACCTTAGTACCAAAATTGACCTGTCAAGTGAACCTAGATCCGCCCACTAGGCGGGTCTAGGTTCAGCTTGAGATCACTGTGAATTTGAGCCAATTTTCCTTGCCCAAAGTTTGGCGTGTACTAATCCTTTTTGATTGGATCTATGGATCCACAGCTATTACCATCTTAGCTCTGTACAATCACTACTATTAATACATTGTTCCCGGACTGTTATTGTACATTCCTTAAACTTATTATATTACTAACTCATAAACCCATAGTTAAATCCATACTGTCAAAAAAATGCACTTCATCATTTATAATACATACGACAACAAAAACAAACTTATAAAGATGATAATACCTTAGCTCTTACATCGTATGGTTTTTAAAATGCGTATAAAAAGTGCTTCATGGCGACCGTTCGTTTGTTCGCAAGGTATAATGAAAATGACCTTGACCATCTGTTCTACAACTTTTAGGGTAAACCAATACTCACGCGTATATAACCTCTGTTTCGTCGTGTAGCGTTTGGAGTCGCCATCGCCGTGAGAACACGCCGCATGTGGCGAGTACACACTTGTTCTTTTATTGGCGGTGTTGCCACACCGACTTTTAATTACCTTATCACATGTGCCCGAGGTGCTTGGTACCACTTAGATTTTGTCATATGGTGATGTCATTAATACTCCATTAATGTCGACTATACGTCTCTTTTAGATTATTGAACTTGCATCTGTGTAACGGCTTAGGTTTTGTACTGCAGGCTAGATGTTAGGGAGTTGGTTCTACCTAATCAAACAGTGTTACTTCAAATCGTCGACAAACAATCATTTAAAGAAGGTTCTGTTTATTCCATTACATCCAATTAGTATGAAGCAATATTTTGTTACTGGTCATTTGGACAGCGCTAGTGGCGAGTACTCCACGAGCAAGTGAGATTGACTTGAGTTTCATGAGATCTAAATCAGAATCCCTTTCACCCTTTTTTGTTAGGTAATTATTGTATATTTACTTCTATTCTTCTATTGTATCTTCTTCTATTGTATGTCTACTTGTTACTGACTGAATATCAACCAGATAGTTCAGCAGAAGGTTACATCCATCTTATATTAGGTGAAATTCCTATCAAATTTCGGAATAACATAGAATAATAAACTAATTACATATACTCGTAGATAGATAGATAAAATCTTTATTTACCAAACGTCTTCATTACACACAAACATAAGAACACAAAGAGACTAAAATTAAATATACTTGAAACAATAACCCAGTACAAACCAAAAGTTGTGTGCATTGCAGAAGTGTAAAAGGGTCGTAGCTCAGTGATTAGAATTACTCACAATAGGATGTGAGCAAAGCACTGGTATTCTGCTACAAGGGTTTTGTGTCTACCAATAATTTGCGAAGCTGTACTTAAAATAAATCATAGTTTGTCCTTACGAATATAAATATATGTATATAATAACTGATAATTAAATAAAACAAATGACAAAGTAATTACGTGCAATAATGGAGCATTATTGTAGTTTGCGGTATGTATCAAAACATCATTTTTGTTTGAAATATTCTTAATGGCACTCTAAGTAGGCACATCTTCATTATTGTTGTGAGTTCAATAAAAACAAAGGCGCGGAATAATAAGAATTAGTAGCTAAAATATAGGAAACATTTGGCTTCAATATGAGGTCATCGGACTTCGAACAAAGACTTATTTTGTGCGGCTCCGTGTATGATAAAGGTAAAATACCTAGGCAAGTTAGTCATGACCCACGGCGTCCGCGCCTGTCGCGACGTTAGGCGCCAGTCCACAATACATACCTAATCAAGAATATTATAATAATATTTATAGAAAAATTTCATGATTGATGACATGTGCCACAAGATTTGTCTTTTTTATACTATGACTTACTAGCTGTACTACTGCGACCTTTAATCTTAATATTAATGTATTTAAAACTTGGTCAATATTTGTGATCTTAAATACCAAGTTAGAAGAAATAACCAAGCGTCAAAAACAATATAACAAAAAAACCAACTGGGTAAAAATTATATTTTAGCTGAAAAGAAACAAACAAGTCTAGTTCTATCGAGGAATATATAGATTTTTGCCAGAAAAACTCCTCAGAAAAATGTAAGGCATTTGAGATATATTTGAAAGGTTTTTTTTTTTCCTCAGGAGAGGAGGCTGAGAATCCTCATGAATACCAACGCAACAGGCAAGCAGGGATGCGTTGATTATGTCGGACTCCTGGTGCTGTCGAGGCGGCCTAGCCTTGGCCCTAATGGCCCTACGGCTTGAATGGAATGGTTAGCGCACCCTCAGGAGAGGGCACATCAGCGCTGCCCTCCGAAGAGGACATATGCGCGAAAGAAGGCTCGGTACGCCAAAGTGGGTCCGGCCTTGAAATGATAGGGCCTACTCGTACATGTGCAGCAAGCTGCGAAGTATGGACTAACTAAGGGATGGCGGCGCAGATGCCGCCTCTCGCAAGGCTTGAAGAGCCAGCGTCAATGAGTCGGGAGGGTCAGAAATGACGTGCCTGGGTCGACGATATTCTGTGTTACGCGGATTGACTGGTTTTGAAAGGTTAAAATTTAATGTTAAAAGTTTTTTTTACGCAGTCGTAGTCCTTAATTTTTTTTATTTCATAATATGTAGTTGGTAGTCGATATTATGGCGGTAGAATCGCGAATGCGCACCCAGCCATGTGCTCCGTATGGGGAACTCAGGGGGGTTTTATTGGGTAGGCCGGTCCTCTCAAACCGGAGAGCACCACACACGGCCGCGCCTAGCCAGTCTGGTGTCATGGTATTTAAGATGAAAAAAAAAAGGTTTTAAAAAATAATCGGTAGTCGGTATTAACCTTCTGACACAAATATGTTTATACTTAAAAGGAGACTCTGGCCACTGTATGATAACGAATTGGATGTAGAAATAAATATTTTTCATTTTCATTTTCAACGTAACGTAAATTACGCAGGAAGAAGAAATGATCTTGTTACTAGGAACATTATGGAAATGAAAGTGGATGGGAATGTGGGGAGAGGAAGACCGAAGAAAAGATAGCCGACCCCAAATAAAATTGGGAACAGGGCAAGAGAAAGAAGAAGTCGCTATATTGACTTTTCCTTAATGTCTTCTTCTGATACTTGCAAGATTAAGAACAATTGATAAATTGAAATCGACTTATGCGTTTGATATGTAGAGTGCAACATATAAGCTGATACATTATCCGTTATCTCGCAGTCAAGTCATAATATAATATTATATTTTAATACAAAATAATACCAAAAACAAAACAGAATGAACTGAATACTTGCGCCGCTTGAGGAGTTCATCAAGCGGCGCAAGTATGCAAACATAAATAGTGGTTGCATATTTGAGCCTTTTGGGGTGAAAACTCTGGGGCCCTGGGGGGAAAGTGCCACCAGAGTTTTTAAAGAGTGCAGCTATAGATTGACCGAGGCTACATGTGACCAGAAAGCTGGATCATATCTAGCGCAGCGAATCAGCATCGCCATACAACGTGGCAATGCTGCTAGCCTTATGGGGACGTTGCCTGACGGCAGCGATTTATTTCAAATATTTCATTTATAGTTTAGTTTTTAATTTTACTAAATAATTATTAGAGATAATATTTGTATATAAAAAAAAATACTTTTTTATATAAAGATGGGTAATATAAATTTAAGAAGAAAAAAAATAGAATATAAAACAAAAATAACGCAAATATTTTTATTTGGGTTAGTAATTTATTTGAAGTTTGGCGCAGTAGTCGAGTAATCTACTATTGGGCAACGAGTCGCGGTTTTGATTCCCATATGGGATGGATGGATTTTTGTATGACTTAATAATCTTTCGTTCCAATCTGTATGTGCATATGAGATTCTATATTTGTCGAAAACGAAACGTTTGACGAATTATATTGAAAATTACCTGAATTGGCTCAAAAGTTTTGTTTAAAGCATACTGCCTCAGTTTCATGTATACGATATTAATAAAAAACGCTTCTTAAGAGATTTCATCAATTATTTTATACTAGCTTCTGCCCGCGGCTTCGCCCGCGTGAAATTGGTTTTTGTCAATCCTGATCCCTTATGTCTAAGGTACCAAGATTCATGGTCTTATCTTCAATTCAACCCCTATTTCACCCCCACACTGGTAAAAATTTCGAAATGCTAGAACAAACGATTTTTTGTTTCTTAAGCCGTGATATTTGACGAACTTGCATACTAACTTTCAACCCTTATTTCACCCCCTAGCAGGTCGAAATTTCAAAATTGCTAGAACAAATGTTTAATGATTTCTTATCAAGTGCTTAAATATAAAGTTTCATGGTTTTATCTTTTAAAATTAAGAAACCCCATACAAATTTTCAAACTCTATTTCAACCCCTTCATCCCTTTTTTTTCGAAATAAAAAGTAGCCTATGTTCTGTCTCAGGGTCTAAAGATTGTCTGTACCAAATTTATCAAAATCGGTTGCCAGGTTTAAGCGGGAAAGCGTAACAGACAGACAGACAGAGTTACTTTCGCATTTATAATATTAGTTGGGATAATTATTTAGCAAGACGCAATAAAGTATTGAACACACCAAAAGTAAATTATTTCTATCTCCACGAGATCTGAGAAGTCCTTAATTCCAAGCGAAGTAACGACATGACCGAACAAGCAAGGTGCGCGGTGACCGCTCAAAGGCAAATTCATTGATTAATTAAAGCCACAGTTTCAAACTTAACCCGTCTTAGCTCGGGCTGCAACGTTGCCGAATCATTGAATGGACCCTAATCTTATGCTTGCTTTAATTATTCTCGGCAAGTTTTGCTGACCTTACGAGTAGGTGGTATTTGAGGGAGTTAAGCAATTGGATTCCACTAAAACTTTATATTTAACTAAGAAGAGAGGCGGTTATACCCAAATCTAAATTTATGGTAAGGACATAAGACAAAAAAATGTATCCACTGTTTAAAAGTCTACGTATTATTTTTGGTGAAAGTGTAGCTTAAACTCCAACTTAAAGATACCGCTGTTGATGTGATGCCACCAAACTACAGCACAAACTGCAAAATCAAAATCAATCAAAATACTCTTTATTCAACATAGACCTTTACAGGCACTTTTTGACATCAACAGACAAAACAAAAAAAAGCTTAATAAAAAACAAAAACCTTGTCCGTACGTACGAATAAGGAAAAAAAAATATTGACTCGACACCTGTTCGGAAATTGGGAGAGCCTTCTGGAGAAGAACAGGCAAGAAACTCTGAAGGTCAATTTTTTATCTCCTCTTTTCAATGTTAATAATTATAATAATATAATAAAAAAATACAATATAGTATAAGATACAATCATACCTAATACGATTACAGTCGTATGTATGTTTACATACACATATAAAAATAATACAATATTATAAATAATGTTGTTACCAATCATGGCTCTATGAATAGTGTCCCTATTCCCAAATAGTGTGATCATTTAGATAGTCACTTACTTTATAATAACCTTTACTCATGAGTGTCTTTTTGATATGGATTTTAAATTTATATAAAGGCAAATCAATCACACTTTGAGGAAGTTTGTTAAGCATAGATATACATTTCCCCAAGAACGAACAGCTAGTTTTATGGAGTCTGAACATTGGAACGTCTTCAGTTGGATATTTGTACATGAATGTACAATAGATTTTCGAAGTTCATCCAATATGCTTTTGTTGATAAGCAACGTCCTTTAGTATTATATAGAACCAACTTCTTGTTTGCTTCTTCACCACTGTTTATGACTTGCAACCAATTCATAAACAGTATTTTAAAGCATTTGTCCCAATTCTCCCAAGACACATACACTTTCACACGCCCAATCGTGTCCATATCCTTATATTATTCATAGTACCATGACCTTTTTAGAATGATTAGTTTTGTTTTGTCTAAATTGTTATAACTCCTGAATTTTGTATTAATGTATTTTGTTATAACAATTAACTGCTTTACCTACGGATGTAAATATGGCAAACTTTGTAATTGGCTGTATATGTTTTTTTAGTTGAATGTTATGATCAAATTTTTTAATGCTGTAAAGTTTGCTAGATAAATAAATAAATAAACTTTTTATCAACTCAAACTGAATAATCATCATTTCGATTATTAACATAATTAACATAGAAAGTTGCTTATTTAAAAAAATCAGATTTAATATCATTTTTACTAATCTGACTTATGACATATTCATTACGTCTGCATTCGTATTAAGCATTTTTTGTTTTATATTTTTTATTTATTACATTCTTACAACTGCATATTAATCAATATTGTAAGATCATGAAGCTCTGGCAATCGATCCAATTTGTCAAGCTTTGGTCAATACCTCGTTAATAAGTATTTCCGATTTAATTTTCTGAGGTATTGAGACTTTGGATTTTATTTCTGAAGTTATCACAGTGTATACCGTATTTATTGTAGGATTTTTTTTTATTGGATTGGACAGCAAACGAACAAACGGATCACCAGATGGTAAGCGATAACCGTTGCTCATGGACACCCGCAAAACGAGAGGAGTCACAGATGCGTTGCCGGCCTTTTAAAAGGGAATATGCTCTTTTTTTGAAGGTTTCGATATCGCATCGGTTCGGAAATACTGCAGACGACAATTGATTCTACAATTTAGTGCGTGGCAGAAAATTCCTGGAAAAACGCACTGTGGTGCGTTTAGGTGATGAGGATGAATGTTGTGTCGCGTAGAACGGTGATGGAAACTAGCAGCAGGAATTAATCCGAACAATTCTTCGGACCACTCCCCGTAATATAAGCGATAGATAGAGATTTGGAGATAAGCTGCAAATGCAGTAATATGATTGAAAACATTTACCATCATGTGGGCAATTTACGTGTTCGCAAAAATAGTATTTAAAAAATTGGTTGTCTGTAGAACTCCGTCTACTGCCGATATTTGAACGTGACAACGTCTATTACATGGTATTTTTTTCTGGGTGCAATGAAATTATATAAAATAAAGTAATGTATAACATTTATATTTTTATTACGTTGCCGTGTGGCGTCAGATCGGCCGTTACGCCGTTTCCGAGTATGCCTTCGGGCACTCTAGGGGTGGGGGTAAAGTAGGCGTGGTTTCCGTGTGGCGTCAGATTCGGCCGTTACGGTGTTTTCGAGAATGACTCCACGCCGTACCAATTGAATAGACGTTGTCACGTCAAAAACTACTATCGGAAAATGTCTGATTTCTGTGGGAAAATCTGATAAAAACAACTGAACGTATTCTGATATAATTTGGTACGGAGATGGTTAGACTTTCAAAGCCGGAAAGATGTCTTTCTTCAGACAGACAGACAGACTTCACAGTATTTTTTTATTTAATTTTAAAACATAAATCTATCACCAGACATCAATATTCTATCTTAACATCTACTGAAGATGTTAAGACAACAATTATTATTATAATAACAACAAAAAATTATTTAAAATAAAGTAATGTATAACATTTATATTTTTATTACGTTGCCGTGTGGCGTCAGATCGGCCGTTACGCCTTTCGAGGACTCCGTGTGGCGTCAGATTCGGCCGTTACGGTGTTTTCGAGAATAACTCCACGCCGTACCAATTTAATAGACGTTGTCACGTCAAAAATTTTTAGACAAATTGGTAGCACCGGTTAAAAGGCACGCAAAGGATAGTTAGACAAAGTTTGGGTTCGGGTTCTATTTGTTGGTTAATCCGTCGGATACATCGATCTGGTCAGCGACCGGCCCTTACACGGAGTTTACCTAAGACGCGCACAACAGGATAAACTACACGATCCCAATTTCAAACATTGCAAGTTTGTCATGTCCAGTTATGGAGGAGGTTTAATAGATACTCCGCTTCAATTCGAAACTGTTTTAGTACCTAATGTAATGTTTTATTCTGAGGCTTTTGATCAATGCAATTAAATCACATCTCATAATAATATTTTACATCAATATGAAATATTTTTAAACGTTCGGCATTGTTAAGTTTAACCTACTTAAAAACTTTCAATTAAATTTAGAAAGTAGGCCTTAATCGAAACTTATGTAAGGCAGATAAGGCTGTACCTGTCTTGTGGGCATTTTCGCAATAAATGCAATAATTTTTTTATATTAGAGCAGGCAAACGAGCCAACGGGTCACCTGATGGTAAGTGATCACCGCCGCCCATAGCAGCGGTTTTTTGAAGCTTCCCATGTCGTAACTGTTCGGAAATACCGCGGCCGAAAGTTGGTTCCACAACTTTGTCGTTCGCGGGAAAAACGTACGCGAAAACCGCAGTGTGGAGGACAGCCAACCATTAAGATGGTGGGGATGGAAAGCAAGTCCCCTCCGTGACGCACGATACAGGAAATCGGTCGGCGGCAGTATCCCAAACAACTCGTCAGAGCACTCTGCATGGTATATGCGGTAGAGAACACAAAGAGACGCGACATCTCTCCGCAGCGCCAATGAGTCCATACGACCACAGAGCACCGGGTCGTCGAAAATTCGAACCGCTCTTCGCTGGATACGGTCAAATGGAAGGAGCTGGTACTGAGGAGCTCCGGCCCAGAGGTGAGAGCAGTATTCCATATGTGGCCTGACCTGTGCCTTGTAAAGTTGTAGGCGGTGGGTCGGACTACGGAATACGGTTAAATACAGAACTGGGATGTGGTACGTCGCAGCAAATAAACAAACACTAATGAAAACAACGGGTAATAAATAACGACAAATTAATTAAAACAATATTAGAGTAAATAAGATCATGAGACACAAAATCAGATAACCATGCGTGTCAAAACGTCCTTTGAATGCCGGTATCTCCAGGGGTTCTCGACTTTAAGTCTGCTAAATTCCAAATATTGAGGTCATGGCTGAACCTATTATAAATAGAAGGTTTTCTGAAATAAATTGATCGTTACTATCTCCACATTACTATCTTCACAAATAAAAAGGTAGTATGACCGCCTAATCGTCGCACGCGCACGCCTGTGTAATTGTAACTTATCGCAAATAATTATTAAACTCAATTGGTAATAAACAAATATAATAAAAGTAATATCATAGTAAACTAGTCCAAAATTATATATTATATTTTGGATATATAAGTGAAATTCTAGCATAATTATGGAGCGCCCTCCAAGTGAACTGCGAGGTCCATCAGACAGAAGGATTTTTCCATTATGTGTGCATGTTTTCTATCCATTTTAATACAACTATTATTTCCAATCATTTCCTTGCAGTTATATTTTGTCTAGTGCATTTATAACATTACTACGCCAAATGCAGGCTTGTCGATGTTATAACCAGCACGTCTTCATTAAATAATTAATATTTTTATGAAATACACAATTCTACATGAATAATTTGGTATAACTAAGCTACTCCACCGCAGTAGAGTTCATCCATATCACCTGGAACCGATCTTGTCTAGTACAGTTCGGTTTCAGCGTTCATTCCTTCCGCATACACGCAAACTCTGGAATGAGCTCCCGCTGCGATGTTTCCTGAGCGCTACGATATGTTTAACTTCAAACGAGGCTTAAAAAGAGTATTTCTCTCCAGGTAGGCAGCGGCTCAGCTGTGCCCCTGGCACTGCAGATATCCATGAGCGATGGTTACCACTTACCATCAGGTGGGCCATTTGCTCGTCTGCCACCGCATGGAATAAAAAAAAACTTCATTTTATAGCTAGTAAATCAATTCTATTCTATTTAAAATAATGGTTAGTTTTCTATTTACACCATTTAGCGTTAACTTAGGCGTTTGAAAGCGTCTTTATCATGTTAAGTCTTTGCACAATACATTCAGTTTCATTTAATAAATATGTCTTCTAAACAAAGGATTGAACGCAAAATCTAAGTGGGTTTTTTTTTTAATAAATATTTCTTTCGCTTATTACACCATTAGCCTAGCTCAAAGAAAGCTGTGCAGGCTTGTGTTATGGGATCTAGGGTAACAGATATACATAGATAAGAATATGGCGAGCGGTAGATATCAGACTAGAATTAGTAAAAACGCCGGATTACTGGAAGTACATATATGTATACATACGTAAAAATACATAAAATATACAAAAGCAGTCGAGTTTTATTTTCAAGTTTTAAGTAAAAAGTTCTAATTGTAATGAAACTGATGAACTAGTCTGGTATTTACTTTATTACTACTTCACTGTGTCACGCTCAACAACAGACTGCTCAAGATTTTTACAATTCTTTCCTCATTTGCTCCGCCCCACTACCACCTCCGGCCTACAACCAACCTCCTTTCGTTTCACGACGGAAACGGTTCCAAGTCTCAGTCAACACAATAACTTTTTGTTATAACTTCTCATGAGTAATATGTAATATTATGTTAATCGTATTATATGTAGTTTAAAATGATTTATTTATTAATGTAAGTGCAATATCAAATATATTTTACAATTTTGAATAAATGGTATAACCAACGGAATCGAAAAGGAAGTTTGGTTTAACAACGATATTGTGACAGTGAGACTTCTTATTAAATATTAATAAATTACACAATTTCAAACTTATATTAAACAATTATTATACGTAATTAACTAACATACACGGTTTTGTATAAAAATATATTGAAAATCACAACAATATGTATTGAATTACAGACAAAAAGATTTTTCAACACACTTCCTCATAAAGTGGCTCTAATCCCATGGCAATTAGGCACATAATCACACCTATAATAAAAGTGTGACTTTTTCATTACTAGTTAGTCATTTTTTTAGTCTATGGCCGATGTGCGCGCATAGGAAAACTAATTATTTTTTCCCGCCATTACGAAATTTATTAGTCTATGGCCGATGCGCGCGCATAGGAAAACTAATTAATTTTTCCCGCCATTACGAAACATTTTTCACAACTCGTCTCGTTTTCTCTTTTGAAGTTATTTAGTTAGTTATTAATTAAGATGTCTGCAAATACAATTTATGAAGAAAATGGTTTTTTATTTAAGTATTATTTTATTCAGAAGTGTGTTGAAAAACGTTGTATGATACCGTCCTCGGCTCCTTAAGATCCTCGCCTGACGGCTCAATGCGCCTCAGCGGTAATCACCAACATTACACACTTGTACCATAATGTACTATTGTCTCTTAAACAAAATACATTTTAAAATACATAATTGTCTTAGGCCTATTAAAACAGAAACATGAGTAAGTAACGTAAACAAAAACATAAGCATACCAAGACTTACAATTCTGGCGGACTATTCTATTGGAGTAATGAAACTGACAATTTTATTTTGCTTCTTGGCCGATCGGCATTTGTTTGTTTATAAATACAAGTATGTATCATGTCTCAACATGATTCCCTCATCACGCCATAAGAGCGTCGGATTACTGGAGTGACGGTTTAGTGGAGTGCCGGATTAAAGAGGGTCTACTGTACCAGAATTCATGGCTACAGAACTTTTCATTACAAATCACGCGTTTTATTGCCATATTTAGGAAATATAACAATAAGTTCATAATAATGCTACACTTACCTAAAACGTGTAGAAGTAATCAGCTGCTATTTGGCACGTGAACCTCGAGCGACGGAACTTTAGTGCCCTTAAAATCGAATGGGCTTCAGAGGACCATTATCAATATATTTGCCGAGCAGAGCGGTCTGAGCTGGAGGGGCTACTCATGTCCTAATCGGAATTTCGATTGCTTAGTTCAAGGTACAAAAGCTCTGAATTTTCAGTAAATATATAATAGTGTGTATATTTAATTCTCAGGTTTTAAGGTTCAAAGTTGCTTGGAAATCTCAATGCAACATAACGTACATTATAAAAAAAGTGTATGTTTCTATTTGGTTGTTAATAATAACCATATCTATATTTTAAACTAATTTCGACTTATTCATACATTGTTAAATCATTTTTACACGAAAGTTAGTATTTTTATTTTATTTTCGAATTGCTGTTGTTTTGTTGTATCAAAGACAATGTTTTTCTTTTAATCTTTCTTATACTAGTTGCAACGTAATAGTTAAATTAAATTCGTATTACGTTGCGTTACCAATATTTTTTTCTTTCTGAACTATCTGTAAATTAAAGGTTGAATACATTGTGAACTTTAATTGCATTTTATTGAATTAGCCGTCTTTCGTATTAATCCCTAAGTGAAAACCTGGGCAAGGGCTCGATGTATTACAAAGGGTCCAATGCTGTGACTTAGGCCTTTTGTATTTAATGCATGACAATGGATTTGTTAACTGGATTATCTATACTGGATTCGTGTTTTAGACGAGGATCTATTAGTCGGAATTAAAGGTGTGTGTAGCCAAATATCGGAGAATAAAGTTAAAGAAACTCAACAACGTACAAGAGCTTTTAGGACCACACAGTCAAATATTTGTCCGTGGATCTGTTGATTGGAGTCCGCAAAGGTTGAGGGCGGGGGTGGGGGTGGCGGTGTCCGCTCAGTTTACCTAAGACTCAGGCCGCGGCGACTTTAAACACCTCGTACAATCGCCGCGTCTGACCCCTGACTTGTACAGTTTGAAGTTTCTACAGGCTGCGTATATTATTGTTGTTTTATCTCTAACTAGCGACCCGCCCCGGCTTCGTACGGCTGCAATGCTTATATAAATATACCTACTATTAAATGTCCTTATACACAACGTTTATTTATGACCTTAGCAGTGCTTATTTATGACCTCACATTAGAAACCTCTAAATTTATCAGTGTTTCTCTACTATATTATGCAAGTATTATACATATAACCCTTCCTTAAGAACCGCATCAAACTCCGTTGCGTAGGTTTAAAGATATAAGCATACATAGGGACAAACAGAAGGCGGATACGACTTTGTTTTATACTATGCAGTGAAGATATATAAGAAAACTCTGAAAAAATATATAAATAATTATCCTATGTGGTTCTATGGTCGATGGTCCCTCCGTAGTCGAGTGGATAGTATATATATGTCATATAATATATGTATGTCTATCCGTTACCCTAGATCCTATAACACAAGCTTTACAGAGCTTACTTTACAGCTTACAGCTTGGGCTAGGCTAGTTGGTGTAAGTGTAAGGAATATTTATTATAAATTATTTCTAATTAATTTTTGCTATGATAGGACTATGATTATGGACACAGAGATAGAGTAGGCTCGTGTCTTTAGCTGGGGATGAATAAGAGGAGTGATAATGAATAAGTCATATATTCAACTTTACATGGCCGTCCAACAGGAACAATATCTTTTCATTTCTTCACAGCCTTAAACAAGAATTGTTATAAATAACAACTTAAATTATTGTTACAAGTGTCATTTTCATAAATGAATTGCATTATGTTAATACGGGATTAGGTGTAACACAGAAACCGGGCACGGCTGCTTCGGTGAGTATCTGTGTCGAATAGGACGGGAGGGATCGACACATTGCCACCACTGCGCATCCGACCTTGACTCGGCCCAGCACACGCTGGCGGAGTGCCCCGCGTGGGCACTGTGTGGTGGAGTCTTGGTCGCAGAGATTGGGCGAAATCTGTCTCCGCCGGCATTGATTGCGGCAATGCTGGCGGACGAGGGAGGTTGGAGGGCTGTGGCCTCCTTCTGTGAAGCAGTGATGCTCCAGAAGGAGGCCGCCGAGCGGGGTCGGGAGATGGCCGATCCCGCTCGAAGAAGGCGGCGCCGGGCTCGGTAGCACAGCTGCGGCGCCGCCGCGGGTCGCCGGCGGGCGCGAGGAAGTCGCGACTGCTACGGCGACCGGGATGGACCACGCCCCTTCCGTGGCCGGGGGGCGTCGTCGGTGGAGGGGAACGGGGGAGGTGGTAGCCTCCCCCGAGGAGGGCTCCCCTCTAGAGAGGGGAGCGGAGGCTGGGGGTTCCCGGAAGTGGCTTTGTGTTCCCGGGGGCTCCCTACATGCCTGAGGAAGGCCATCCCTGAGGGTTTTAGTGGGTAGGCCTCCCCTTCTGGGGAGGAGAGCCCCATAACCGCCGGCTCGCCACAGCCGGGGTATGCAATTTAATGCATTTTCCTCAGGGAAACAAAAAAAAAAAAAAAAGTTGTAACACAGAAATTTTGAATTGGTTACAATCGAGTCGAGCTTACCCTTTTTTTTTTCGGGGGGAAATACTCCTTATCGACCATGACACCGCGCTGGCAAGGCGCGGCCGTGTGTGGGGCTCTCCGGTCCACGACCGGCCTACCCACTAAAAGCCTCCGGTGTTCTCTGGGCCCATGCGGGGCACATGGCGGGGTGCGCTTTCGCGATTCAACCGCCAGAGAAGAACTTACCCTAGCTTAAAATTTTGTAGAACGACATAAAATACACTTATATATTGATATGTGATAAAAATTGTATATGTGTGTGTTTATTATTATTAAATTGCAATTAATTTTGTAGTGCATATGTAATGATTTTTATAAATATCGCTACTGCTTTAAGAAATCAATTAACTATGAAATTATTAACGGTGAGTGGTTTCGATACATCCTGTATAATGGAGTGTTCAAGGGAGGCACACACGGTGCCCAAACTTTACGCAAATAGCGACCCCTCCTCTCCCCGCGGCTGACCCACGGGGAGAACAATTTCTTAATAGGCCATAACTCCGTGTTAGCAGCTTACGTGCGCGAATTAACGTCAACTTCCAGTTTGGGGATCGCTGACCGAGTGCTCAAGATAACTGCAATCAGTTACACGGCCCTTCTGGAACCTTGAGGTTTAATGTCAAATATAGGGCGTTAAATACATCAATATTATTTGGAGACCGTACGTAAGCTTACACAACTAAACTGCCACTTAGTTTTAGTTGGGACGTATATTTACATATCAATTTAACAGATTTGCAACAAAAATTAAACTCAGTTGGATGCCAAAAATTATGCTAAATAAGCAATCAAAGGTGGCGTAAGTAACTTAATTAGGTTTGTTGGCAGTAAGGTTGTATTAAAATCGTAAATTAAGGGAAATCACTAAAAAAGCAAAATCGTAAAACAACGTCGATAGCCACGAAATGTATCCCATTCATTATCACTAGCATTCCAACACCGAATACCATTTTCCTTCTTCTTGATTCAATTTCTTCTTCTTCAACTTCAGTGCAACGTGTTGTTAAATATTTTGGCCGTATTTACCGTAGACGCGTGCAAGTGCTGCGCTCCACCTAGAGACTGACTGTAGCAGAGGGAGAAAAGTTATCGGCATCATAAGCAAATCATGATTCTCAGCAGTCAGATAGTGACTTAAGAGAAAGAACAGCTTAAGCCATCTCTCAGTTTAAACAAGTTCACAATTTTTTTGTAAAAACTATAGTTTTTTTTAGTCAAAATATTTGGCAACGTAACTATTGAGTTATTAAAAAAACCAATGAATAGTTATCATTTAAGTGATCCTTCTCTGTATAATAACCATTTTTCATAACAGTATTTTTGACATTTGATTTACATACATACATACATACACTCACGCCTTTTTCCCATGGGGGTAGGCAGAGATTACGTTTTTCCACTTGCTACGGTCTTTACATATCTCTTTCGCTTCATCTACTTTCATAACATTCCTCATACATGCTCGATGATTGCGGGTACTTCCGACCTGGCCTTTTTTGAGGACACTTTCGATTTGTTCGAAATATGTTCGCCTAGGTCTTCCTCGTCCCGTATCTCTACTCACTCTAGCTTCATAAATCATTTTGGTCAGTCTACTTTCTACTACATTTGATTTAAATCTGTTTATAAGATAATTCGCTAATACTTTATGGAACTTTCTTGTAATAATCTATGAATTTCCCATAAAGAGCCTGTACGATGGAAGTGACTTAGTATTCTTCGTCATGTTGCCAATCCATAAACAATGTTTTGGCACTCCCCACCAACCAACTACGGCCAGCGTGAATGACTAAGGCCTAAGCATTAAATGGGGGGACAAACCTAAGTAGGGACGTATGTATGTATGTTAGAGATACATTAGCCAAATTAAGGCCGCCTATGGCTGTGCCGATCTCGTTTGTCGGGTATTTTGTCAAAGAGCCGGAAGCTGTCCCTAGGACTGCTCACGTCACTTCCGCCAGCCTTCGTCGTCACGCATCCTGCCGGAAACGTGTATACTGCCATATTATGACGAGTAATTAATTATGTAGTCTTGGCTTGTCATTGAACCTGAAACATAAAAGTTCAAAGTTTTTATTCACATACACACAATATAAAAAAAATCTCCTGTTTTAAAATATGTGGATAATTATGAAACAAATGAATAAATTAAAATGAAAATAATCTTTATTCGACAAGGGTATTTACATGCACTTCTTTACGGCAAGAAATAAAAAATAATTAAGGTAAGAAAGACCTTGTAATCGGATACGTGTAAGAAAAAAGAATGTTACTCCACACCTGTTCGGGAATTGAGACAACCTACCAGAGAAGAGTAGAGAAGAAACTCTGAAGGTCTAATTTTCTATCTCCTCTTTGCAAAATTACAAAACAGTACAATTACGTCTATTTATATATCTACAAAATAGACATATCGGATATACATGTGTCCGATATAAATTATTATTAATTCGATACAGAATCATTAAATTATATATCATAAAAATGAAATCTAAGCATTTTCATCCTTTGAGAAATCGTTGACCTTGTTCACCAGAGTTACAAATTTCCCCATAAACGAACCTCTATATAAACTATGGTAAATCAAATTTATTTTAATCGAAAGCTTTAACTTTCTGCGGTTGCAGACGTTTCATTTAAATATATATATATATATATATATATATATATATATATATATATATATATATTTGTTACACTTACACCAATTAGCCTATCCCAAACTAAGCTCTATAAGGCATGTGCTATGGGATCTAGGGTAACGGAGAGACATACATATATTATATGTGTTGAATAAAACTCTTGTACTGTTCCACTAATTTTAATTATTGTCGACCTGACCGGTTTCGCTTTACAGCATTTTCAAAGGTGTTAAAGCAAACACAGCTGAGTGGAACAGTACAAGAGTTTTATTCAACATGTATAATAAGTTCCACCAAGAGCCAACAATCAACTCAATACAGAACATATATTATAGATATATAAATATCAACAACCATGACTAAGGTACAAATGCTCGCATTCATCACACAAACATCTGCCCCCATCGGCATTCGAACCCGGGACCTCAGAGATGGCGACACCATGAAACCGGTGTACTATCCACTCGACTATGGAGGTCGTCTGAATAGTGTTGTTGTGTTCTCATAATAAGAGATGGCTCAATTTATTTCTTTAGTTCTAGAAGAACCCAGGTGACGCTAGAAGTCATTTGTGAAAATATTATAGTTACGTATCATGAGGTAAAGAACTATTTTGTTTTGAAAAAAGAACTTAATTTCATGAACACACAACAAAAATATATAAATATAAATTAAATTTTAAAAAATAAACCGAACACACGTACACTTTTACAATAAAAACACAAGTGTTGATATAACTTTTTACCTAATATTTTAGCATGCAACTTGCGCCTTTATTGCAATAAGCTAAGATTTCCAATTACCCGACAACAACGGTCAAGTAACTTGCGCGTCTACCCTCAAACGGCGGGCTCAAGACGGCGGAAGCGAGCCGCGGTCAGCTTCCGGCCCTTTGACCCAACTTCTATTCTAATTACACCATACACATTGCGCTACCTCAATTAAAGCCTTTAACATGTAGACTTTAAGACTTGAATTACTCTGTTGCGGGTAGAAGCGATTTTACGCCGCGGGCGAGGCAGCGCTTACGCAGGAAATCGTCGGAGTAAAATCTGTTTTGGAAGGTTTGCGAATATAGGTACCAGCGTATTTACATCACTCTCAGAGGTTCTCAAACTCTTATGTTTCATAGACTAGATCCGATGGAACCCCTGCAGCTAATTATTACCAATTTGTAAATCTCTTCTGAGATTTGATCTGCCGAAAAAATTTCGTCACGTCTATCATAGAGTCTATGATAATGCTAGGTAACATGATGGTAGCCTACAAGATGGAAGAAACCTTACGTTCCTCCACATTAAATCCTCACCTCACGTTCCTCACGATTACTACTTGAGGGTTAAGGTTTGATGACGTTAGTTGGGTCTGTTGTAATATGAGATCCATATTAAGTCCTCAACAATTTGGTTTTCCCTCATGACCGGCGCCACTTTGGCTTCCCACGCTCTTCAAGCGCTTTGGGCCTCTTTTATGGACCTGCGCTGCATCACCCCTCTCCTGAGGGGCGGTCGCCCTCACGTATTGCGTATATGGTTCCTTGAACTTGAGCACAGGCTGAGTTTAGTCGGTAGGTCACGTGGTCAGGTCGCTCTGGTCGCGTGGAGTCCGACATAACCTCCGTGACAGTTGCCGTTGCGGGGGGTATCTTGGGCACGTATCGTACTCCTTGTTATGGATTCTTAGCTTTTATCTCCTGAGGGAAAAAACCTATTTTTGTATGAGCATTTCAGTCCCTGATGCTTTCTAGTTTGCTAGCCAAAATAAAACTAACAATTAGTTTTATGTATTTCAATACTCCTTCAACTTCTGGTCATTAAAGCTCTTAATAAAAATACACACATTTCCAGTAAATGTGAAATAAAATTGTTACGTTTCAAAGAGTTTCTCTCGTCGACACCATAATTAGCCGATCTGTCTCGAGGAGTGGGATAGGAAGGGAGGGGAGAAGGGAGGATACAGGATGTCGCAGGTGAGGTTATAGACATCAAAGCGGTCTCACGTAGCCGACTAATTGGCTTGACCGTAGCTGCGGGTGCGCTAAAATGCTGCAACACTAACTTTTATTAAATTATTTACAACTAGCTAGTGCTGGTGACTTTGTCTGCACAGATGGTAGTTTTTTTTTCTATTTACTTCACACTTCTCGTCATATTTTGGACAATTCACACAGTCCCTACCAATATTTTAAACGCAAAAGTTTGTGAGTATGGTCATTATAAAGACTGTCCAAAAATAGGATAATAAATGTCAAAAAATCTACCAACTCTACAGACGAAATCGCGGGCACCAGCTAGTATGTTCATAAATTGTAGCCTATATGTTATTCTGATATATATGCTATATTATTATAGAGTTTCATTAAAATCCACTACATGAAAGAGTAACAAATATCCATACATACAAACTTTATAATATTAGTAGGATTCGTAGGAAGACTGGTTAGGACAACGCGAAATTGATTAGGTTAGTCCAGATATTATATAGTATTGATAGAGGTCCTGAACATAGTCTCTAGATCCAGACAAAATATCTGTGTCAAAGCATTATGTGAAAGCAAATTATGTCATTTGTTAAGTAGTACACAGAATTACGAGTATAATATTTCTTTATTCGCAACACTGCCAACAATTTTAATTATTGCTTTTCATTCACATATTCAAATGCTTACAATAACAAAGAATAATTGTTTTTTTATGAATTAAAATAATAGAGTTACACATTTTTTTTGAGTCTATATATATGAAATAAGTGATCTGTCAATACAGTAGAAATAAGTTGGTACCCGCACTAATGCTTTTATCGTCTGCACAGTTGTAGATTTTACCGCAAATCAAAAGGTAATTAACGCATATTGAATTCACAATAAGGCAACTATTACAAAGATAACACAATTAAGTTTTGAAATTATAGGTATAGTTAAAGTATCCTAATTCTATTTAGTACAGACTAAACTACAGTTTGCACTAAACTGAAGTTTCGTTCATCATTCTATCCGAGAGCTTATAGCAGGACATAGCTTCCGCTAAGGATCTCTATAACGACTGATCGATTATTTCGCTGACAGCTGTCAGTGGTTTCCTGCTATCTTCACACCAAATCGCCAGTCAACATTGTGAACGCTACGTTATCTGGTTTTATACGCGCGGAGCGAGTTCTGACGAGCGCAATGTTGTGCAGTGGTTTGTTTTCTTTCTGTGTATATTCATGTTAAGTGCTTAAAAGACCTAGCGCATTATTGTATATTGTAACATGTTGATAATGCAATGATTCGGATCTGTCATGTATAGAAAAACCAAATATGGTTTATAATGCATGGCAAACATCAAATTGTATTTTAGAATTATATTTTATATTTAAATAAAAAAAAAAATACGTTCTTCTCTCTTTTCACTTATCACCTTTCGAGGGTAGAGTTTTTATAGCATTGAAGATTCGTTATCGTTCACTCACGAGATATAACGTAACATCACTGAGTTCTATTTATTCCGATATGTAAAAACGATAGTAAATATAATATCCTAAAGTTTAGGTTTTAAATTTGACAATCTGCTTATTTTTCGAACAGTAGTTCGACAGAGTTCTCTAGAGTAACAAGTAATCAGGAAAGCAACATTTTATCGCTAATCAGTTGATGCATAAACCAAATTTATGACATTAAAGACAAAGTTAGGCTTTAAAGAGTCAAGAGGCGCAAAGGCTGGAGTGGCGGCGTGCTCGATCAGTCAATTGGCTCGGAGACACAGCGGTACGCCCGGGATGTTTGGAGTGTTTCAATTAAAATTTAAGGGTAGTTTTAAAGAATTTTTGACGATCTATTTGGCTGATGATGTCCTCTTCACTGTATCCGGCGACAGCGACTCCGTCAATTGTAAACTAGTTTTTCTTTATGGAAAGCTCTGATATGACTGGCGTAGCCAAACTTCTTCTTGAAGTAGCGGCTGCATACAGCGCAGTGGAGCTGACCATTAGTATAAGTATAACTATAGGTGGGTTTGGGTCGGGCTTTGCTCAAAAGGCGTTTTTCGTCAAGCTCTTCTAGACGCATCTGTTCAAAATGTTTGGTGCTTTTGTGGACAGTAGAGCGCCATTCTGTTCTCTGTAGAGCGAGCTCCTCCCAACGATCGCTCGACATGCTGCATGCTGAGAGGTGTCGTTTCAGTACGTCTTTATACCTCAGGTATTGTCCGCCAGGTTTTCGTTTTCCGCATGAGAGTTCCGAGTAGAACACTGCCTTAGGAAGTCTACTATTATCCATGCGTACGACGTGGCCTGCCCATCTCAGTATTTGGCTACAATTGCATTGAATAAGTTGTTGGTATAAAATATTTAATGACTTGTAAGTTGTTGTGAAGTTTCACTAAAATCCATTCAGACATCCATTACGTGAAGGAGTAACAAATATCCAACCATATTTACAAACTTTCTATATATATGTATATATGATGAATGAATTTAATTGCAAGACACATCTCGAGATGTGAGTATTTTGATATTGTTGTCGTTTTGGTGATTCGTACAAAAGTACAAAATAAAATAATCTCCATGTTGTATACCTACCATTAAACAAACATCACGAATATGTTTACATAAGTATAGATAGCCGCCTCTTGACGGGAATTTTGATTGAGAAACGGAACAAAATACGCCATCAATAATAGGTACGTGGATCTGATCGCTATTCTTTGCGTGTAGTGCGCCTGTAGAGAAATGGTGCTCAGACAAATATACGAGTATGTAGATTTTATATAATTTGCATGACTATTGAAGTTCTACCAGTAGCTTTGTGGTAAACCTAGCAAGTTGTTCCCGTTTGGCTGCATTGCAATAGATCCTCCCACAAGATAATATTTTAGAGTAATCAAAATTTTATAGTTTATTATATAATATTAATGATATTTCAATGCACTTGGAATCTGATTAAGTGCTTACGCTTTGTTTGAACATTGGCCTGACATTTTTTTGACAGTAGCTGTCAATATTGCAAATACATTTATTTCACGGACGAGTATTCTCGATCTAACTCTGTTCATCCAAGCAATAAATTAATGTGTCAAACTGGTTTAGAGATAATAAAAATATTGTTAGATTTAAAAGTAAATTTTTGCTTGATTATCTTTCTTTAAATAATATCAGTGTGCCCAGCCCTAACGAAAGCTTGTAACAAAATAGCAAAAAAAGAACGATAAATTATTTGGCAAAGTGAAAACCAAGAGAAATTAGCAATTAAATAATAAATCATAGTATCTAGAAAGTGAGCAAAGGCAACAATGGCCGCTGCGACCTTAGGAGTGCTGACTGTCATTCAGCCAATATCAATATAACCTATTGAATTAGTTATATAGTTATTAGGCTTAGGGCTGACTTTAGTTATTAGGAGCTCAAATAACAACGTTTCGAACTCCGTGTGAGGATTCTCAGCTGCTTAGCACAATGCTTCTATGTAAGACACATTTGACAGAATGACAAAAAAGCGCTGTTATTCTATTAGCATAAAAAAAACTGTCTCAGCACACTGCTTCTGACATTTATTTCACATTTGGGCGGTTTGTAAACGAAACACTGTTATTTTATTAGGAGTCTAGTGACTAGAGATTCAAAATTACTAAAAACACAAAAAATTATAAAAAAAATTTATATTATTCCGGTAGGATACCACTTCACAGCAGCTTCGCAGCTTCTGATACATCGATCGTTGATTTATTCGTTCTGGACAAGCGAAATATCGAATGGGCACTGTTTGCTGGAATATGCTATGTAAATATGGCGAGAACTGATGGCGCGCGTCCGTCGCCGGATTACCAGCTCCACTTTGCTGTGTCAGGGTTCTTGTATCAGGATATATGTATATGAATCATCTTGGGGAATCTTTGATGAAGAGTTGCGGGTTATTTCCAATGTTCAACTATACAGCGTTTGTGCCTATAGGGGCTCGACCAGGTACGAAATAACTAAATAAAATGTTGGTTATTGCAGGTTCAAATCCTCTGGAATCTTAGAGGGACAATATTTTTTCAGATAATTTGGATTTATAACAATTATCTATTATGTGTTTATTATAATTTGATTGTATTTTATTTAATGCCGTGGCGAGGGAATCATGATGAGACCTCATACATACTTGTTTAAGCAAACAAATGCTGATCGGCCAAGAAGCAAAAGAAAATTGACAGTTTCTTTACTCCAATAGATTAGTCCGCCAGAACTGTAAGTCTTGGTATTCTGTTTACAATAGGCCTGAGACGAGTATGTATTTTAAAAACGTATTTTTCTTAGAGACAATTAAACTCTGTTTGTCTGTAATTCAATTCATGTGTACTTTTTACTTTAAACTTGAAAATAAAACTCGATTTCTTTTGTACTTTTTGTGTATTTTATGTATGTACTATCATTTTCCATTAATCCGGCGTTTTCATTAATTCGGCACAACCCTAGTCTGATATCTGTATTAGGTAGATATTTCTAGTTGTTTTCACATAACTATTTTTTATTTTATTTTATTTATTTTATTTGGGTTGGTAACAGCTTGATATCTAAATTGCTTACAATTAACTTATATACTAATACAGAAAGCTAAAATAACCATCCACATATTCACAATATAGTAGTAACATTTATAAACTTATACTTATATATACATATATACCGTTATAGAATTACCGCTATTTAACTATTTACTTATTTTTTAGTACTAGTGAAACCACATTAATCAAAACAGTGTGAAGGTACCAATATTACTTAAAATCAATCTAATATCGAATATGATCAATAAGAGCTTCAGGCGAAAATTAAATGGTAATTCACCTGTTCCCCGGTAAAGTATCATTCAATCCCCGCCCGAAGGTGGTCTTGGAGCCTACAAAGATATCCACATCGATAAACTGGGTATTATAGGTTTGGGAAATGCGGGTAAGGACGCAGTTTTTTCCATAATTAGTAGCGTGAAATGGTACGCTAAAGGTGGCTAATTTTCTAGTGCCATGTGAGGGCACATATAGTGATAAGCCCGCAAGTAACTCGGGGCAGTCGAGACGACTTTGTCGGGGAGTTTACTACTTTTATACAACAATATTGTTTAGTTAACATGTAACTTTACATAATTGTAATATTAAAAGAAAAGTTTGTAAAGAATAAACTCAAAAACTACGAAATAAATTTTCATGAATGTGGTAATAACTTCAGACTGAAGAATCATTTTTATCATGGAAAAATATGTACTATAATGTATTTTTCAACACCATTGCTCGTAATTGGTATGTAACTACACCAATTTTAGTTTCACAATGTATCATATTACCAACTTATAATATCATTCGAATTTCAAATTCGATTACCGCACAGTTTGGTAATCAATCAATTTATTTATAAGAAAACAAAATAGGAACCAAACAGAATTTATATGCAAAATGATGAAACATTTTTGTAAATTAAATAAGTTTGGCGTTTAGAAACACTCTGTTTAAAGATATACAATTATAAAAATCTTATTTAAAATTACCACTATTAAATAGAAGTTAGACATAAATATTAAAAGAATATATTTATTTTGTAAAAATTATATAATTTGCTGTTTTGACTGTATAAGCGTCGGTACCTACCTTAGTCTTTCACGCACAAAGCCGTAAATGAGAAAAAAAAACGCGCCATTTTTAAATTTTCTGTACTATTTTGCACGTAGATATTTTGCATTGTTTCTTTTGTTAAGATTTTTATATCAAAAATGTCATCAAACGATGAAATTGATTGTACGAATGAAATAATAACGAATATTTCAGTAATGACTGGCGGTGAAGGTGGAAATCCAACGTATAATTTTTATAATTGTACTTTCACAATATGTTTTTCAAAATAAATTTTAATTGACTTATTAAGTTTGTATTAATCACTCGCAATGGCGTTGAAAAACGTATAACACTCGTGAGCAATTAAAAATTACTCACGTGTATTATAATGTACTATTATATGTATTTTTATCATGGAAAATCTGATACTAGGAGAATATGCGATGGAAAGCTAGTGATTAATAAAATTATAATTATAATTATTGATTTATGCGTTTAGAAGACGTTTTGGCACGCATTGAGTAACCAAATTTAGTGTTGGTAGTTAATACTCTCCCTTATTTCAATATTTTTGTCTTTATACCTTTTACTTTAATATTGCTGTAATGAATTTGTCATTATTTATTACTTTTAAAATGTCCAAAGCATTGGCACAGCTTTGTCGGGGAGTTTTCTATTAACGCCAAAATTTTGTAAATTTTATTGAAAATAAATGAAGTATTATCATTTGACGACTAAAAAGACTAATCCCATTTTTTAAATACAAGGTAAGTTACAAAAACTTTTTAAAATAAATTTCACACAATTTCTTTCCGTCTCCGTGCCAAACAGGTGGTCTGTTTCATTTGAATCAATTCATAATAACAAAGTTTCCGCATAACATGAATACGAAGGTCTGCGCAGAAAAATACAACGCACAAGACTTTCCTGAATATTTTCATAAAGATAATATTTCTGAGGACCTATTGTGGATCGTTAGAAAACATTTAAAAGTTGAATACGAAAGTATATCGTGCAATATAGTATATCTAACTTATTACCTCTTGAAACGCTTGGTTACTCGTAATGTGGCTGAATACAGTGGTTGGTGGACTTTTTTATGAATTCAGTCAAAATAACGTAACGTAAATATTTAATTATTTTCTTACAATGTGACTAAGTAAGAGAAAGTAGGATTTACTTTTGAACATCAAAGACGCCTTTTATTGAAACAGCAAGGCCCAAGGTTTTTCTCTGTAGAGAGAGAGACTGTCAAAGTAACACATTGTATTTATCTTATTTTACAAGATGAAATAGCTGATACTTCAAATTACATGTTTTTGTTGCAGTGATAATTTTAGCTGTCTCTTCTTTTTTTCTTGCCCTGTTTCCAATTTTATTTGGGTTCGGTGCAACATGCCTCTTCTACTCCTCTTCTACTCTCTTCTATCACTTGCCGTTTCGATACTCACTCCTTACTTCAATAATTTTAGGATTCACTATATGCACAATATACAAAACCATTTCTTTAATATCAATAAATGGTTTTGTATATAAAATTATTGAAGAACACAGCAGCAATTAAATCCTTAAGATATTTTCTTATCATCGGTATTATTCATATAATCATAGACATTGTAGATTTTTAAAAGGCAAATCCGTTACATTTTTTATATTTATTTAATGCATTTTCCCTTAAAGCTTGAACGTTGGAAGGGCATTTTGTTTTATTAAAATCGATAAAAGAAACATATTTTATAATAACAATTTCACTCTTTCTCTTTTCTGTCTTTCTCGTGCTACTGATAGTAAATAATAACATAAAGGCTGATTTTCAAAAAAACATCAAGTCAAAAGTATTCAAAATTATTTATAATTTTCCACCAGTAGTTTAAATAGAAACTGAAAGTAAATCATGAAAAAATTGACATTTGTAAAATAAAAGGTGAATATTTTAGAATTTAGTTTTTGAAGTTTTTCGATGAATCCTTATTAATATTATACATTGGAAAGTGACTTTGTTTGTTTGTTTGTTTGTTTCGCTTTCACGCCGTAACTACTGAACCGATTACTTTGAAATATCGCAGACGTAAATATAAAAATCCGGATTCAATAATAGGGTACTTTTTATACCGGAAAAATCGATAGATCCCACGGGATGCGCAATAAAGGCTTCGCTCATAAACTACTGCACAGATTTTCACGCGGATTTCATCAATAGATAGAGTGATCCTTGAGCAAGGTTTTGCGGTATTTTTTAACTCGGAAAAACGGATAGTTCCACAGGAAGCGCGATAAAACCTTCGCGCCATAAACCGATCTGCGTATATGTAGTCGTGGGCAAAAGCTATGACCCTTAACCCTCTATAGACCCAATCCCGAAAACCACACGGGCGAAGCCGCGAGCAGAAAGCTAATAATAAATAATTTGAGTAATACATTTCTCCCAATGATACTCGACCCAACGACACCTACACGACATTACAAGTCCAGTTTCGAGTGTGTCAGAAATACTTCACTTTGGTTACCCACCACCGGATACATAAACACCGCTGGAAGCATTTCCATTAACCTGAGGTCATTTCACTCGGCAACGTCACCTTCCATGAATTATTCAGGCGGTATGACCAAACTGCTCGCCACAAGTCGCACTGATTCCAACGTCCAAGTTTCGAATGTAAGATTTAATAGAAAGTTGAGATTCTTGACGAGGATTTTGTTTGCGAGTTTCTTTTCAGTTTTTGAGGTCACGTGGCCTTTTTGCTTCTGTTTTATTTTTATTTGTTATCTAATTGGATCTCGACTAAGGAAGATTTTAAGAAAACTGATTTTAATTAAAGTATTTTTACTTATATTGCAATAAATCCCATGCTCTGCTCACGTGATTTCACGTAGATATAAAATTATCCTATGAATAGAGTCCATAATCCCGATTTCCAGTAACTGCTCCTATTAATAGGCGATCCCGAGCGATACAAAATAAAACAGCGTATGAGCGGCAATCGTTTTTTGCGGCCATGCTCTCCAAACACCGGGTCCCGAGCAAACAGTGTCAAGGTGAGCTGTGTAAATATTTATAAAATGTGCTCCAAGCTTGTGGGGCTTCGGCAGGTTTTCCCAACCCGTTGTCATAAACAAAGTTTTCAAGGATTCTTTTGTTTGTTGATGCGGGCCAATCCCTACTTAAATGTATTATACACGCGAACGTATGTTCGTTACTTTTTCATTTTAAAACTACTGAATAGATTTTACAATAACTAATCCCAACTAATATTATAAATGCGAAAGTGTGTTTGTTTGTTTGTTTGTTTATTTGTTTGTTTGTTTGTTACCTCTTCACGCTTAAACTACTGGACCGATTTCAAAAATTCTTTCACCTTTGGAAAGCTACATTCTCCCCGAGTAACATAGGCTACTTTTTATCCCGGAAAAATCGACAGATCCCACGGGATGCGCAATAAAGGCTTCGCTCAAAAACTACTGCACAGATTTTTATGCGGTTTTCATCAATAGATAGAGTGATTCTTGAGGAGTTTTGCGGCATTTTTTATCTCGGAAAAACGGATAGTCCCACGGGAAGCGCGATAAAATCTTCGCACCATAAACCGACTTCCGCGTATATGTAGCCGTGGGCAAAAGCTATGACCCTTAACCCTCTATACACCCAATCCCGAAATCCACGCGGGCGAAGCCGCGGGCAGAAAGCTAGTAACTAATAACTTCACAATAATATAGCTTGTAAATCAAAATAACACATAGGCTACTACTTATAAAGATACAAGCGACTCACCCCGACTTCGCACGGGTGCAATGCTTATGTAAATATACCTACTACAAAATGTCCTTATAACAGCTTTTTGTCATTAGACAATACAAACATGTTTTGCTTAGAGGTTACATTGACTTAAATTACATGCTGTAAAAAGCATGTTGATCTATAATAAATGCACAATTTATTTAAGGTACTTAATTGTATAAGGATTAATGCTGTATTGTTTAAAATCACTTCGTAAATAACCATTTTTAGGGTTCCGTACCTCAAAAGGAAAAAACGGAACCCTTGTAGGATCACTTTGTTGTCCGTCTGTCCGTCCGTCTGTCAAGACCCTTTTTCTCAGGAACGCGTGGAGGTATGAAGCTGAAATATATATCAACTACTCAGGTCTACTGTCCCTTGAAGCTGTGAAAAAATCAAACTTCTAAGCCAACGCAATCAAAAGATACAGCCGTTTATGCTGCAAATTTTCGACACTTGCAAGGGAATCAAAACCTACAGGGTGCTTCTCGTGAACTCAGAATCTTGAAATTTGGTACGAAGCAACGTCTTATAGCATAGATAAAGGAAAAATTACGAAAACCATAAATTTTTAGTTACATCACATAATATATATTTTTTTAAAATTTTAAACTTACTACCCATTTCCTCATAAACGCGTAGAGGTATTAAATTGAAATTCATACCAAATACTCAGGTCTATAATACCTTTAAGCTGTAACAAAATCAAACTTCTATGTCAACGCAATCAAAAGAAACAATTTAAGCTGCATATTTTGAAACTCGCAAGTACTCGCAAGGGAATCAAAACCTAAAGGGTACTTCCAGTCGACTTAGAATCTTGAAATTTGGCATGAAGTAACGTTTTATAGCACACATAAAGGAAAAATTCCGAAAACCTTAAATTTTTAGTTACATTACAAAATATATATTTTTTAATAAATATAAACTTATTACTTTTTTCATGAACGCGTAGAGTAATGTTATGAATTTCATTTTGCAATAAAAATACCATAGTTATGACTCGATTGTCGTAATGAACGAACTTTGTAAACCTTGCAGGTTTGTACGGAACCCTCGGTGCGCGAGTCCGACTCGCACTTGGCCGGTTTTTTTTTAGTAAAGGTTAAAAAATAGTTATGGTGGGTTATCCCTAAGAGATAGACATATACCATCGCGGACTTTTTTGTTGAACTTTTTAAGGTGGACAATACTGTAGTACATTATTTTGGTCTATCTCGTAGTTCAGCCATCATTTTTGCAATATAAGCGCAAAAAACGTGCTTATTTACGACATCACATTAGATTTATTGATTTGATTATTGAGATTATTGATTGATTAGCCTCTAAATTTATCAGTGTTTCTCTACTATATTATGCATGCACCTTAATTAAAAATCAATCTATTAAAAAAAACGCATCAAAATCCGTTGCGTAGTTTTAAAGATTTAAGCATAATGCATAGGAATATAATTTTATTTATTTTATTTATTTTATTTGAAAAACTAACATTACTTAATAACTATTTAACATCTACTTATAATACTACGGACTATTTACGAGTTTTCGCATATAAATAACTAACCTAAAACTTGAATGCTATCTTAATAATTACTATGAACATTATTGACAATATGTCTAAACTAATCATCAGGGAACCGACTCAACCCATTGCTGCGAGACCACATGAGCAAATCTGGATGGAGCTGAGTTAAACAGATCTAGATCTTGGATATTTCCTAACTCATTTACCGATATGGACAGAGAAATCGACTTTGTTTTATACTATGTAGTGGTTCGTAACGTTTACACCTAATTTCCGTTTCTCTACTTACATTACAGGACGTAAAAGGATTTTAAGTGTTGTATAAACGACTTCAAAGCTACACCTCGAATTGACTGTAAACTGCGCCGGCGCACGTCCGCACCAGGTGGCCGCAGCGGGCGCAACCCTAGCCCGGCTTTATACACCTTCCGCTCAAGGGTTGCGCATGCGCATGTGTTTCTGAAGATAATCAACACTGCTATGATTGTGCAGTTTGTATTGTTTACTTTTAGTGTAAAGTTTGTTACCCCGCTACAAAATATCTCTTAGTCTCCTCTTTCTTGTGCTAAGCCAGTGATTCCCTAATTTATTTTATTAAGGCTAATTTTATTTTTTTATTTATTTTATTGTATATCTTAATCTTTAACATTAATAATATCCTTTACTTAAGGTACTCATTAAGGTCCTTTTATTAACGCAACAGGCAAGCAGGGATGCGTTGATTATGTCGGACTCCTGGTGAATCGAGGCGGCTCGACCCACCAGACCTACCGACTAAACTCAGCCTAAGCCTTTGGTCCTAATGACCCTACTGGCTTTATTGACGAGGGCCGCACCTCAGGAGAGGTACGGTTAGCACTGCCCCATGGAGAGGGCATAAGCGCTAGAAGTAGGCACGGTTCACCAAAGTGGGACCGGCCAGTATTGACGGGAACCTACACGTGGCTAAGCAGAAGGCTGCCGAATAAGGGGAGACAAAGGAGGCGACGGCTCAGACGCCGCCGCTTGCAGGTCTAGAAGGTCCTGCGTTAATTGATTGGGAAGGTCCTTTGTCCCCTAGCTGGGGCAAAGGGCGCCCACAGTGAGTCTCCATCCCGCACGGTCTTGAGCTTCGCGTATGATTTCGCTCCAGGTTTTTCCGATAGCTTTCGCTTCGCCAATGACAGTCCGCCGCCATCGCCAGGTCTTTTTGGGCGACCATGTTTGTGCTTTCCTTGGTGATTCCAGTCTAGGGCTTGTAACTTATTAAGCTTGTTGACTTAAGGTATTGAATACCTTAAATTCTATAATAACCTAATTATACCTATAATAACTATCTATAACTGTATAGATATAATATACTAACTATATACTAATTAATTGTAACTATAATAACCTTAAATTATGTAATAAAAATTTATATGCTCATTTATCTGTCGCTCCTACGGTGAAGAAAAACATCGTGAATGAACAACCTGCATACACCTGCAAAGAAATTCAAAGATTTTGTAACCAATCCGCACTATTTACCATAAGATGCTAGTTAGTCAATATATATATATAAATATTAATATGAATTTGTCTGCATTGAGCTGTATGATTGACATCATTCAATATTCCAAAGCAACTCTCACTCCTACCTCGAAAACATTTGTTTCCGACAATTTTTATCTATCGCAATTTAAGTTAAACGCAAGTCATTACCTCCCCTTGACATAGGTTCTGACAAGTAAGAGCGAAAGTCGAAGTGATCGACTTCACTTAGTGCAACCATAAATCTTTTCCGCGGTAAATGATTCGCGGTACCTCCGCGCGGGACATCAGCGCCCTTCACGACTCATTAGTGCCGCCCTGAAAAATGCTCGCGGCACTAAAATAGACATTATGTAAAGTGGCACAATTACACTTGTGACTTGCGGAAAGTGCGCCAGGGCTGCCGACTGCCGACTGAACTACTCACGATGACGTCACCGTATGTATGTGTGCGGCGGTAATCCGCGGGAGGTTTATTCAAATGATCCTGTTGTCGACGAATGGATACAGTTGTATCTGACTCTCGATTCTAGTGAATTTATTTTCGAATTTGTTTCAATAATCTTAAAATATCAAGGCATCAAAAAAAGGTATTAAATTCTATTCATTCGATATGCTGAAAATCGCGAGCTACGTTCTCTATGTATAACAAATAATTATCTGCACATACCTACGAAAAAACTGCAAATATTTATTTAAAGCCAACTAATCTGCAGTCATTGACTTACACTTCATTGACTTACACTTCCCAATATTATTAGCTTGTACCTTTATTATTAAGGACTGTCAGGAAAGAATTGTATGTATAAGCGACGTGCTGGGTCCTGTTATAAATAAATCGTTACCGCGTTTTCATTACCCACTGAGTTCTTCTCTTCTTTTCAATATCGTCGCGTCAGTTCAGCCACAACGTTGCAACACACTAACTCATATTTCCTAGGAAGCGCGTGCGGGCAACAAGTACGAAACAGGTTTTGGCGTAAACAAAGACGTATATGATTTCCGTTTAAAATCCTTACTACTCCCCAACCCCATAGCAAGATATGCGCATTCACCATTCGCCATTATGGCACAGGCATCGCCGACCCAGATACGTTTTAACTGGCCCTCCGATGAATTAACGTAGGGTCTTGAAGCCAGCTTCGTTAAGTACGCCGTTACAACCTTCCCAATTCCCATCTTAGCAGCCTTTTTTTTTTTTTTTTTTTTTTTCCTTAGGAAAATGCATTAAATTGCATACGCCGGCTGTGGCGGGCCGGCGGTTATGTGGGGCTCTCCTCCCCAGAAGGGGAGGCCTACCCACTAAAAACCTCAGGGATGGCCTTCCTCAGGCATGTAGGGAGCCCCCGGGAACATCAAGCCACTTCCAGGAACCCCCAGCCTTCGCTCCCCCGCCGATACAGGGAAGCCCTCCTCGGGGATCGGCCATCTCCCGACCCCGCTCGGCGGCCTCCTTCTGGAGCATCACTGCTTCTCAGAAGGAGGCCACAGCCCTCCAACCTCCCTCGTCCGCCAGCATTGCCGCAATCAATGCCGGCGGAGACAGATCTCGCCCGATCTCTGCGACCAAGACTCGGCGCTCGGAGGCCCACGCGGGGCTCTCCGCCAGCGTGTGCTGGGCCGAGGCGAGGTCGGATGCGCAGTGGTGGCAATGTGTCGATCCCTCCCGTCCTATTCGACACAGATACTCACCGAAGCAGCCGTGCCCGGTGAGTATCTGAGTCAACCGGTAGGTGACCTCCTCCTTCCCGTGGAGCCAAGCTTCGCCCATCTTAGCAGCCTACTATTTAGCTACGAATAGGCCCCATCCATGCAGACCGGTATCACTATATCGCGCCTTCTCCTAAAGGTGCGGTCACTCTTCCATCTAAGCCATAAGGTCTTTATGAAGGAAGGCCAAGGGTAAGTCTGAGTTTTATCGGTAGGTAATTCTGGTCGAGCCGCCTCCGTCTGGAGTTCGACCTAATCAGCGTGGCACTTAGTTGCGGTAATATTCATAAGAAAAACTTACTACTATTATAAGTAACTCTAGCGGAAATAATCCTCCCTGTCTGTCGCGTTTTCACGCCAAACTACTGAGAGACTAAGAAAGGAAGAATCAATGCGAAAAAAGAGTTGTAAGGGTTGAAAGGAGGGATGAAAGGTTGTATTTAAGTATTAGCATTTTTAAAGTTAGAAGCTTGAAAAAATGCTTAGGTCGTATATAAAAAACATACCTTTAAAGGGTAAAATAAATATAGAGAATGAAAGTCTGTATGGAAATTTGTCATTTTTAAAGATGAAACTTATTTTAATATATATGAAAATGTAATTTAAGTTTTAGTGAAATTTTATCCTCAAGGGTATAAAATAACAATAGGAAACAGGAATAAATCGAAGCGTTCACAAAAAGTTCATGTGAACGTTTTATAAGTTTGCGACAAGAGGCAATATAATAGAGTTATTCTCATGCAATATTTACGGAGTCATTACAAAATGTGAAATTCAGTTAACACGAGTAAGAAACTTGTCGAATAATCGAAAATTCTAAGTCACTATTCCACGCGGATGAAGTCGCGTGCGTATACTCGTATAGCTAGTATTTCGTAAGTAAAGAAATTTAAATAAGCATATTCAAAATGACAGAGAACAAACAATGTATTGATACCAAATAAAAATAAATTGACTAACCAAACAATTGTTACTTGTCATTTGCATGTTAACAATATTTTTTCAATTCCCCCATAACGAGAGCAGCGCGGGCGCGGCAGCCCTGCCGCTGCGGTGAGGTGCCCGGCACACGTAAGACGCCATTTAGCGTTCGGAATTAACATAAATAATAACGTCATTTCTCAGGGCGCCCCTCGGCCCGATATTGCGTCATTTGCCCTGCCCTTTATGGCAGCACAACACTTAACTCCAAATAAAAAAGTATATTATAAATTCCGAAGTGAAACGTCGGGTTTTCGCGCTCCCTTTTTTTGGCGCGAGGTGTAAGCAGTGCAGATTTGCATCACAATTGTCTGCGGAGTGCCCAAGCTTTATATTTTCCTTTCATGTTTTAATTTCGGCAACAAATAACGTTTAATAGTGGTATAAGAAGTAACGGTGGCATATTTGCATATTAGTGGCTCCCAGTTCTTCATAAAAAGGCGCCGCGAAAAAAGTATATAGCCCACGGAATGGACTGAAACTGGTTGATGTCCCGGGTATTAACAGAAGTGAATAATAGTTATTGTGCGTTTTCGAGCAATGTATCAAAGGAAGAGAGCTTTTATTTCTTTTTTTGCAGTCTACTAGGTGGCTTTAAAGTGTATGAAAATTAATTGACGTCTTCATAGAACTCACATGAACTTCTGAAACATGAACCTTCGACTGTCCTACAGTTCAATTTAAATCAATTAATTCATTTGGGGCCGTCCATTAATCACGTGAGGCTTGAAAAGGGGCTTGACAAAAATTACGAAATATCACAAGTTGTAGTAAGATATAATGTTTTCTATTTAATTCGTTTATTATTAATTAATCACTACAATACAAGGGCATTGCAATGTTCTTATAATTGTTGAAAGAAATAGATATCATTTGTCAAGAATATTGAAAATCTACACACACAACTCACAAAACTACTACATTACATAAACGATATCAGTCTTTATATATAATAATGTAAAACTATTTAATAACTATCACTCATTATGATAAGTCAATTTAAAATAACAAAAGAAAAATCGGATGGGGCTGTGCCGGGGCACACGGCCGTTGGTTTTAACGTGAAACGTCTATGTTAGGGAATCGCTTTTAAAGTAAAAGATTGAAATAAAAATAAGATTAACGGTGTTTTAAGTATTTTAATAAAAAACTTAATGTCACAAAAGCGAGCTGTGTGAATATTTCACTTATATAGTCATATAAGTGAAATATTCACACCACATTTTTGTTTCTAAGACTAATAGTTTTTTAATTATTAAGGTACGATGATGTAGACCTTTTCGTTACGGTCCACTTTTTAAACCTGGTACCCGTATGTTTGGGCGCGATTTTAAAGACGTTTCACGTCAATATATATTTCTTAGACTTACACCAATAGGCTTGTTGCCTAAATTTCAGTAGTTAGATACTAATATACCTTGATGCCTATTCTATACAAAATAATTATTATTTTTGAAAAAAAATGCTTATTTATAAGAATAATTTTGCATTTAATTAAATATTTGACATTAGTCATCAAAAACGCTCATGACTGTCATGGCGTCTTGCATGACGTCACGCCGTGCAAAACACAGCTGTTTTAGTATCGGAATATTCGGTATTGTGAAGTTATTTTAATAAAAAATGGATTCATCGTATTACAAGTACTGCATAGTGCCCCAGTGTACAAGCACAAGTATAAAAACACGAAAATAATTATTTATATACGTGCCAAACAATCAGCAGATACGTAAAAAGTGGCTAACACTCGCGAGAAGGAATGATGCCCATTCTTTTTCGTACTTCCACAAGACATTTGGGAATGACATTTTGACTTTGACGTTTCGCACGGCGTGACGTAACACTTTTTAATTGGTGTTTGCTGTCACGTGACTTATGGCTTATTTTGTGCAATTTTATTTTATAAAAATATAAATAATCAAAAGTTATTATTTTATAAAACTTTGTTTTTTCATAATTAAATGATCATCTTAATAGTTATGCAACCTAATGCATCAGATTTGTTCATAGTGGATACAAGCCTATTGGCCGAGGCAAAGCCATAGACATTCATATATAAATATACTTAACAGAAATATATATTAACAACCATGACTAGGTATAAATGCTTGCATTCTTCACACAAATATCTATCTGCCCCCACCAGGATTCGAACCCGGGACCTCAGAGATGGCAACACCTTGAAACCGGTGTACTAACCACTCAACTACAGATTAGTATTTTCATTAACATCTTTTTCAATCTCTTTTTGTCTTCTATTGTCATAAAGAACAATGCTATCAGCAAATAGGCTGACAGCGGAGTAGTAATGCTAAGTTTTTGAATTATTGCCATCTATGAAAGAAAAATTTTGTTTCTATTGACATATTTCATTCATATATATGTTATACTAGCTAACCCGTGCCCACTTCGTTGGGCATAATGTGAATAATCCTTTTTTAGTACAGAGTGTTATGTTTTAATTTCTAACTGTAATATTCAAAAAACTACTTTTTGTTACTTAAAATAAAAGTTATACATATGCTTTCGTTGACATTTTCGTTGACGTTTTTGAAATTCCTAAGTCCAATTCCGTATTTTTTCAAAAATCCTTTTTCGTTCGTGCTGCCAAGCTGTGGAATAGTTTGCCCGCTTCCATTCGTGAGAGACCATCCCTTACATCTTTCAAATGTCTTCTGAAAGAGTACTATCTGTCTAATTAATTGTATTATATTATATAATTATATATATATATGTATGTCTTTATGTATATATATATATATATGTATATATTTATTTATGTGTAAGTATGTATTTGTATATATATGCTTAATGATGTGTACATTTGAATAGGTTAAACACTTAATTACCCCTGCAATTTTAACGTCTTGCACCACTATTTGGGTTGGCTGGAAGAGATCGCTTTTAGAGATAAGTCCGCCCTTGTACACTATAAATAACTACAATTTTCATTTTTTTATTGTACACTAAAGTATTATATATATATATATATATATATATATATATATTATATATATATATAATATATATATATAATATATATATATATATATATAAGACATTTTCAAGCTCCACATCTTTTCTCTAGAACTCAAAAATATATCTTTCATTGTTAACACAGCGTTCGTAAGAAACGCTTTCTTTACACCGTTTTTTCTCCGATTCACTTTGCAAAACGGACTACCATGTATAAGTCTTTTTTTATATAACCTATGACACTCAGCAATAATGTGGCTTTCAATTAGTGAAAGAATTTTTATAATCGGTTCAGTAGATCCTAAAATTACCCCTAACAATTTAACAAATATACAAACACACAAACTTTACTTATTTTTAATATTAGTATAGATTATTTCCCAAAATAGTTTTATATTTCAAGACGCTAATGACCGTTTTCACCAACTTTGTCTTAGCTTAGGCAACTCCTAAGAGACAGGCTGTCTCACTCTTTTCAGTTAATACAAAAAGTGACAGCATGTCACTTAGGTGTCGCCTAAGCTAAGACAAGGTTGGTGAAAACGGCCATAAGCCAATCGCAACATGGTATGGTTGTCCTAATGACTACGTACCGTCACTGCAAAACACATATCTATAATTAAACTGAATGTATATATTTGTAAGAGATATTATATATTTGATACCTTTCTAGGGCCTGCGTGACCCCCAGCACCTGTCGTTAGCAGGTTTCCTTCGTAAATAATGGGCAAAAGGTAAGAAACGGTTAACCGCATGGGAAATTTGAATAATGGTTGCATGGACAAAGCATTGCAGGGTTATTCCGCCAAACAATAGAACCTGATTTCATTTAATATTCTTTGGTTATTATTCTATACAGAAATTAGTTTTTGCTTCCATATTGATCCTAATGCTGGGCGATTGGAGACGAATAATTGACGAAGACTTGATGAAGTCATGATAAAGTAATCTATATGACGTAGTCATGGTTGTTAATATATATTTCTATTAAGTATATTTATATATGTATGTCTATGGCTTTGGCCTCGGCCAATTGGTGTAGGTCTAAGAAATATATATTGACGTTAAACGTCTTTAAAATCGCGCCCAAACATACGGGTACCAGGTTTAAAAAGTGGACCGTAACGAAAAGGTCTATATCATCGTACCTTAATAATTAAAAAACTATTAGTCTTAGAAACAAAAATGTGGTGTGAATATTTCACTTATATAGTCAGCTCGCTGTTGTGACATTGAGTTTTTTATTAAAATACTTATAACACCGTCAATCTTGTTTTTATTTCAATCTTTTACTTTAAACGCGATTCCCTAACATAGACTTTCACGTTAAAACCTACGGCCGTGTGCCCCGGCACAGCTCCACCCGATTTGTTTCTTATTTATCTGTTCAGATATGTACAAATAAATACACAAATTTAACATATTTATTGTGTGGGTTTTGTAATTGGAACAACTTTGGTTAAACGTTGAAAATTGGATTGTGGAGCGAGCATTTGAAATAGGCACAGAATATAGAACTTGTAAACACAACACAAAATAAAGTTAAAACTAGACTTTGCTGTTCCATCCATTGAAACTTTGAACATGTTATTTCCAGCGTATATTGGTAAGAGCTAAAATATAAGTTTCTATTTATGATCTACATATATATAGATCAGACAAAATTTCGTAGTCTCATTCTGTAATCAGAATAGATGTTACTTACACTTCGACAGTTTCACGCAAAATAATATCTAGACATTTCGCGATGTAGCCTCCAATCTAGTTATTTATTCTACTATATAGATAATCTAAGACCTATATTTGACCACGATTGAGGTTGAAAACAAATAACATCAAAGAAATAAATTATTTATGCACTTATTTACATGTAGTATATATATATATAGGAAAATTATAGTTATTTATAGTGTACAAGGGCGGACTTATCTCTAAAAGCGATGTCTTCCAGCCAACCCAAGTAGTGGTGCGAGACGTTAAAATTGCAGGGGTAAATAACATACTTACACACATATATATATATATATTATATATATATATATATATCATCCGTAGTACATGTTCACGCAAACATTCCCCCGATAATATATACAGAGTCAACCTTGAGGACTCGTCCGGAATATTACAACGTCTGAACAAGATTGGAGCTACTTTACGAGTTTTATTTTTCAGAGCCTCGGTGAAAACAAAGTAGATTGTGTGTGTGATCCCGCGAGTTTCGTCGACTAATGAGTTTGAAGCCAGCTCGGGGATAAATCTTGCAGTTTTGTGACTTGAAACACTTTGGACACTGTCCAAGCTATGAGATTACTGCGTTTTTTCCTGGATAAGGAGAAAGGGATTACTTATCCCTACTTTTCCTACTTACCTTTCATTAATGAATGCTATTATAATACGTCTTATGTGATATAATAACAAAAAGATATCTAAGTTTTATTTTATTTATTTACATCATAAAACCATTAATACAAAAAATACAGCACAAATAACATTTTACAAAGCAATGAGGTTTTTGTCAAGTGTTATAATTATTGTATTATCAACTATGTTACATATCGTTTAAAAAATGATTCTTTAATTTAAATTTGATGTTGTTAGGGATAACATTATGCATAGAACGCATCGTCACTTATATCTGGTTTGTTCTGAGATTTGCAACGTACCTGCAACACACACAAAAAGCACAGTGTAGGTTGCCAATATGTGAGTTAAAGCCACATAAGTAATTTCACGGTTAATGTTACCGCTTTTGTTGGAACACTGCAATTTTACGGCAGAAATAGTAAAGATGTAGTTACCCAAGCAGACAACCCTGGTATAGTTGTCTTCCTGCAGTGAACTAATAATTGCGTATAATATTTACCCTAAAATTGTAGTGTCTTGTATAAGTTTTATGCATATATTTTATAAATTATCAGTTTTGCCTTCCATTACATCTCGAACCTTCTCGTAGAAAGTCGAAAAATTCGACGACCTCCATAGTCGAGTGGATAGTACACCGGTTTCAAGGTGTACCTTGATTATACATATATTATACCAAGGTATAATATATTACACCAAGGTGTAACTATGCATTTGTACCTTAGTCAAGGTTGTTGATATATTTCCATAAAAAATATTATATTTACTAGCGGCCCGTCCCGGCTTCGCACGGGTAGACATAAATAGCGTACCGACAGCGCGGATGAGCCGCTTTATGTTTTTTTTTTTCCTCGCGGAAGGAGGCAGTGAATCCTCATAGGGGACGCGCCACCACAGTGGTCGCTATGACAACCCCTGGTGCTCAGACGACCTTGCACCGGAACCACCCGCGCCCGGTCTACGGCGGGTGGTTATGTCGGACTCTGACAGAAGGCCAGCCTACCAACTAATCACTGCCTAATGCCTTTGGCCGGGCAGAAAGCCTGGGGCCCTATCGCCTCTATCGGAGCGCTCGCCCTCTCAGGGGAGGGAGCGAGGCAGGATGAGCCGCGCGGCTACCTAGTTTATAATGGTGCACGCCCTTGTCCCACACTGCCCCTCTCTTGTCGAGTTAGTTACTCGATGTGCTGCGTGGCGGCCACCGCCGGCATGTATTTTTATTTTAATTTTATGATATCTTTTGAATAGAATGTCCGATTTCAATAATTCAAAAGTAATCATATGGTATGACAACATGGTCTGATTTTGATCGGCATTTCTATCAATTTGTTAAATGTAGAAAAGTAGTTATAGTGACGTAACTACAATAGTTAGACATATGGTCTTGCAAAGTTTTTTGTAGATATTAATATTACATAATATTGTCGATATTAATTCTATAATATTGTCGAACATTTTTTTGCCCTATCATTAATACTCTTCGCAGCGTGTGCGATAAAAGACATTTTATGGCTAATTTTTTTACACCTTCGGTTGGTTTTAATAACAATTTCTAAAGATTTCTATAGTAATCTAGTACTAAATATAGACTATGTTACTCAGTGATAATGTAGCTTTCTAATGAAAAAAGAATTATTGAAATCGGTCTAGTATTTTTTGAGTTTATTCGTTACATACAAAAATACAAATCTTTCCTCTCTATAATATTAGTGTAGAGTTGCCTTATAGAGCTTTGTTTGAACTAGGCTCATTAGTGGTTTTACAAATATAAAAAAAGTCGAAAAATAAACACATTCTTACATAGCAGTCTCCAGCCTGTGGAGAAAATTCTGTTATATCACACATCGTGATTGAGTGCAAAATATATTGGTGAATTGATGATCAAAGTTATAAATTTTTACTTATCCTTATCCATTTGCAAAAGAAGTTAGGAAAGGAAATACAATTGCATAAAGACAGCTGGTCTTTATGCAATTGTATTTACTTTTCTGACACAATTCAAAAGTTTTGGTGACATCCAAATCTTCGCCTCCGCTTATACCTCGCGCCAAGATTATTCACCCCGCGTTATTCAGCGGATCGTTATAAATCAAAGCACGTTGCTTCTTATAAACATATTTTGTGTGTCTCCTATTTTTTAAAAATGCTTACGTTATACCCTGAAACGCTACTTTCATAAAACGTTTATAATTTTTTTTCCGTGGAATCGTGAAATATGTTATTTATCCCGCCAACTGATACGCCCCGAAAAAATTGGGCCGGAAAGCGAAATTGTTTTAATTTTTTCGTGTACTTACTCTTGTTGCGTTAGATGATTTGTTGTGGTTGTTGGCGCATTGGTTGGATAACGTTTGTTCAAGTGCAGCAATGTTGACCGTGGTCAACACATGATGGATGATCGATATGTGAAACTTGCCAACACTGTCGAAGATATTCCATTAAACTTTTGTGTTTGAACAGGTGGATCTCTACAACTACTGCTTTCTTTTGACTGCAAGCTGCACTAATGTTATATTGCGGAGCGTGTTTTCCTTATGAAAGCCGCAGTAAGTGGCTTCAATCAGGTGATACATAGGTAATTTAAAATACATGATCCTTATGACATTCGATGACCAAATTTACAACACTTCAGGACCACGGTATATGTGGCCAACTTGTGGTATAAGTTTTGAAGTTAAGGTAGTAATATTAAAACTACGAACTAGAACATAGTAAGGAAAGCACTTTTGCTTTGCGGCAAAAATAACCAAATGGAGATTTTGGTACCTCCACCCTAGCTGCTTTTACCACAAAGTAAGTGAAGGATCCAGGTAGAGAACCTCCCTTTAGTAAAATCAACTGTTCATCAGGTGAGTAAGATGTTTGATACTTAAATTTGTAGATTATAATAATAATAAATAAATTTTCGGGAATGCGGAAAGCTTCGGCTGTTTGTAAAGCTGTCACAAAATATATTGCGATTGTGATTTTCTTTGGCTTTTGTGGCGACGTCTTACAAGATGGCAAGTGATGCGGGGTGACGCAGGAAGTGACCCGCCAAGATGGCGACAGGTTAAGGCGACAGCGGTCAGGCGGCCGGTTAAGTGGGGTCCGTGAATTATTCGCCTTAATTATACACTGCCGACTTAACACGTTTCGCGGACACGCACTGTTCCGATTACGAGACTGTAAAGGACAGTGTCATATTACTATTATTTATTTAGAGTTGGTGAATCATTAATAAGGTAATGAGTTCCTTTCAAGTTGAACTACACTCTTGAATTCCTAAAGATCTTCACTCCGATTGTGGAATGATCTCTTTACCGAGGTTTTCTACTAAGAATACAATATAGTATTCAAGAAGAATTAAATAGGTTTTTAAAGGGTTGACAACGCGTTTATGATTACGCTAGTATTTCAGACTTCCAAAGGCTTTAAAAACGACTGCTTACAGCCTATCTAATGGGAAACAACCATGATGTAAAAAAAATACCAATGAATATTAGGCTAGAGAGGAAGTTTGGATGCCAGGAAAACTTTGCTTAGAGCTGGCCGTGACTGATGTACAATTTTCCTTCTTTAAGTTTTATATCTTAAATAATGTTGATTTAGACGCCATTCTTATATTAAAATTAAATAATACTCGAGTTACTGAGAGAGCAGATATTTAATTTCCCCACCCCTGTAACACATATAAATAATGTACTTTCAGAACAATGATTTGTTCACTTTCAGAACAATGTTTTATTAAACTAAACCAGTAAATTAATTTAATACAGAATTACGGCTAACAAGAGATTTAAAATTTATTTGGAATATTTAATGAATATTCGAAGAGGTAATCTAAAAGATATATTACAAATCCTCACAAAAATGCAACCTCACATATAGTAAAACACTTTACATGCTTATATTGACAGCTCTTTTATCGTAAGTAATAGATACCGTTTTCGCAATGCAAATGGAAAGCTTAACGTTTTGCTGACCGGACATTACTTTAATTTTTGAGACTATAAAATGTAGTTCTTATAAGATATGCATCTCTGAGCTGTAAAACTTAAATAAATGCACAGGAAATGGGGTATTGACACATTATGATATTACTGTAACAAAACTTACAATAGTACTATTCAGTCGCTCTATTTGAACGTCAAGCGATCCAAGACGCCAACAACTCCCAACCCTTAGATTGTCCGCCGGATTAAATTAACATTAGGTAGGACTCGAAGGGGTCCATTGTCCGCGCTAGCCGATTCCTAATTAAAATTACAACATGTAAATACTGGGCGTCTTGGGCTGTGTTTGTTTAAAAGTGGTCGCGCCAGTTGTGCCCTAATGTCCGGCCCTGGACCCTTGCGCCATGTTTATTCACACTAAGACGTTTATAAGTGCAAACTAAATATAGCTGAGAACAGAATCCTGACTATAGTTAGAATTAGGCATACAGAGGATAAGGTAGTTCTGGTGACAAATTGTTTATTAAAATTATTGAATGAACCGGGCTGAGCTAAATAAAACCGTTTAAAAGCGTTAGCCTACTCACATTAAGGTGTAAAAATTATGTTCTTATGTTGGCGCCCACCGTGGGGCTTTAGTTCTAATAACCGTAATTTACTCCGATCGCATCATCAACAGCTCATGTACCGTAAGTTTTAAATTAAACTGCCATTTGTTTATTGGCTTCATATTAATAGAAGTTTCTTAATCAAAAGATTACCTGCAGAATGTGCATATTTAATTCCAAGGACGGAAAGTACTTTGGTATCACTATTTCCTGATAAATGCTAATACAGCTCAACTACTGTATCTAATCTAGCGAAAGTTTTTTATGTTATTTGTTGACAAAGAAGCAAACTGGCCCACCTGACGATAAATGGTTTCAATAGTTCCCGGTATATCCGCAGCAAATCTTCAAAACACACAAAACCATAGTGTACGTTGCCAATATGTGAAAGATGTAAAATGACAGCACCCAATAATTTCACTGCTTATCAGCAATGCGAACACTGCTATTTTGCGGTAGAAATAGGTAAGGTTGAGCAGTAATGTTATTTAATCAAATACTTGGCTAAAACATCAACAATCGAATGAACTACATTTCACCATAAATACAAGTTAAATTACACTTGAAAATTAATTTATATTAAATACTGAGTAAAACCACGACGTATCTATTTAATTCAATAATTTCCAAGTGTTTGGTTCCGGACATATTTGCTTAAGGCCGAAATCAGGGCAGGGCTAATCCGGAGTTTTGTTAAGTCCCGGACCTTGTTTGGACGTGTCCCGAACCTTAACTCCTTGCGAGAAACCGAGAAACAGCAGCCTCCGTTGGGGTGGAACTTACGAAGGTACACCATAAGTTTTGAATTGAACAAGTATCGATCGTTCCGGTGATTAGAATCTGGGTTATTTTGTAACGTTTTGATTCAGACGTACAGTGGATACTTTTTAATAAGGCTTAATTGATTTAAAACCACGGCAGCATACTTGTGATATTGCGTATTGCATCCTCAAGCGATCTGACTGCTTACCATCAGGTGATTCGCCTGCTTTTTTGTTCTCCCTGCACTCCTGCATATTATGTAAATTATACCTAAACAATGTAAAAATAGAAGAGGGAATTTTTTGTTTGAATAAGCTCACAAAATACTAAAGAGAATATGATTTTCCCGCGGGAAAATCCAACAGTAGGCCGGATATTTCGATGAAGATGATTGATGAAGACACGGAGAAGAACATAATATAATTTTTACTGCGAGAAAATATATATTTAGTTTTAGAAACTCCTATAAAATTCGAGCAAAAAGCTAGTATATATATATAAAGAAACATAAAGAGATACAATATTCGTTCGAACATTACCAGAATTAAGTCATAAAAGATGAATACAACGTTTATTACCTATGATTATAGTAGATTCAGTAGCTTAAATTGTTTTGGTGCAGAACTAAAAACTCTAACCCTCGTTTTCAACAATCCGTGTTGACGCTTTAAATAGTTAGGCTAATCGGTCTCCGAGCACTGTCCATCTCAATCGAAAATTTCAACTACGATGCAATGGTCTAACTAGGTCCCGAGTTGCCTACGCTCATTGGGCAGTTACCTACAAAGATTTTTACGATACAACTGACGGACAAATTATTTGAAATTTACACACCAGGAACTTTCTGCTTTGCACTACCAAACTGTAAAATGAATTGGGTAGATGACATTTTTTTATTCTATACATAACAACAGTTCTTTTTTGGATGAGAAATATTGTAGAAGTAACGACGTATCTGCGAAAATTACCTTTGAAGATACAGCGCCATGTTTGCGGCGCTGTCGCGGGTCGCTCAAAAACGTATGGAACGTTTGGAACAAAGTGCAATAGTGACGTCATAATTTACTAAAGTCGTCTAATTTGTATAAGCGTATAAACAAAATTGCCAATAGCTTTGTTATTTTTACTTTTATACTTTCTATATTAATTAATGTTACATTTAATGTGAGGAAGTTAGAAAGGTATTCATTTCATTTGAATTTTGTAAAAAATAATAGTACATTTTTTAGAAATCTAAAAGCAATATTAATACAAAATTAAAGTGAATTTTATATATTGACTTACGTTCATGAGATAGAAATTGCTCAACTTTGATAATTATACGGTAAAAATAGTCATATTCAGTTGTAGTCATCTACAGTTTGGTAGTGCAACGCAGAAATCTGCAGAAACCTACAGTATCTCCGAACTCGAGGTCGGTAATGTGTCCTCTGATGTTGCTGTACTCCTATATGCCTATTATGAGTTATAGGGGGGTATAACTTAATTAAGCTCACTGTTTATCAAAAATAACGCTATCCTTTCCCCAAAATTGGTCCACCATTTGAGTATCGAACTGGCTTTTTGAAGCGGGACCGAAGTTTTTAATTACCTTCAACATCCTAGCTCTTGCGTCGTTACGGGGAAATTGCTTTTAAACTCAACAACTTAGTTTTAATTGAGGGCGTCGAATTTTATACTAACACTCGGTTTTAAAGTTCGTTGCGTTACTGTTCTGATCATTTATATTAAAGTAGTTATTGATATTGTTTTATCGCTTTTGATATTCATTTTCTTTTCTTCGCATAGGGATCATGAAAAGAAACGTCTTTTTTTATATCTCATCACGCAAGAGATCCCTGTAATGTTAGGCAGAAGTAATAAACTTAGACAGGTTTATATACTCGTAATACCAGGGTTATTTCGGGACCTCTACCTTACCAGTTTTTGTATCTTGTTTGGTATTGTCAACTAAATTGTTTGTGCAATAAAATATTCATTTCATTCATTCATTCATAATGATATGAGACAAAAATGTGCGCTTACAAAATAAATGCTCAATTGTAAGACTATGATATTTATTTTAGTTATAATTATATGTTATTTGTTAAAAATTAATCTTCAACTTATATAATCGTTGCGTGACGTGTATTATCATATAAACAACATTGACGAAAGTTTGTAGTACATTCAATTCTGATATATTCAAAATAAACAGATATTATTTTGGCATACATTTATAAGATTAAAAATATTTCAATTCGACATTTATCTAATTTATTTATTTAAGAAAAGGTAGACAAACAGATGACAATCCTAACAACAATATATATACATCACAAAACAGAATGACTAGACTGCCATCCAATCAAAGTGTACACATCATGATCTCATGAAACAGTCACAAATAAATAGATATTATACAAAAAACAAACAGCTACAAATCCTGGGATCCAGCCCTGAGTACATCTGAAATGCTTCTTTTAAATGAGGTAAAGTTATTATCAATTATATCAATGTCATTGTTGTTCCTTGCCAACTCATTGTAGGCTCTCGCCATCCTAACTATCGGATTATAGTAGGAAGTGTTGTTAGTGTAACTCTGACAAGTGAAGGTGTTAGGTCGGCGAGATCTATACAGAGTATTAATAGATACTGAGGAGAGCAGAACTGGTGCATCAATATACGAGTGCAAGATTTTATGAAGACATAAAAGGTCGTATCTTTTGCGTCGGTCCTGCAAGGTTACAATACCAAACTTTGCCAACCTTTTATTATAAGAGTTTAGGCTTCGGCCGAAATTTAATTTATGGGAAATGTATCTCAAACATCGCTTTTGTATACCTTCGATTCTGTCAACATGAACTCCGTGAAAAGGTGATACGGGACGTCAATACTCGAGGATGCTTCTTACCAAGGTGAAAAATGGTTGCCTGTAAAGTCGGTTTTACGGGCGAAGATTTTACGTGACAACGTCTTTTTCTCGGTAGAATATTTATTGATATGAATATAATTAAATTGCACAATAGGAACAAGGAATTGAATGAAAATAAGAATTGCACAAATTTTTCTTAATATTTGTAATTTTAAAGAATCAATTCGAAAATCAAAACATTTATTCATATTGAAGGTTCAAATTTTTGCTAAATAAATTTGAAGTTAATGAAAATTTGTAAAATAATAATTAATTAATTAATTAATTTTAAACTAATAATTTACTTAACACTATCAACATTTATCAATAGTATGACATAACCTATAAACTCAGTTTCTCAACTTTTGTGTCAATCTAACAATTAATCAATCAATCATAGTTTACGATAATGAAATATCAGTGTACAATTATTTACCTTTATTGTTGTAGTTGTTGTAAATGACGACACAGCTGACGATACTTTAACCACACGTGTGAACTTGTATTATGACGCTTTCTTGTTTTTCCAACGCCAAGAACGTTCGAGAAAGACAAAGACAGAGACACAAGCATGCGCCGATTCAATGCGCCTAATTCTCTAGTGCTGCGCGCGCGGCAGACCGATCATAGTTGAGTGGGAGAGAGACGCAAGGCATTCTGCGGGCCTCTCTCTCGTTCGGTGACTCATCGTAACGTTACCGAGCGTTACACTTTTTCATAAGTGACTCCCAGCCGCAACCTAATTTAAGACGTTGTCACGTCAAAAATATATAAAGAGTGCTTTTGATCTTTTTAAAATCTTTTGTTGATCTTATGATAAACCCTAACAATTTATTGCTAATGAAACATTAGCTGTTTGGTAATCTTTGGTGTTATACTTAAATTTTAATAATTCACTAGACTATTATTGATTAAAATAGATCATACAGGAGTAGGCAAAGAGATCGCACTACGCCACCTAGAGCCATAGCGAAGGCCGACGTCCTCATACTCTCGCTATTACTACGCGACTAATCAAATTGCACTAATTGTCCGAGTTTGAACGCTACAGTTTCGATGAGCTAGTCTTACAACCAATTACGTATTTAACATAATTGGTCGTAAGCCAAATTAGATATGGAAATGCCACGTTGCCGCGGAATCCAGCTTTTACCTGCTTGCCTGCAACTCGCTTTTACCTTTGCCCTTAGAAGGTTAGATGAGGGCAAGAGATTCCCTCTATGTAAATAATGTCTACGTTTCCTATTTTTCTGACTAGTGCGGTAAGCAGTGTTGTTGTTCGGTTATTATTTATGTAACGACTGTTGTTGTCCTGAGTGGGGGCTGTTAGGGGATGCGCACGAACTTTACTGATGTCGGCCACGAAATAACTTTGGTCGGAGTGGTTGGCTACCTTCACAACAGAGGTGACAAATTTATTTTCCAATTTCGAAAATAGTTCGTCAGATTAAAGTCAATTTTTTTTTGCCCTGGCTTACAATAATAATTACCAAATGCCAGCATTTCGAAATTCGAACACAGCTTATTCAATTACAAGTCAAATGATTATAATTCTTATTCGCGTAGCAATTAGCCATATTTTAACAGACTTCATAAAAGAAGAAATAGTTATATTTTGATAATTACCTAAATTAAAAGATATTAAAGTATTTGTGAACTCCATTAATTACTATACAAGTCCGGATGGAGACTTTATACTAATGTCACATTCAAAGATAGCTGCAAAATTGCATTACACTCATAGCAGTGTTCCGATGGGTAGGATTAAGATATGTAGCGATAATATTGGACTTTATGGTAACTTAATCTGTGGTTTTGTGGGGGTTGCAGATTAATTACTTGCTATTTTAGATGACTGTAACTACATACATACGCAGGAAGTCTGTGCCTTTCTTAATATACCGCCATAAACAAAGAAATGTCAAATACCCTACACTCAAAACAAAAGACCACTATAATGACATAAAAATAGCATCATCTAAGCATGTATGTAATGTATTAGCCAGGAAAAACATAGTCGGGATATTTTCCAAGAAATCGTGGAGCGGACTTCTATATTGTGCATAATCCTCGGGGCGCATTCCCTCCGCCAAACTATGCTGAATATTTTTAATCAATACAAATTAGGTTGAAGCATGGCTGCCCTCGGGCGGCGCCCAGATCAGCGAGCACACTGGGCTGAAACAATACGTCTGTTAAATTCATTAATATTGTAAACGCAATTGGTTCATTTTATTGACAATCTTCCGCGATAAAAGGATCATTAGTCAAATTAATCTTTAATTTATGCACTTCAAGATTATGGCATCGAACATAGATTAATGTAAATAATGAGCGACTGTGCTGTTATAGAAAATGTCTTCTAGCAGACCTGTCACTCATTACTTTAAAAGTAAATAAAAATATATGGAAAACACATAACCATCTTTATTGCACCTGTTTAAATATTTGAAACTAATTAAATAACTTGAAGCAAGAAAAATATATGTAAAATGCTATCACTTGTGTAAACAAATGATACGAGTATCCTAAGATTATAACTTACATAATACCGCTAGACAAGAATGCTTATTTAAAAATATGCTTTAAGTAGTAAAAAGGTTGCGACCAAAACGTTGTAAACGCCGAGAGAGTCGTGGCGCTTATACGTTTCTTTCAACATTGTCGACGCCATCAATAAAAAAGTGTACTCATCCATACTAATATTATAAAGTGTGTCTGTCTGTTTGTTCGTCTTTCACGGCAAAACGGAGCGACGAATTGTCGTGATTTTAGGGTAGTTGAAGGGATGGAGAGTCCTCCTTTTTATCCTTTTTATCTCGGAAAAATAGACAGATCCCACGGGATGCGCAATAAAGGCTTCGCTCAAAAACTACTGCACAGATTTTCATGCGGTTTTCATCAATAGATAGAGTGATTCTTGAGCAAGGTTTTGCGGTACTTTTTATCTCGGAAAAATGAATAGTCCCATGGGAAGCGCGATAAAACCTTCGCGCCATAAACCGACTTCCGCGCATATGTAGCAGTGGGCAAAAGCTATGACCCTTAACCCTCTATAGACCCAATCCCGAAATCATTATAGTACAGTCAGAGTGAATGTCAAACAAACAAATCTAGTATTTAGTACATATACATAGTTCTTATATCGCACATTGCCACTTTACATGATTGAATCAAATTTTATCACAACTCAAGAATAATTTTGAATCATAGGCTTTACTAATAACAGACAGACAGAGTTACTTTCGCATTTATAATTTTAGTTGGGATTACATATATCTGCAAACTACTACATCTTTCTTTAATACTAACCTTTGGGACAGCTCTTATGTCGCTAATAATTGCGGTGCCTTTTGTAGTGTAAATGTAAATTTAATGTGATGCTGATCGTACATACAATTTACAGATTTAATTTAATTAATAACACAATATCTCATCAGATGTTAATGTACAATAAAATCCATAATTTTGTCGTGGATTAAAACGTGTTGCGTGCACAGTGTGCGTCGTCGTTCATGCATACGAACAGGCCATCTTGGGCTAAACTTAATTTGGCGGGCTCAAGATTTTGATTTATTTGTTAATTGGCATCATCCCCAGGTACTTTCATCGCTGCATTGCAGTCGCGGCTTGATAATTATCACAGCTATATACGGAATCTTGACAAAGGATTTGCCAATACGAAATAGCAAATACTTTTGGATTTTTCATTAAGTACTAAATATAATGTAAAAATAAATGTTATTGAGGACTCGTAAATACGAACCCCTCTGGTTGTAGCAGAGTACCAGTGCTTTGCTCACATCCTGTTTTGAGTAACTTTCAGTCACTGAGTTACGACCCTTTTACACTTCTACAGGGGAAATAATTTAGTTTATATTGGGTGTTGATATGTTAATATAATTTGAATTAATTTTGTGTTGCTGACTCTAGGTGAAGCTTGCTTCCACCTTCCAACCTCATCCTTACTTACCATCGAACTTCATGAAGCCTGTTTTCCTTTTTACTAGTTTTTCCTTTTTATTAAAATAAAAAACCCATTATCCACATACAACCTCCACAGAATTAGACAAACCGCTCCCCGCTAGGAAACTTGCAGTTAAAAAAGTCCATCGTTCGAACTCGGCCTCTTCGGAACTCGTTAAAGTGCCGCAAGTCTGCGTTTAAAAAACCTCCGTGAGGCTCCGCGGCCCCCCGCCACGGACACAGGATTGCCATTTAGAAGCTCGCCGCAGCCAGCGGGGCTTTTGTGGAAGTCGTTTTGCTAGCTTTTTGTAAAGTATATGTGGCGAAGCTGGCGAACGTGCATCAGAACCACCTGATATGGAAACTTGCATGCATTTTGCCTGCTTATAATAGTTTATAATGGGACAAAATTCGTTGCGAATTCAGGTCAATATGTCTGGATGTATCCTTGTTCTTGTGCAAGGATTATTATGTTATTGAAATGCAAAAATAGAGAAGCTTTTAACATTAACATTGTGCTATTTAATTTTAATCTTTCTGACTTTAATCTTACCCAATTTTCAATTAACGAATTCGATACATTCTTAACTTGCAAATTGCACTATTTGAAAACCTATCTATATAATACATATAATGAATGTATAGTTATGATTGTAATAAGTTATATGATATTATTGTTATTCTTACTATAATTATCATCCTATATAGATACAATTAAAACTATTATCACTTTAAATAGTAATTAATAGCTATAAAAATGCACAATGACTTACCTGTCAAAACAGTTTATTAAGTGTTATAAGGTCAAATAAAAAAATCAATTTAATTTCGTGCTTGAGTTGATAATACTTTTATTTAAAGTTACCCTGCATATGCATATGAAATGCGTATGTTAAGATAGAGTTAGGAATAAATATATCAGGGGAAGTCTGAAAGTGGAGGGGAAATATATCAATAAATACAGAAATAAATAAATAAAAGTAGCCTCTATTATTGAAAAATGGAGAGAAAAGGAATTTGCCTGGTATGGTCACGTATTAAGAGGGAATCTACATGCTTATTCAATCTTGTCTTTAAAATAATTTAAAGAAGTCTCATGTTTACTTTTGAATTTATATGCTACTGTAGCCGCGATTTGCTCGCATGGGATTAAACTAAAAAGTTAATTTGTTTATTTAGTTTTATATTTTGCTTTTGCATTTTTATTTTAAGGGGCACGCGCGCTACTGGACAGTACTTCGACATTGCAACATTACTTAATTAAAAAATAAATTGTAATAAAAGATTTTTTCATAAATAAAAGATAATTTTTCTAAAATAAATGTAGTCTGTTACTCCTTATTAATCCTATCAAAACCGGTCCAGCCATTTCAGAAATTAGCCGGAACAAACAGACAGACGACACACCAATTTTATTTATAGCTATAGATGCTTAAGTTTGGTCATACTTAAATTTTCAGCCAAGTGAACTGCAATCGTCATGCATTACATATAAACTAAGCACAATTGTATGTGTTTATGCTGCTAAGAGGCTTGTGTAACGGAAGAACCTCGGAGCCACTGCCAGCTCCTGTCAAAGTTGGCAGCGGCCCGCGGGTGACAGCACTTGACCATAAGATTGGCAGCAACCCCGGGACACCTCGGGACACAGACTATGTGAATGCAATACTACAAGTCAGCATTAATTCATATGTTCTGTAAAAATGTTATTTTATTCGTATTTACGGATTTTATTTTATGGATTTGTGTAAGCAATTTTTCCATGGTATTTAGACATGAGTGGATGAAGGTGATATGTAACATTTTATTATTTTTTCACTTTATTGCGTATATGAAGGTGTTATGTCCGTACACACATTTTGTTCTTTCAAACATTGTTGAAATATGTCTAAAAATTAAGATAACCAGTGTATAAAAGTGTTATGTGCAGGTGGTCGGTAGTAACAAAAATGTATAAAGGTGTTAAGGGCACTTAACCATAGACTCGTACATATAACGAATAAATGTTATTATTCTTAATTTTGTATTAGTTTTTTATCGGCTACATAAAAATACACTAGATTATTTAATATATAGTCCAGTATTACTAACTAATAGTAACTCATATAATTAAATATCCACACAGTAATAATGAGAACTTTAAAACTTGTTCCTGATAAATTATGAATCAGTGACATATCACCTTCATCAACTCATGTCTTCTATTGTTAGGAGTATTTATGGTTTCAGTGCCGGTCAAGTAATCGGATGATCCTGGGTCAGTCCAGCTTTTACCAATGTGGTATTGGTTCTTCGAATTTTATGAATATATTTACATGATGCTCCTACGGTGGATAAAATCATCATCATCATCATCCTTATCGTCTAGACGCTTGGTAGTCCACCACAGTGCGTTTTTCCAGGAATTTTTTGCTGCGCACTACTAAACTGTGGAATCAATTGTCGCCTGCAGTATTTCCGAACCGATGCGATATCGAAACCTTCAAAAAAAAGAGCATATTCCCTTTTAAAAGGCCGGCAACGTATCTGTCACTCCTCTGGTGTTGGTCTATGGGAAGCGGTTATCGCTTACCATCAGGTGATCCGTTTGCTCCTTTGCTGCCCTATCTTATAAAAAAAAGCGTCGTGAGGAAATAATTGAAAGGTGAATACGTGAAGTCAGGCCAGCGCGTTCGAATAAAACTTAATCTTTCTAAACAGGTGAGGTAGACTTATGATCGAAATAATTATCAAAACTTCACATTACTAATACTTAATAACAATTAATCTAAACACTTATAATAATATTATATAAGTACTCTTATAAAAAATATACAATGTTTTACAATTGATATTTTAAAAACGAAACCAAATTCAAAATGGTCGACACACAAAATGGCGTATTTCACATTTGTTCTAATATTTTCAATACGTAGAAACTAGATTTTTAATTATACTAATATAATGTTTAAAATGAAACCATTTATATGAATTGCTTAAATAAAAACAAAAACCGTCTTTAAAACTATACCTTTATATATAAACTAAAAAATTGAGATAAATTTTTAATTACTTTTAATAATACTTTAAACGACAATTAACAAAATAATTGATATATTATATATCTCTATAATATTTATATACACCTAGTTATTTCTGAAGTGTTGATGCTTCAGAATAATAATTAAAGCAGTTCATACTATAATAATTTTGAAGTAAATTTTTGTTTTTATTTAATTATATAATTTTTTTTAGTTTTCTTTAACATTCTTAGAAACCTCCAAATTGATTTCGATAAAATTTATATGAGATTATCTCTGAAATATGAACTAATAAAAAATAGAATCATTTTTGAAATCGGTTCAAATAGCTAATTTTTTCAAGGTTCAAATAATTAAGTTGAATTTTAACTATATTTTATAACTACCCAAATAATATATGAATAAATTTTCAAAAATATTATAGGCGTCACTTAGTATATTTAATATGTATTTGAACAATTTTGACCCTAGCTTTTATTAGCTAAAAATCAAATAAAAAATGGAAAACTACCGACGCAATTATTCATGCTGTGGTCACTTTACTAAGACCAGACGAAAGCTGGTCTCTTAAATAACGTACTTAGCTGCTTGTTAGGCGAAGTTTATTAGAAACAGAGTTGGTAGTGTGTAAGTTTAAGTTCCCCTCAAGTGAGCACGAGTCGCCTCGGGCAGCTTAAACTTATAGCGCGATAGATTCGGGCTTTAGTGGCGACATGGTTTTTATTTTAGGATTCGATGAGGTAGCCGAGGCCTGAAGGCTTCGGGCTTGTTAAGAAATTCTGTGCAAATTTCGACACACTGTAACGTTGTTTTTTTACACACAGTTCAAGATTGGCATATAAATGCTTAATCCATAATTCAATAACATTAGTACATTGTTTTCTTATTGATTTTAACTGAAATACTAAACTGCATTTGACAAATTATTTGTTATTGTTGTACATGAAAGGTGGATTGACATTGACATTTGCCCTCACATATTACCGACGCGGTTAGCAGAAGGGATGCACCTACATTCAGACACTTCTTTCTGTACTGGATGATTGAGACAGTGCAATATATAAATCTGTCTTACTTAATTAACTGTTTATTAACAGTGGCAAACAGATGTTAGTATGCTTTGCATTCCTAAAGGAATGCAGCTGTAATTCTTGAAAGAATTTAAATTCTTTTTTAATGTTGAGTTGAGTCTGTGAATAGATAATTCACCTTGAACTTGTATCTGTGAAGGTCATGGAATATATTTGCTATGAACATTTAAAATATTAAAATTTCTAAATTATAATTAAAGTATCTTAAATATAAAATAGGTTTATTTCGTAAAAATATATTTATTTGTTATTTCTCATTTGATCTTTTATGATTACATCTTCTGAAGGGCAATTAGGTCCGGATGTCTATGTTTCATTTAGTCTATGGCTGAATTCTATTGTATGGAATCGTTTGTCAATGCTTTCTTTCTCTTGTTGGTCACGATGGCGGCAGGACGCATGGTGACCCTAAACTTTGAGAAGTGGAGATCAGCACGCTTCAAATATTTTCATAATTGAAGATTAATTAATTAATTAAGTTTATTTTCTTTTTACCCAAATGGGGTGCATTTTTCTACTTGTATAAAAATATCATTCTTAAACCCGCTAATCAAAAACGGGTTCTTCCAATCTTTGGTTATTATCCGATTATATTTTCAACATATGATCTATTTGTTGCTCATGGTTCCCACTAGTGGTCAAACATTGGCTAGTTGAGTAGCATACTGCGTGGCACATCTTCTATGTGCACGCATCTTCGAACTTGAAGTGGTCAAGCCGTATCTGTTCAAGAAAAAAACGTGGAGGGTGTCATATTGGGAGTGCATCGTGAGAGATTCCATCCGCTTTCATCACGTCAATCCACCTCGAGGTAACCAGATGCCCGGCTGGAACGTGAGTGCATACCTCCATTTAACGATTTAGTACCTGTATTTTTAAATTTCGTGTGGAACGGTTGGCTACAGCAAGTTAACTACGTAATAGATTTAAGTAACATTTTGTATTTGAGAATTAGTATTACATTAATCATTTTCTTTCTTATAACTGGTAAATTTGTTAAACTATATAAAAGATTTTAATAGGTTACTAATTTTCATGAAAAGAAGAATTTATCGACTAACTAATTTTAGATGTTATAGATTGCGTTGTGAATTACTTAGTATGTTACATTTTTATGCTACTTTGTAATTGCTAATATTATTCTTGTTTTTAATATATACCAGTGACAAAGATTTTAATAATATATTTACATGATTTGTCTACAGCTTAAGAATTAAATCTTAATCAATATTTTAAATAAAAGGAATACATGCATGCTCATTTTGGTAAATTCTTTGTGGTTTTATTTTGCATCCATCTGAAACTCTGATTGAGTTAGTGTGATGGCGCCCTTGTAATAAGTTGTTCACACTGCTCACCAGGCTACATCGAACCAAATCGTCTGTCCACGCCTTGAGTACAATTGTCGCTGATATCTTGCTCTGCCACTAATACTCTTTAGCTAGTCAATTGTAATGGGCACATTAAATTAGTACAGACAGCTACAGATTGCGACTACTACAGTGTACGCCCAACGTGGGGCCCGAAGACTTCAGATGGATGTAATCTTATATTTTCAAATGTACTTTTCTTAATTAAGGTATTTTTACTTTGAGATAATTTTGTATATGTCTCTCAGTATTTCTCAATTGTGAATTCATAAGTACCAAATAAGCCTATTATTCAATGTCTCTGTATAGCTAGCTACTCAGTGTTTATTATTAAGCTAGCTGACTTGTATTTCTTTATAACTATTCAGTGTTTATTATTAAACTAGCTGACTTTAAAACTGCATTGTGGTATTTAACTTTTATATAAAACTCAAGCATTAACTGAGCTTACTGCAAACCACATTGTAGTATCACTTATAATAGTATTTTTGTATAAACTTAAATTTAAGAAATTTATTAATATGGATTTTCTAACTGCAGGTTGTAAAATTGAACATTTATTAAAGGACGAACTGTTGCATGAATTAAGCATTCGTCGATTACCTGCTGAGCCAACCACTACAACAGATGATCTCAGAAAACTTCTGAGACACACAACCAAACTGACTCGTCGAGGCAGTCTAAAGGATATTGACCAATTTGGCGCTTGTGACCAAACTAGGGAACTCTCTGTATGTACTCCCAAGGTCACAAACATTGAAGGTGATATTCCAGAGGATTTGCAGGATAATGTTCGACTTAGAAAACGGTTAGTGTCTCGTAGTAACTATCTTTATGTTGTCTCTCGAGAATTCCAGATTCTAATGAGGGCATAGTTAGGCTCTTAAAACTCAAGGGTTTGTTAGATTGTGGTGCTTCCTGCTCTATTTTAGGAGACATTTGTCATCAATTATTTTTAGACCTAGGAGGACCTATCCACAGACTCAACAAGACTATATACTTATGTGTAGCAAATGGTCATGAATTAGAATGCACAGAAAATATGATGTTGCCTATTACATGCATGAACCAACTTAAATTACTAAAATTCATTATTCAACCTGAAAGCCTTAGATGGTGAATCTCTTGTCAAGTCATGAAAACTTAATTTCTTTTAAATATCTTTGACTGAGAACTGAGTCATGTTCTCAGGTTTATAAAATGTTAGCTTCATCTCAAATATTAATCAACCTGCTTGGTAACTAATTTTGAACTAGTAATTACACTGACATAATTATATAGTTTAGGTGTAATGCTAAATTTGCATTTATGTTATGCACTTCTATTAAAATAAAAAGGTTTGTTGTAACAAATGTATTTATTGATCTTTATTCATCTGAATGAATATAATCTGGTTTACACATTATTAACAATATGATGTATGGTGTGTTACCATGATAAACTTCCTCTAGTAGGAAATCTTCTAATATGGAATTATGCATATTTTTGCTTAATTTTCATTAATAATAACTACCAACTGTACACATTATTATCTGTATATGTTGTGAGTATTATTTAATTCAACACATAGCTGTTGACTTTGTTGCATCTATGAAATGCACTTCTTTAAAATAAATGGTTTGTTGTAACAAATGTATTTATTGATCTTTATTCATCTGAATGAATATAAACTGGTTTGCACATTATTAACAATATGTATGGTGTGTGACGATGATAAACTTCCACAAGCAGGGAATTTTCCAATATGTAATTATGCATATTATTGCCAAATTTTTATTGATAATAACTAACAACGGTACACATTAGTATCTGTATTTGTTGTGAGTATTAATTAATTCAACACATAATTGTTGACTTTAACTTCCTGACACACTTAGTGAAGAGGCGCTGATGTCAGTGACCTTTATTATTATTTTACAAGCTGATGGATTGTAGCTTGTATATGATATCTGATGCTTTGATTTATTACTCAATTCTTAAATTGCATAGTGTAATTTAAATATTTGAAATGTCTTGTTGATTTGGGATTTCATCTCTCTTTGTTTTCTTGCGCTGTAAGAAATTAGCAAATGAATATGTTTAAAGATTAATCTTGCCTTTCACTTGGACTTAAATAGAAACGATTAGGTAGGTAACACCTATACTTTTAGCGAATTATTTTATTTAAAAATTTAATTTTTAAATAAAATAATTCTTTTCACAGGAAAAAGGGTACTGTAACGTTGTTTTTTTACACACAGTTCAAGATTGGCATATAAATGCTTAATCCATAATTCAATAACATTAGTACATTGTTTTCTTATTGATTTCAACTGAAATACTAAACTGCATTTGACAAATTATTTGTTATTGTTGTACATGAAAGGTGGACTGACATTGACATTTGCCCTCACATATTACCGACGCGGTTAGCAGAAGGGATGCACCTACATTCAGACACTTCTTTCTGTACTGGATGATTGAGACAGTGCAATATATAAATCTGTCTTACTTAATTAACTGTTTATTAACAGTGGCAAACAGATGTTAGTATGCTTTGCATTCCTAAAGGAATGCAGCTGTAATTCTTGAAAGAATTTAAATTCTTTTTTAATGTTGAGTTGAGTCTGTGAATAGATAATTCACCTTGAACTTGTATCTGTGAAGGTCATGGAATATATTTGCTATGAACATTTAAAATATTAAAATTTCTAAATTATAATTAAAGTATCTTAAATATAAAATAGGTTTATTTCGTAAAAATATATTTATTTGTTATTTCTCATTTTTTTATGATTACATCTTCTGAAGGGCAATTAGGTCCGGATGTCTATGTTTCATTTAGTCTATGGCTGAATTCTATTGTATGGAATCGTTTGTCAATGCTTTCTTTCTCTTGTTGGTCACGATGGCGGCAGGACGCATGGTGACCCTAAACTTTGAGAAGTGGAGATCAGCACGCTTCAAATATTTTCATAATTGAAGATTAATTAATTAATTAAGTTTATTTTCTTTTTACCCAAATGGGGTGCATTTTTCTACTTGTATAAAAATATCATTCTTAAACCCGCTAATAAACGGGTTCTTCCAATCTTTGGTTATTATCCGATTATATTTTCAACATATGATCTATTTGTTGCTCATGGTTCCCACTAGTGGTCAAACCTTGGCTAGTTGAGTAGCATACTGCGTGGCACATCTTCTATGTGCACGCATCTTCGAACTTGAAGTGGTCAAGCCGTATCTGTTCAAGAAAAAAAACGTGGAGGGTGTCATATTGGGAGTGCATCGTGAGAGATTCCATCCGCTTTCATCACGTCAATCCACCTCGAGGTAACCAGATGCCCGGCTGGAACGTGAGTGCATACCTCCATTTAACGATTTAGTACCTGTATTTTTAAATTTCGTGTGGAACGGTTGGCTACAGCAAGTTAACTACGTAATAGATTTAAGTAACATTTTGTATTTGAGAATTAGTATTACATTAATCATTTTCTTTCTTATAACTGGTAAATTTGTTAAACTATATAAAAGATTTTAATAGGTTACTAATTTTCATGAAAAGAAGAATTTATCGACTAACTAATTTTAGATGTTATAGATTGCGTTGTGAATTACTTAGTATGTTACATTTTTATGCTACTTTGTAATTGCTAATATTATTCTTGTTTTTAATATATACCAGTGACAAAGATTTTAATAATAGTATATATTTACATGATTTGTCTACAGCTTAAGAATTAAATCTTAATCAATATTTTAAATAAAAGGAATACATGCATGCTCATTTTGGTAAATTCTTTGTGGTTTTATTTTGCATCCATCTGAAACTCTGATTGAGTTAGTGTGATGGCGCCCTTGTAATAAGTTGTTCACACTGCTCACCAGGCTACATCGAACCAAATCGTCTGTCCACGCCTTGAGTACAATTGTCGCTGATATCTTGCTCTGCCACTAATACTCTTTAGCTAGTCAATTGTAATGGGCACATTAAATTAGTACAGACAGCTACAGATTGCGACTACTACAACTTTTTATTTAAAAATTGCTGAAATGCTATATCACTTATATATTTACTATGTTCTTAAGATACTGGCATTATAATGTAATCAAGTAATATGTAAAATTTCTAAATTATTAATCTTAGTATTTAAACTCACAAATGTAAATACTAATCATAGATACTAATTTTCTGAACCACGAACCACCATGAACCATGAGTAGTTTTTAGTATATATAAATGACCTTCCTTATTACGTTACAGACTCATGTGAGACAGTCTTATTTGCAGATGATACTTCTTTGTTATTCAAAGTCGACAGACAAAAGTCATGTTTTGACGATGTGAATAGCGCACTCTCCAGAGTCATGTATTGGTTTGAAATCAATAATTTATCATTAAACTCAAGAAAAACCAAATGTATAAAATTTTCGTTGCCGAATGTTCGGCAGGTTGATACTCATTTAAATATAAATGGTGATGTCATTGACTTAGTAAACAATACAAAATTCTTAGGTATTACATTAGATTCACGTTTACAATGGGACCCACATATTGAAGCCTTGGCAAACAAACTTAGTTCTGCAGCGTACGCAGTAAAAAAGATTAGGCTATTAACTAACGTTGAAACGGCAAGATTAATCTACTTTAGCTATTTTCATAGTGTTATGTCCTATGGACTATTGCTATGGGGATCAGCGGCCAATATTGAAAGCATCTTCGTGCTACAAAAAAGAGCGATTCGTAACATTTACAAATTACGGGCTAGAGATTCGCTTAGAGAATTGTTCAAAGAAATTAATATTTTAACTTTAGCCAGTCAATATATTTTGACAACTTAATTTATGTATATAGAAACTACCACTCATACAATAAAAATAGTGATTTACATAATGTAAATACAAGAAATAAAAATAAACTTGCCGTTCCAATGTTCAGGCTCCATAAGACTGGCTGTTCCTTTTTGGGGAAATGTATAAAAATGTTTAATAAGCTTCCACAAAGCATTATTGAGTTGCCTTTGCACAACTTTAAAAATCACATCAAAAAGACACTTATTAGTAAAGCATATTATAAAGTAAGTGATTATTTAAACGATAACACTGTATGGAGCTAGGTGCGGTATCCCAAAAGCCATGCTTGGTAACAACATAATTATTTATTTATTATTTTTTTGTCTTTTCCTTTTGACATTTAATGTGTATGTAAATGTACATACGAAAATATTATATTATGTATGTTAGCTTTATTGTAGCTTTAAGTTTATTTTTTATTTTTTTTTATTTTTTATAAATGACTAATTGTAAATAACGATTAAAAAAGAGAGATAAAAATAAACCCTGAGAGTTTCTTGCCAGTTCTTCTCTAGGGCCTCCCAATTTCCGAACTGGTGGTAGAGTTTGACGTCAATAAGTGCCTGCAAAGTCTATGTTGAATAAAGAATTTTTGAATTTGAATTTGAATTTGAATTAAACATTGTTAGTCTTAAGGAATAGTTAGAACATAGATATAGATATAAATGACTATGACTGTGGGGGACAAGACCATCTGTCCCCACAAAACGGAGAATGAACTTTTCTCCTGATCGACAAACGATATGTTACTTGTAGAATAAAAAATATATAAGGAAATGTAAAAAAAGACAAATACATATACTTTCACTTCTTTACAATATACTATTCTCTCCCTCTTATCCACAATACTTAAAAGAACGTTTTAATTTTCTAAGCAGCGTCAATTACTCGTTAAGGTCATCAGAGAATTTAACTCTTGAATTTCCCCAACATAGCACCAGTTTCTACAGTTCCTCTTTTGCTGTGCAGGCCATTCGGCTGTGGAACTCTCTCCCAGTTTGTATTAGGCGTGCACAAACGGTACATTCTTTTAAAAACCAAGTCAAGGAATACTATTTATCTCTTTAGCTTATACGATCGTTGCGCTACTTATTATCAGCTTGTATTACGTATTATATTTATCCATTTTAGATTTCATAGCGCGTTTCATCTTCATACATACATTTATTTATAAATAACAATTATATCATTAACATAAAGTAATTCTGTATGATAATGCTTATTGGCTGTTCGATAATATTCTGTATAATCATATTTTGCTTTAGGTTAGGTAAGTCGGTTAGCTCATTATTATTTGATTTTAAGTATAATGTTTTGACAGTATATTTTTAAAAATTATTTGTTAATATGTAAGTATCTTACACCCCCGTCTTTCCAGTTCTTTATATCTCTCCGTCCGTAAGTTGTCTGGAAGAGGTCGCTGTTTGAGCGATAAGACCGCCAATTGTACAAGTAATTTTAAGTGTATTTTGTTATTTTCTTCTCTCTGTTTTGTGGTGTATGTACAATAAAGTGTTATCTATCTATCTATCTATATAATACAATCAAAAAAGACTGCGGACCAAAGAGTCCGCAGAAAACCAAAAAGAGTTAAAAAAAAAGATACTGGCAGTTACAATACCAAAGAAAAAACAAATTTGCAAATCTTAAATCAATAAGATGTGCAAAGACTGCAATGTATTTGATTATGTGCATTCAATAATGTTAGGGACAATAACAAATCCTATTTATATTTATATAGGTATATTATATAATAGGAAAGTTAAAGAGATGAAAGTGGACGGGTATGTACGGAGAGGAAGAACGAAGAAAGATGGATGGACTGTGTGAATGATTGGAGAAGGGAGAAAAGGGAAGGGAGCGAGTATCGAAACGGCGAGTGATAGAAGAGAGAGGAAGAAGAACACGTGACAGTGCAAGAGAAAGAATATATATGTATATGTACACATAGGGAAGTGATTTATTTTGCATAATGTTTTTTTTAATGTTCATTTTGCCGTGGAAGAACCATGCTTCGGCAAGAATTGGGCCGACTCGACCGGAGTGATACCACGGCCTCACAGAAAACCGGCGTAAAATAGCGCTTGCGCTGTGTTTCGCCGAGTGAGGGTACCGGAGGCCCAATCCCCTCTTCCCCCCTTATTCCCCTTTTAAAGGCCGGCAACGCATCTGTGACTCCTCTGGTGTTGCGGGTGTCCATGGGCAACGGTTATCGCTTACCATCAGGTGATCCGTTTGCTCGTTTGCTGCCCTATCCTATATAAAAAAATTATTTCTTCGTCATACTAATATAATAGTAATATAATATTAATAGTAAATATAAAAATAATAAGGCGGCATCAGTTTCTTATAATAGATTGTAGTGACGAAGTGAGGTAACGACCCCAGGGCTATGGCTGAAAATCAGCGATTTTTGCTCTTGTGCAAATATTGATGAATGACGAACCTCAATTATTCTGTATGGAAGACAGGTCTGGTTCCCTGTTCGTACCCTAAATTTGTTTTATTTTTCTTTATTTGATTTTCTTTTGATGTGTAATAATTGTTGTGTGTATGTCACTAGACCATATAAAATATCTATATTAATTTGAGTAACACCCAAACATGAAAGACATACGGTTAACTATATGCGTAACATTTCATTGAAGAATGTAATATGGCGAAGGATATCTTTGAAAATGTTATTTTGTAATTAGCATGTATGTTACAAAAATAAATTTTGTCGTATTTAGTGTTAATTTAACAAAACATTTCTAAAGAGCACTTCTTGCTTGGCCTGATATTGAGTTATTCGTCATTTGTCGCGCACATACTTCGTGTAAATTTGAGACCAGTTTTTTTAAGGATGTAATTATCAAAACTGGACTAAATTAAAGTCGGATGGCATGAGAAGCACCACCTTTGAAATAAAAAAGAATCATAAATATCGGTTCGTCTAATCGTAAGTTCTGAGCTAATCCTAAGTTCTGAGAATATCAACACCTCCATTTTGTAATTTGTCAAAAAAAGAACAAGGATCTGCAGAAGGTGATGTTTCAATTGTTACGTCGCATTGTAGGGGGCGCTGCCGTGGTCTTGATAAATTGGCGGAGACGCCGGGGGCGAAACTACAAGTCATTATGCCTTTGATCATCGTTGCCCTCGCCGGCTGCCTCACGGCGTCGAATTGGCGTGGGCGAGGTGTCACGTGAGACATTACATTGACTTACAAAAGTAATCTAACAACTGTTTACAACCAAATTCCACAGTATTATCGATTTGCCATTTCTATACTTCATTATAAAGAGGAAAGATCTGATTGATTTTTGTTTGTTTGTTTGCACTGAATAGGCTCCGAAACTACTTGTCCGATATGAAAAGTTGTATCTCTCTTTGAAAGCTACACTATCTCCGGTAAATATAGGCTATATTTAATTGTGAAAAAAGTTAGGAATCCATACTAGAACTCCAGTAATGTAACCCAAGGTGTCAAAAAAATTACTTATTAAAATTATAAAACAAAATAATGTATTACATCCTTGCAGAGCGTATTATATTATAATCTTAAAAAAATATTGCGATAGCATATGTCAAAACTTTTATTATTATGTCCATATAAAAGTTTTGACTAAATATAAAAGCTCTTTTATTTATACTTTGGAATAAATACTTACCAAATTAATGACTTCATATTTCAGTCTGCTTCAATACCATTATATAACTTTTTGAATTATTCTGAACAATTTGGACATTGAATTGTTTATTTCAGCTACTTTCATAGTGTTATGTCCTATGGACTGCTGCTATGGGGATCAGCGGCTAACATTGAAAGTATTTTCCTTTTACAAAAAAGAGCGATTCGTGCTATTTACTGTTTACGGGCTAGAGAATCCCTAAAAGAATTGTTGAAAGAAATTAATATTTTATCTTTAGCTAGTCAATATATATATGATAATTTAGTTTTTGTATAAAGAAACTATAATAAATTCAATAAAAACAGTGATCTACATAATGTGAATACTAGAAACAAAAATAAACTTGCTGTTCCAATGTTCAGACTCCATAAAACTAGCTGTTCGTTCTTGGGGAAATGTATAGGTATCTATGTTTAACAAACTTCCGCAAGGTGTCATTGATTTGCCTTTATATAAATTTAAAAACCATATCAAAAAGACACTCATGAGTAAAGGTTATTATAAAGTAAGTGACTATCTTAATGATCACACTGTTTGGGAATAGGGACACTATTCATAGAGCCATATTTGGTAACAACATTATTTATAATATTGTATTATTTTATATGTGTATGTAAACATACATACGACTGTAATCGTGTTAGGTGTGATTGTATCTTGTACTATATTGTATTTTTGTATTGTATTATTGTGATTGTTAACATTGAAAAGAGGAGATAAAAAATAGACCTTCAGAGTTTCTTGCCTGTTCTTCTCGAGAAGGCTCTCCCAATTTCCGAACAGGTGTCGAGTCAATATATTTTTTTCTTTTTTTTTTTCCTTATTCGTACGTACGGACAAGGTTTTTGTTTTTTTCTTATTTAAGCTTTTTTTTTGTTTTGTTTGTTGACGTCAATAAGTGCCTGTAAAGGTCTATGTTGAATAAATATTATTTTGATTTTGATTTTTTTTGATTTCATTCGAAAGATATCACAAGTTTAAAAATGTAAGTTATTTGAAAAATGTCGCATGATCGCCGCTCACGCCGCCGTTCGGTTAGACGGCTCCATAATAATAATAAGCGATGTAGGTGTTCTTTATTTTACTCTTTTTTAATGACCCCACGAAAAACGAGAAAGTATGTATGGGAGAGTGTGTGCGTGAAAAATATAAGTTTTGAAATGTTTGTTTAATGTCCGTGTGAAACCGGGCGGGCTACTAGTCTTAATTAAAAATACACTCGTGCTCGTTCATGAATAAAGGTGATATGATAATATGTAGGTTTTTACCCATTATATTTAGAGAAGGCAACAAACTCTGAAGGTCTGATTTTTATTCTCCTCTTTTCATAAACACAAAATAACACGATTACATCTATTTACTCGTACATACCCACACAATAAACATATCCGATATTCATATGTCCGATAAAATAATTATTTATTTAATTGTCATCAATAACAAGTTGTTGTCATTGTAGTACAGTTTTTCATTAGAGAATTAGAAATCCTCTCAAGTGCTTTAAAATTATTATAAGGCAAAGCAAAAACTCTGCAAGTGTCTTGTAGAAAGTTCCACATATCCCCATAAACGTACGTCTAGTGTTTCGAAGCCTGAATGTTGAAACGACAACCTTATTTTTATTTTCCGTGTTTAAATAATGAATTTGGTAATTTGTATAAAATGTTTTATACTTCTTATGAATATAAATGAAATCACTATATCACTGGATAAATGATAGGACTAACAATTCTTTTTTACCTTGCTATTTGGTTGACTAACAGAGAATGTTTTATTGCAAAAATTTACAAAACTTCGCCATTGCGTTAGGCCATTAGATAGGTTTGTATTTATGTGTAAGACATAAACAATACAAGGCATAAACAATATAAGGCATAAACAATACACATGTGAATAAAATTAACTTGTTTATAATTAGACCGTAATAAGATAATGCATTATTCAATTTACTATATTATTACTCACGCCCTTTTTGTTATTGCTGAACAATTGACTCGGCTAAAATTACTATTGCGGTTAAAGTATAGGTACGAGCAATAATAAAGATTTACAAATAAATTAACTGGCCTTAAATGTTATATCATACCTAATTTATTAAAGTGAGCTTTGGTATGTGTGTATTAGCTTCTTTTTGCAAAGACCTGACCATGATGACACGCTTAGCGCAGTGGTCGAGTAATCCGCTTCTACGCAACGGGTCGCGGGTTCAATTCCCACACGGGACAGATATTTTGTATGACCTACAAAAACTTGTTCCAGTCTGGGTGTTTGTGCATATGAGATTTCTATGATTGTGACTGCACCCAAAACACAGGATATAAATCTTAGTGTGGGGCGACGTTTTATTAAAAAAAAGTGTAAGAGTTTCGAAATGAGAAAGTAAACAATCCTTTTATTAGTTTTTTTAAGGTCTTGTACACCTACAAAAATTTGTTCCAGTCTGTGTATATGGTGGAGATCAGGGGAGGTATTGAAGCCTCCCCGAGGAGGGCTCCCTTGCACAGTGGAGCGGAGGCTGGGTTTTCCCGGAAGTCGTCTTCGTTCCCGAGGGCTCCCTACATGCTTAAGGAAGGTCATCGCTGAGGGTTTTAATGGGTAGGCCTACCCCTTCTGGGGAGGAGAGCTCCACACAACCGCCGGCTCTCCGCAGCCGGGGTATGCAATGTTATGCATTTTTGCTCAACGTAACAAAAAACAAAATAGGTGTCTGTGTATGATTGTATCTACGACACAGAATAAAAATCAAAGCGTTGGGCGACGTTTATTTAAATTAATTAAAGATAAAATAACTATGCTGATATTTTTTTATTCGTTACATAGCAACAACAACAACTATAAAGTCAATAACAACAATTTAATAATTGTTATTATAGTTTAATAAAAATATTTTATTTTCTACACAAATAATATAACAGCACACTTTTCAAACCTTTTTGGTATAAAAACCTGTGCCTCGCTCTTCCATCAATTAGGTAGATTCACTGTGATTTTACACTAAACTAAAAGTAATCTGGAACTATTTAAACTGCTTAAATCCTTAAGTAACATAAGATTATTATTTCACAAATACTTGTCTGAGTAATAACCATCACGTACCACACAACCTGAGTAATAACAATATCTACTAATTAAAAATAATGGTAGTTTAATTAAATTTGTTACTCATACATAATTCACTCCAACAAGATCGTTCGTAAACTATCGAAGGCCTACAAGGGAGTCTTTAGTCAGACACAATACTAACAGACAAGGCAACCATTTAATTATGCAAACACATGAGAGACGATATCGCTACATATCTCGGAAGCTAGCGGGCCCGGAACGACGAAACTTGGCACATAAACGCCTTGGCCCACCTCTCCCCACCTGGGGACGCGTTATGGACGAACTTTGATAACGAGCTCGTCAGTGTAGTGCTATCAATGCAAGCGATTTAACTTCATTAGGCTAGCAATTATATGACTTGCTAGTTAAATGGCCTTGATACCTGCTGTTAAAAGGTCATTAACATTAGTGATGCAACGGATCTCTGTTTCTGCTTCCGAAGTTCCGCGCACTTTTCAACATCCGTTTCTGCTTCTATTTCCGCAACGTTTATAACGGAGATTTGAACGGAAGTAGCAGAGACACATGCGCGGCGGGAAAATTTGAATCTATTTCTAATAATAATAATAATAGGCGTAGGGAAGTGACGACCCCATCGCCCGCTGGTGGGGCATTTAATGCCCCTTGACTGCCATAAATGCAGGTCAGTCTCCCTCAGGGCAGCTGTCGGTGAGTTGCGTCACCGAGGGTACCGATGTGCTTCAGGGGGGCGTTTGCCACCCGCCTCTGTCTTGCCTTAACCAGCCGGACAGAGTGGAGTCGCAAGAGGCTCGAAGGGTGGAAGTGTAATAATGTCATAACGCCGACGGCGTCTCGATCGCTGTCGCAGACACACCTCTCTACACCCTTAGCCGTTCACACCAATGTTGCTCTCTTCGCACCAATATTGGTCTGTTTTTTTGGGGGGCCCATTTAGTGAGCGGCGAGTCACCACCTGCCATATTTAAATCAATTAGGAGGCTTTGAGAAGGCAGGTGACTGGAGTCTCTTCCATAGCCCGGTTTTCATTACCACCTAAATCGAAATGCAATAGGCCACAAACGTTTTGACCACTAATGACAATAGTTTCTGTGCATCTAACTAGGTATAGCTTTTGGCTGCATTTTTCATGGTGCAGATAGAGATTAGACCCAGTTGGTACACTCCACGCACACTTTCATTAAATTTCGCTTAAATGGCCTCTACGCGCTGGATATGTATCCCCGCGCAAGCCTTATAAAGGACCGTGTCTTATAAAGATACGTGATTTAAGCTACATAATAATAATAAATATTTGTTACACTTACACCAATTAGCCTAGCCCAAACTAAGCTCTGTAAGGCTTGTGCTATGGGATCTAGGGTAACGGATAGACATACATATATTATACATATATAAATAATTTTCGTAGAAATATATATCAACAACCATGACTAAAGTACAAATGCTCGCATTCATCACACAAACATCTGCCCCCACCGGGATTCGAACCCGGGACCTCAGAGATGGCGACACCTTGAAAACGGTGTACTATCCACTCGACTATGGAGGTCGTCATCGAGATTTAGTGTATTTAATACTTAATAAAGAATTATATTTGTAAATTTGTTTATTTTTCATACTATTTACACTTCCGTTTCTGCATCCGTTTCCGTTTCTGTTTCTGCTAAAATTTACTTTTGACATCTGTTTCCGTTTCTGGTTCCGTTAAGACACTTCCGTTGCATCACTAATTAACATCATAGTGTAAGGTGTCGAAACACCCTCTCCTTCGGTGGAGACGTATATTTGTTATAATGAGGAATCACAACCTAAGTCTATACCGAGGAGCATAAGCCTACTCTACTTATATATTCAATCACGCTGGCCCAGGGCGGATTGGTGGACACTGCTTCGAAGGTATATGCAGGGTGCTCAATATTTTCCATCAGGGATGTCAGATAATTGTAGATATATATGAAATTCAATCATCTGACTCGTAGACCAAATGCCGAGGCGGCACCCAAGCTTCTTACTCATTTACTTACAAATTAAAACTCACATGACGTTGACCAAGCTACATTCTTGATGTAGACAAAATGGCATCATTTTATGCCAAAACTGAAAGTGCCAGCCCTGGCTTCATGTATACTGAGACAAACACCGTCCACGCGCATTGAACAACAAAGAGTTGTCGCTTAGATGAGCGCTATTCGTGCGCACCGAGCGAACCGCAAAAAGTTGCCACAATTAAGGCTGAAGATCAGCAATGAAAAATTGTGGTGACGCGACAAACAAAACGTGATTGCTTCTTTTATTGCCGCTTGAAATATAGCCTCCTTTGTCGCCGATACTCCTTGAAAAACGACACCTCCCCTTAATCTGACGGGCGGGATTAGGCGCAAACAAGAAACAAACAAGAAAAAATAGGCGCGAGGACAAAGCTATTGGCTAATCGCTGGCGGTGATTAAATTTATCAGTGGTCGAGTTATTATAAAGGAACAACAAAACTGTTACGTCGTTTTTCCCCATTGAGATTGTTGTCTCAAAGGGGTTCCACTTCTTAAAGAAGACTTTGTAAACAAATAGCTAATCACGTTCATAAATAAATAAGCATTTATATGACGGCCCATTGGCTGTCGAGCATAACCTATCGAGTATAGAGGTCACAGGAGTGACCTCTGACACAACACGTAGCTACATCAAGCGATGACAGCGCCCAGGTATTCCGAAATCAGTAACACTTCAAAGACCCACTGAGCGCTCGCATCGCGCTCGTAGTTGTATTTAGAGGAATAGTGACCGCACGTCTATTTGACACTCCCATTCTCGATGCGCCATCATGTATTGTGATTCAAAGCACCAAATTGCAGTTTTGTAAGGTAACACTGGTGGGGGCAGATGCTTGTGTGATGAATACAAGCATTTGTACCTCAGTCATGGTTGTTAATATATTTTTAACAAAAATATTTAATATAACATAAATAAACATATAATATAACATATGTCTATCCGTTTCCCTAGTTCCCAAAAAACAAGCCTTATAGAGCTTTCTTTGAGCTAGGCTAATTGGTGCTAGTGTAAGGAATATTTATTTATTTATTTAAAAACCAAGATAGATAAAGAATACACGGTCTAAAATTTGAAGACAATAAAATAACTTAACGTAATGTACAAAAATAATGACGAAAGAATTATTAACGCTTATTTTTTTTTAATACAGGGGAACAAAACGGCATTTTCACAGTTAAATACCTATTGTCTATACTATTATTCTTTAATAATAGAAAGTGAAAGAGTCTATTTGTTTGGATGGAATTTAAAATTTCTATATGTGTGGGATCAATAGAAGAAAAGTATCATCAGAAATCATTGTAAAAGCTTTCATTGCGTGCGCTGTATAGACATAACACAACATTAAAAAAAATGGACAATTGACAGACTTAATGACAAGGGCCTTCTGCCCCAGTTAACAAATAAAACGTGCAGAAGTTATACAAATGACAATGTGCTTTATGAAAATGATACAAATATAACTAAAGCAGAAGTAGGTACAAAATTACAAATAATTTAACTGTAGTAATATATCAATCAATACATAGTATAAAACAAAGTCGCTTTCGCTGTATGTCCGTATGTATGCTTAGATCTTTAAAACTACGCAACGGATTTTGACGCGGTTTTTTTTAATAGATAGAGTGATTGTTAAGGAAGGTTTGTATGTATAATAAATGCATAATATAGTAGAGAAACACAGATAAATTTAAAGGTTTCTAATGTGATGTCGTAAATAAGCACGTTTTTTTGCGCTTATATTGCAAACGCTGGCTGAACCCTACGAGATAGACCAAAATAATGTACTACAGTATTGTACAACTTACAAAAATCCACAAAAAAGTCCGCGATGGTATATGTCTATCTCTTAGGGATAACCCACCATAACAATTTTTTCACTGCACCCGTGCGAAGCCGGGGCGGGTCGCTAGTTCATTAATAAAACTGACCCAATAAAAAAATCTCCCAATCATATTTTCTCATGACAAGCATATACATAATTAAATTTGTATAAGTTTTCACAACAACAGCAGTTCACCAAAATGTAAAAGTTGACATCTGGATTTCAACGTGAAACATGTCGTATGCACATGAGTTGCAAGCTTTTAATTCTCCCTTCTTTCTCCGAGGATCGTCGTCCGGAAATTTTACGAGCCCAACATAGTGCAATAAGGAGCAGCACGATTATATTATCTTTAAATAACTAATATAAAACAAACTGGTTTCATTTTTATGTTTGTGACTTTGCATTTTATGTAAAAATGTTATGCATATAAATATATAGCAAAAAATACTAACAAAATTCAGTTTCTTCTAACGAAAATTTATTTTTGGAATTTCGTAAAATTGTAATATTTGATACATATCAACAGATAATATCAATATAATATAATCAATTAAAATAGAAAGTAAAATTGAGTCTCCTGACCTGGCATATTTTGTGGTCCTCAAATTAGGAAATTGATGAAATATGATATATTTAAAAAAAACTTAGTAATTTAGAAAAATCAGCTTTAAAATCCTGGATTTTTCTTGGGATTTTTTTTGTGAAAACGTGCACAAAATCCTCAAAATGAACAGTTATTTCTTTTTTTCACTTTAAATGCATATAGCATTTTACTTTTATTTATTAGCTTTGTCGCCAACAATGGTGATAAATAAATAAAAATGTTCACTACATTTCCAGGCCATTCTCATTAATAATTGCATTGGTTTTCAGTTCCAAGGCCATTCTCATTAATAATTGCATTGGTTTTCTACAAGTCATTATCTACGATTCCTTAAGGAAAGGTCTATTTTTTCTTTATTAAACGCCCCACACTAGGATTTATATACATGGCAAGTGTAGACACAAACAGAATTTCACATGCGTTTGTGCATGACCCAGACCAGAACAATTTTTTGTAGCTTATATGAAATATCTGTCCCATATGGGAATTGACTCCGCAACCCTTTGCATTGGTATGGCCTAGTTTGGGCATTTCTGTTACATATTACTTTGGCATTATAAAGTTAACTTACTTATAAATTTAATTAAATAGCTTCAATCCTTGTCACTTCACTCAATAAGCCTGTATATTGTTTGACATTTGAAATAGAGTAAGCTGATAGAATATTCCCATAATTTATTTATCTTTAAAAAACAATAATTTTCTACAAATTTTTCACTTACAAGTCACTAGCTTTCTGCCCGCGGCTTCGCCCGCGTTGATTTCCGGTATGGGTCTATAGAGGGTTAAGGGTCATAGCTTTTGCCCACGGCTACTATGCGCAGATGTCGGTTTATGGCGCGCAAGTTTTATCGCGCTTCCCGTGGGACTATCCGTTTTTCCGAGATAAAAAATACCGCAAAACCTTGCTCGAAAATCACTCTAACTATTGATGAAAACCGCATGAAAATCTATGCAGTAGTTTTTGAGCGCAGCCTTTATTGCGCATCCCGTGGGATCTGACGATTTTTCCGGGATAAAAAGTACGCTATTATTTAATCCGGCCTTTTATCTTTACGTCTGCAAAATTGCAAAGCAATCGCTTCAGTAGTTACGGCGTGAAAGCGGAACAAACAAACAAACTCACTTTCCGATTTAGAATATTCGTAAGATAGTCGTTTTGACAATGTTAAACATATTTATCCTAATGTCATGGTCTCCTACTGCACTTGCGTTGACTGTGCAGCCAGCCATCGCCGAGATCGGGACAGGTAGCAATTGAATCCCGGTTGTTTACACGTTTTATGCCACTTTGTGAATAATTCGACAGTTTCCAGCGCGCGGGAATGAAGATTCCAGGATTCCCCGTCAATTTATTTCGCACCTTTATTTAAACGGAGTTTTCTCAATTGCTTTGTGCAGTAAGCATTTGAACAATGTTTTAAGGTAAATTTGATTAAATGGAATTTTGTTCTTTTCGAGAAATATATTTTTTGGTTATTTCTGTGGTTTGTCGTTTCTTTAATAACAATAAATAAAAGCTTAGCAACTACGCTCAACTATATTTTTATTTCTTGACTATATTTATAATTTAGTTATTAAGTATTTACAATACCAATTTAGCAGGTCATAATCATGGAAATTATGATATTTCTTGTTTACTAACAATTTTTATATTCTTTTAAACAACATCTTAAAAGATGCGAATCAACACATAATCTATATTATATATTTTTTTATATTTATCGATCTAGTTATTAATTGATTTATATTTATTTCCCTATTATAAAGATAAGTGTATTATACTTATGGATTATATTCTATTATTTTGTATATTTATTTTCAGTTTCCGATACACACTGCCGTGGGTTGACTGGAGAACGAAATATCTCCTAGAGATAAGTCCATCGTTAGTCAACTTAATTTTATATTATGTATTTTGCTCTCTGTCATAACGTGTATATAAAATAATAATATTTTATGAAATAATCATTCGTTTGAGGAGACACAAGCGCAGGTGAATGAGCTTAGGAACGGCTTTTGTGTGTTGCTCAGTGGGACACTATAGGATAATAAATTAAATTATCTTTTCGTCTACCAATATACTGGTTGGTGGTAGGACTTTTAAGGGCTCGTGGCTACCAGCGTCTCGTTACATTGCATTGTTACATTGCGACAATACGACGTGTACCCAGTTCCTGTATGAGTCAGATCAAGTGAAACTATTTAAGCAAATAGTAAGTGGATACAAATGTACAATCAACAAAATAATAATGAGCCTAAAACAATACGCGATCCCATAAATAAGCGGCAAACATCCGAAACTTTTATCGCACACAATCGCTTAATAATTACAACGCTTTCAGCGCGTACTAAAATTGCGCATTTCGGATCGTTCGAATCACCCCATAAATACATGTAAACGTTCGCAACAAAGAGACGTTTCGCAGCGTTGCATCGCGACAATAAATCTGCGAGCGTACAAACAAGAAATAACTTTCACGGCTGAAAATATCAAATGTAAAATGTAAATTTAACTACCTAATACGGGCTTAAGGCAGATGAAACTGCGCTCTTGCTGTTTATTTGGAGTTTGAGTGGTGTTTTTATGCGAGTGTCGCGCGAGGGAAATAAAAACGTCTGCCTCGTAGGAGCGCTAGTTATGAATGGCCTATGAGCACTCCGATGCTCAAAGATCAATGTTCGCTTATTAGCGCAGACGGTACGGTTGTTTTTCTTTACATTGTTCCGATAATCTTTTGGCACCTATGAACGTTAACTGTGACGAGGGGGAGGTAGATGTAGTAAGTGTTAAAACAGAATGTTAGTTTTTATGTGCTTTGTTGACAATAGTTGTATTTAATTATATAAATACCTTCTATTTATTAATGTTAACTTAGTAAGTATTATTTTAAAGAGAGGGAAAATGTAATGTTTACAAGTTAACCTCGAGATATTTTTGTTGTCAAATAAGCCAGTCTGCGATAGTTCTTGTATCATTGTGCATACATTAAAGCTATTGTAGCTTTTTACATTGGCTATAAAATAACGTTATTTCCATTTGTAACTTTGCATTTTATTTGAAAATGCTAACATAATATTCAACTAGATAAGATGCTGCAATAGGCTTAAAGCGTCAAGTCTTAAAAGATTCAGTTTCCGAGTACTATTGTTCTAATCGAACATTTCAACTTCACTTTTCAACTTTTATTTTGTAAACATAGTACAAGTAATATTTGATGCACATCTGCTTCACATGTTTAAGGTCTCTTTATATATTTTAAAATAGTAACTACAATAGCGAGAAATAACTGGAAGGAAAAGGCAAATGATAGAAACATGTGGAGAAAAATGGAGAAGGCCTTTACTCTGTAGAGAGGCCCTTAGTAATAAAAGTTAAATAATATTATAATATTGTATGATTTCAATCTAATGATCCTAAACAAATTCAAATTTAATTCTTATATAATAATATATTTGCATGCGATATCAATATATAATTAATTTATTGTTATTAAATGTAAACTTGACTTTATTATTATACAAATTTTAATGACGTATTGTGATCTAAATTTTAATTGTAATATAATTATTATTATTTTTTGAATCGAATATCATTTAAAATAGGCACACTGAACAGATAACTGCTATAAAAGGAAATATTTAGATGTTCTGATGACAAGAATCGGTGATCATCTATGTCATCTACGCAGGAATTTGTTTTTCTTACTCCTCTGATCATCAATAATTTAAACAAACTAAGCATCAATATCACTACGATAGCTAGCACAAAAACAACACAAAACACAACTACACAAATTAAATAACATTTCAAATAGAGTGAAACCAGTCCAGCAAACTTTATTTACGTGACTAGATGCATATTCAACAATTTGTCGTGAAACAAGGCAAACCCTTTTATTTCCTGGTATCGCCTGTGTACGGATTGTATTCTAAATTTTAAGAATAAAGCTGGGTGGTAGCTACTAGGATACATAGCTTTCATTACCGTGCATGCATCGTATACAAAATAATATTATTATTGTAAATATTTTAAACATAAATATTTTAGTGTTTTAGATTTCTAATAGCGTTGAGTCTGTGGAGAATAAGACTTGCTAGATGTAGTAATCGCTTACCACCCGGCGACCTACATGCTATTGCGTCTCCTTTTTAGTATAAAAGAACTTTTAGACATTGCCTCCTCTGCACTCCTACTCTATGCCAGTTGTCTTTGAGGTGGCGTTGCATCGCAGGCCGTTTGCTTGATATAATGCACGTCGTCGACCGTTATTGCTCCAACCTACTTATTTATAATTGTTGCTGTCTGTGCCAGCCTCTGTAGGCCTCTGACCTCCCCTCCACCTCCACTGCAGAGCAGCCTAGAAGGGAAACGATATGGGGGACGAGAGGTCAACGTAGGCTGGTCGTTCTATGGCCAAGGGTAAGCTCTCAAGAGGAGCCAGTTAGGTCGGCACGGGCAATTTGGTTTTCTTTCATGTCGCCAGTTAGTGCGACCTTTATTGCGTTTACCATGTACATGCAGGCAGTTAAGATGATGTAGCGCTGGCTTCATGGCTTATTGTCGCTACACGATTTAGCGATTTCACAATTTACCTTTGGTGTAATGGACATGAACTCGTGCGTGACGGGAGGATAGTTTTTGAGGTTTTAGACATTTATTTTCTCATAAAGAATTTGCAATTTACTTATATGATAAAAGTGAGAAAATAATAAACAAAAAAAATCAGACGACTTGCAGCAAATAAAATAAAACTTTTATGTAGGTAAAAAATGTATGTAAAAAAATTATTTCATCATTTCTGAGACTGGAGAGAGAAGCACATGCGACAAGCTTTTACTATATAGTTTAGATAAGTCTAGATTACGTACCTACATAGTTCATTATTGCAATATTAGAGTCCTCGTAAAGGCTCTTCCATTATCCGACGGTACGTAGAGTCAACTTGCATTAGGCGTCAATACGTAATTGCGATGAACTATATGTGCTAATCTAAATATATTAATATTTTTTTATAACAATATATATGCATATTATTTATAATAATTTATTTTAGACCTTAATAAAAGGGGCATTTAATTTGATATTGTTAAGGACAGGCGCTTGAAATTGGTTTATGAACCTGTGCTGCAGGTCACCTAGGGCCGCCCTTACAAGACATATATATATGTTTATAATAAAGCATATTGGTGTAATATACCTATCTGATTACTATTAATAAGTTATCTAGTTGAGTTTTAGCTAATTATCTATAAATGTATTGTTTGGTGTGTATGAGCTGCAATGGACTGTAGGTGAGTTTAATATATAATCAATCTTTCGTTCAAACATAACAGCTTACTTTGATTAGTACATAGTTTCGGTGTCGCCAGTAGCCATATGGATCCTATTTATTATACATATAAACATATATATTTTATTCCTTACCCGCGTTCGTGAGCCACTATGGGTGCCAGATAAAAAACAGCACATAACGCAATTGTTTTATATTAACACGTAACTTAATATTTATCGTGTACATTGTGTGCTGAATAAAGAAGTTTATTATTATATGTTTATTTAATTAATATTGTTAAATTTAAGTTTTTTTACATATATACATAAAATAAACATATATACTATAAGAAACTTAAACATAATATTATAAATGAGTTCTTTAATTATGATAATAATTTTTACCTTCTTCGATTTTCATCATTCGTGTCTTGGGTGCAGTTGCTAACTTAAGTTTCACATGCATATACGCCAGAATTGTAACAAATTGATAAATTGACGGTGATGAAAATCCATTCAAGCCGCAGGGCCCTAATAGCCTGGGCTAAGGCCAAGCTTAGTCGGTAGGTCGCGTGGTTAGACCGCTCTAACATATGTGACATGAGAAGTCACAGTACCCAGTCACTTCCCTGCCTATATTAACATTCAGATCAGAACGCAATACTACAAACTTCCCATTTTGCGGCAGAAATACGTAAGATGGAGGTTCTCAGCAGACAACCCTGGTATAGAGTCATATATGACCAGGTCATTAATGATATATTCATAAATGCTTCACTCTAACTTTTTTCCTTCTAGGAATAGGCAAAGGCTACTAAAGTCTGCCATAACTACTTGTGAGGTAGTATATAAAATTTTCTATATATAACGTTTCCCTCCGTTATATGAATGATAAATAGACTCTACATTAAATAGCTTTCTGTATAATTATCAGAATATGCTATATACTCAAAAATGTAGTCATAATGCATTCTTATTTTTAAGTAAAAATAGTTTCTTCTCTCCATAAAATAACAATTTAATGGCCAAAGCGCAGGCGGCTCTACATAAAATGAAAAGATCGCGGGGTGCCTATGGCGGCGTGTCGGCGAGGCGGCTCTACTACGCGGGAGGTCGCAGGCTCTTTTTCAAACAAACGGCTTCTTGCCGCCGGTTGAGAAATACTGATGCTTTTGTAAACACGAACTTTACATTACATAATTTGTTTCATTAACGAATTGTTTTTGTTACACCAGCAAAACATCCAGAAAACTTAAATAAGCTTTTGATATCAATCAAGTTTTTCTACGAAAATACCCACTATTACGAGTGTAAAAAATTGTTTATTTACAATATAGGTATTTAAGTTGAAACCATTATTATCAACCCAAGTAGCCAAGTAGTCCTGTGGTCCTGTTTCAAAGATCTCTACATTTGGTACCGCTCTATTAGCAACCATCGGCTTTCGTCTTCAGACACTAGCTCGCGTAACTTTATGAATACAGCACAACCAAAATAGATCTGTCGATTTCTGGAAATTGAACCTACTGGGACGATGCTTTCCAGGTCAAACACACACGTCACCAACCTCTGCTGTTGAATGTAAAACTTTCTTTTCTTTTCTAACAATTTTTGTTTTGTCCATGTTCATTTTAAGATCCCGTTGTTGGAAAACTCTATTGAGGTCTAAAGTGTATCAAGAGGTTAGTGTTATTGTATAGATAGACATGATGTTTTATTTTTTTATAATATAGGATAAGGTAGCAAAAGAGCAAATGGATCACCCGATGGTAAGCGATAACCGCTGCCCACAGACACCCGCAACACGAGAGGAGTCACAGATGCGTTGCCGGTCTTTGAAATGGGAATATGCTCTTTTTTGGAAGGTTTCGATATCGCATCGGTTCGGAAATTCCTGAAAAAACGCACTGTGGTGGACTCCCAAGCGTCTAGGTGATGAGGATGAATGTTGTGTCACGTAGAACGGTGACGAAAACTAGCAGCAAGAATTTGTCAGTTTTGATTATATATGTAATAATGTAGTGTTATGACAATTTGGATTCTGATTTAAAATTATTAAATAAATATTACATGCACATACATAAATTGGTAGATCATCTTTTTGCATTAGTAAACATAAATATCAAACTTAGCTGCAAGTGCTTTAAAATAATACTTCCCTATTCAAAAATTCAAAAATTCAAAATTCAAAATTCTTTATTTCTTAAGCCTTATATTTAATTATACATACAAATTTTCTGAGATCCTCCCAGTAAGCTTCAGTAGAAGCCTGTAGTAGGGGGTCTCGCTCTTGATTACAAATTTTATTATATTATTTTATTATTATATATTAGGCTACAGTAACCTATGGCAAAATTACAAAAAAGAAACAAAAAAAGTAAAGGTGAAAATAGCTGAAACTTAAAATTAACAAGTGCATGCGTGGCGTGCATGTGTGTGTGTGAAAGTGTGTGAGGGTGTGCGTGTGTGTGAGAGAATGAATGAATACTTCCCTATACAATGTAATTGTCAGGATGTGTCGTCAATAATGCATCTCAAACCGTCACAATGCAATAAATATTTTTTGACAGTCCTACTAAATTATTATGTAAGACGTGATTGTTATATGTTTATGATATTTCATTAAAAATTAAATTTTTATATTTCCGTAATGTGACTAAGTTGGAAATATGTGTACTGTTCTAGTTATGTGCCGTTCATGCTACAATGTAGCATGCGAAATATATATTAATAATAGATTCTATTCTGTTTTTTTATGTCGAATAAATAAAAAGCCTAATTTATAGCGTGGTATATATATATATTATAATTCCATTTTCCAGGTTATTTTTAAAATGGCGACCGGATTCAGTAGAACCAATCTCGGTCAAAATGCACCATTAAATCGACTTATGAGAGAATTTAACAGTTTATCAAAGTCTACTGAATTGGATTTGTTCGCGGATGGCATCCGCCAATTTAAAAAGTCTCTTTTATAGTTTTTGTATAGGTTATTTGTATTTATTTTAAATAAGAGAGGTACTCATTAGTTCCTCTTTAGGTACTAGTTAGTTTTAAGTTATTTGTGCTTGTCTATTTCTGTCTTTGTTTTCATTTTAATTTTTTAATTTTTTCTTAGTTTTTTTTTTTATATTTGGGAGTTACTCTTAGAAAAAATAAATGCTGTCATCACCTATAATTATAATAGCATTAGGCTAGAGCATTTAACATGATTATTATTCGTTGGTGTAAATGTTTATTATGTTGGTGATCTATAAATAAATAAATAAATAAATAAATAAAAATATTTAAATTCCTTTATTTAATTCCTCTGTGATCCTTATTTGTCGCAGAAACTTTCTATTATTATCTACATTTAATATTGATTTGTTGCACTACATTAGAATCGAGTTTTATTATATCCTTTTTTGAATGTACAGTAGACTTATTTATTAAATATGTTTAATTATTGAGATAACAGCAACTTCAGTCAGTAGATGCGCACCTCGCGGAATTTTAATTTACTGAAGCGCCCCAACTCTCAAGGAAACCGATTAATTTTATTGCCCCAGCTAATTCTATCAAAGACCCCGCCGCTTTATAGAGCACAACAAAATAAGACCCTTAAAAACTAATGTTCAGCCTTAAGTCCGCCGCAAATACCTCTTTGTGACTCCGGAGAAGCTGCGCGCCGTTGTTCTCAGACCTGGCTGTGCTCGATTCTCTTTATAAAGCTGGAACACAAGGGAAATGAAACCTTAACGATTTATTATTACAGTTGAAATTTCCACGCAATAAGTTCACAACTTCAGCGGAGTAAGACATCTTCTAGATTAAAAAGTTGGAGTCGGTCGCGCGATGTCATTGTAAGTGGAAAATGAGTTAAATAAGGCAATACATTTTAATTAGGACGAAGGGATCTTCCCTTTATTCCTTGCGCGATAACTCGCCGCGTCCTCTATTAATTGAATTTCATGTTTAATTAACTCAGCCCGCTCAGATAATCCGGCCGATCTCGCCCGTTGCCGAGTCCTGATTGAGTTCGGACTTTTGACAATTGCCAAGTTTTTCGGCGGTACCTTGGACCACTTTGATCTTCGCTGCGAGCATTGATCCTGAACGGAAGGTAATGAGAACGTAATTGTTTCCTGCCCTCTTTGATGGTGCTTGAAGTATTAATTAATAAACTTGTTATTATACGTGGCGGTGTAGATAAAAATATGTCGGACTGCCAGTTAATTCATGTCTTTATTTTCTACTAGCTTTCTGCCCGCGGCTTCGCCCGCGTGGATTTCGGGATTGGGTGTATAGAGGGTTAAGGGTCATAGCTTTTGCCCACGGCTACATATACGCGGAAGTCGGTTTATGGTGCGAAGATTTTATCGCGCTTCCCGTGGGACTATCCGTTTTTCCGAGATAAAAAATGCCGCAAAACTCCTCAAGAATCACTCTATCTATTGATGAAAACCGCATAAAAATCTGTGCAGTAGTTTTTGAGCGAAGCCTTTATTGCGCATCCCGTGGGATCTGTCAATTTTTCCGGGATAAAAAGTAGCCTATGTTACTCGGGGAGAATGTAGCTTTCCAAAGGTGAAAGAATTTTTGAAATCGGTCCAGTAGTTTAAGCGTGAAGAGGTAACAAACAAACAAACAAATAAACAAACAAACAAACACACTTTCGCATTTATAATATTAGTTGGGATAGCAAAAGTGTATATATTCTTATTAAATTAATTAACTGTGATCTCTGCATATCCCCATAGGAAAGAGGCGTGAAAATATGCACAAATATTATTAAATTGACGGTTACTCTTGGTGCGGTAGCCAGGATGAATGTTAAAATGGCTAGATAATTCTCGTCCCAGCAATGTGAGAGTTTGACATTAATATAGCTACCGTGATTTGACATTCGTCTGCAAACGATATCGATAGCGATTGCAGCAATTTGGTATTGGCGCGGTTTGATTAAGGCTTAGGATTTAATTCTACAAAAGTTTAATGTGTTATTTAATATTTTCATTTATCTTCAATATAAAAATACAAAAGAACAAATACAGTATCTTAACGCGATCCAACGTTCAGCCTAATGCACCGAGATAATCCCGCATTAAGTGGCTCTCGTCTTTGGCACTTAAAAGATCCAAAAGTTGGCTCCACCTTGGTTTATGGACGAGGTTCGCTTCGCGCATATCCCGCCCGCCCGCGCTGTCTTAGGGCGGATTTTGAAGTTTCAGGGAAAGATAACGTAATTATTGACTCACCATTAATTTTTGAAGTGTTTGAATTTGTCGATCCATTATCCGTTTCCGGTCTCCGTACCAAAAAGGAAGAACCCTTATGATGTTAAATAAATAAAAATACTAGAAGCTTATATTAAATGTATATTTTTAGTAAATTTGTATACAGCAGCGGACTTAATACCAATGGTGTACCAGTCATCCTTTGAGTATGGCGTGGAAACGGAAGTAGATATAGTGTAAGAACAATAAGATAAAGTATTATTAATGCTGGTTATAAGCATTAAATATATAATGATATTTAGTTGGTCTGTCACATATGGCATTCTGCCGCAAGCATCGAATAACTTCCTCGCGGCCATTTAACCTGTATCATGTATCAGATATATCCAGCAAGGAGTCCTTATCGCCCGTCCAGGGTTCTGTGGCAATCTTAAGGGTCTAATTGCCATTAGAGGCCCTCTGTCCCTCCGACATCATAAATGTGAATTATGGCGGTATCAGATGAACGCTAATCGCGAATTACTTTGATGTTATGGTGAATAATTGTTGATTTTAATAGCCTCTATTAATGGGGATGATGGTATTACGCTATCACCAAACAACTCTTTAAATTCATTAATAATTAAGTTCGCACGTAACTAATTACAAAATTGTTTTTAATGGGAGAGTTTACTAATTTCATATTTAGAAAAAAAAAATAATATGAAAAAGAGTTCTTTGGATAAAGTATTGTTTGTGTACTTTATTGTATAAACAACACAAAATATTAAAACTAAACTTAATCGTTCACGCGTTATATCGGAGTTTCTAAAAGGAAATATAGATTTTTCCGCCTTTAAAACTATTTTGTGTTCTTCACCGCGTGCTAGCATTCTCATATCGCATTACATCGGAATTGCAGCTGTTTTATTAACCAGTGTTAAAAGTATCCATATGTCCTTCTTCGGGTCTTAAGCTGTCCCTATGATAAATTCGCTCATGCGTACGATAAATTCTAGAATCTTCTAAACCTACGTCGCAGATGACGAAAGATAGAGCTAACATTGTATGGCCATCTCTGTAAATTAATATCCAATTGCATGTGCCAGGACGCAGTGCACTTTGATTGTGATGTGACCTATATAATGATGTGCGAACATTCGCATCTCAGCCCTATTCTATACAGTTGCGAGCAAACATATGCGTCCGCTGGGAATAGTTTGCTTGTTTTACCGATGTTGTATGTTAACTAGCAAGCACTCTACCCCCTGAAGGTGAGTGGTTAGAGTTGGCTACAATAGATGTGGTTTTACTGAAATTCGCAATAAATCATCACCTCCCACAAAAACCAGAGTATACGATACTAATATGAGATGTAAAGTTACAGAACTCTGTCATTTCACTGTTAATTTTACTCTTCATTGCGGATCACACTTTTTTATTTTCTCTCAGGACAGAGAGGCTGAGAACCCTCACGAGGAGCACGAAACGTGCCCAGGATACCATCGCAACAGCAAGTGGTAGTGTGATTATGTCGGCCTCCATACCGGCCAGAACAGTCTGACCAGCGTGACCTACGGACTAAACTTAGCTTTATGCGTAAGTTCTAAGAACTATATCGGCTAATCATGAGGAAATCACAGTAAATCGAACACTGCTTTTAAAATTGTATTAATATTAATTACTTAAGTAATAAAGTACGTCCCTGTATGCAAAAGTAAATAGAAGTGTGAAATAAATAGAGGCTTTTTTGTATTTCATTGCTTATTTTAAGATGACAAATATCAAATATTTTTGTTCTTAATTAAACTAATTATTATGGAGTAATCATGTATTCTTTCCTTCGCATTGAACCAATTCGACGATATTATGAAAACAAGAAGTTAAAAATTACAATTTTTAAGTTGTGCAGTTGTCTCATAGGGTGACTACTTATTTTTGAAAGTACGTGTATTTTAAATTAGTGCTCAATCAAAACGAAGCCGAGGCAATAATTCTCTCCTTGAATATTATTGACTCATCTATATTGACATCTTAGATCAACTGTAGGTATACGGGTCCTTAAAATGTTTCATAAAAATAGTTCGAAGTGGAGAAAAGAACTAAAATGTTCCATTTTTCAAAACAGATTGTTATTTTCGTGCTATGGCGGTTGCGTAATAATAATAACTCACGACATATACGGACCTTCTGGTCACGCCATCTATTTGCATGTTATGAACACTAAAATCTAATCAAAAAATTTTAGAATCACTTTTGGACGTCAAAGATCCTATGCCATTAGTTTACAAGTTTACGTCCTGGAGACCTTGTATTGAAAACAACCAGCAAGAAAATCAGCAAGGATTACTTTTTTCCCCATGTATTATTACAGACTCGTCAAGTAGAAGATGGCCTCAGATAAATAGTCAGAACCCAACTTTCCTTACAAGTTTAAACAAGTTCACTGTGTTATTTATTTACTACTAGCTTTCTGTCCGTGGCTTCGGCCGCGTGGATTTCGGGATTGGGTCTATAGAGGGTTAAGGGTCATAGCTTTTGCCCACGGCTACATATGCGCGGAAGTCGGTTTATGGCGCGAAGGTTTTATCGCGCTTTCCGTGGGACTATCCATTTTTCCGAGATAAAAAATACCGCAAAACCTTGCTCAAGAATCACTCTTTATCTTTACGTCTGAAAAATTTCAAAGCAATCGTTTCAGTAGTTACGGCGTGAAAGCGAAACAAACAAACAAACAAACTCACTTTCCGATTTATAATATTAGTAAGGCTAATCAAAACATTTGGCAATGTAACTACTGCGAACAATAAGGCTTGTGTTATATGAGGATAACGGATAGACATTTATATATTAATCATATATAAACAATATATTTTTAGAATAAAAATATACACCAAACCAAAGGTCCAGTACTTTTTGAGTTTATTCGTTACATACAAAAATACAAATCTTTCCTCTTTATTTAGTGTAGATTATGCAATATAATTTTAACGACCTCCATGGTCGAGTGGTGTTCACCGGTTTCAAGGTGTCGCCATCTCAGAGGTCCCGGGTTCGAGACCCGGTGGGGGCAAATGTTTGCGTAATGAATGTGAGCATTTGTACCTTAGTCATGGTTGTTAATATATATTTCTATCATACATGTATAATATATGTATGTCTATCCGTTACCCTAGATCCCATGATACAAGCATTTCAGAGCTTTTTTACCGTGGGAGAGCCATGCTTCGGCACGAATTGGGTCGGCTCGACCGGAGTAAAATAGCGCTTGCGCTGTGTTTCGCCGAGTGAGTGTGGGTACCGCAGGCCTAACCCCCCTTATTCCCCTTTATTCCCCTTCTTCCTTTTTAAAAGGCCGGTAACGCATCTGTGACTCCTCTGGTGTTGCGGGTGTCCATGGGCAACGGTTATCGCTCCGTTTTACCATCAGGTGATCCGTTTGCTCGTTTGCTGCCCTATCCTATAAAAAAAAGCTTAATTTAGGCTAGGCTAGGTGTAAGTGTAAAAAATATTAATTCAAAATAAATACATAGTAATGTTTTAAGTACCCCATTAATTAATTAATTTTCATTATTGTTCATTATGAGAAAGAATAACGGAGTTGTTCAGGGCGCTATGAATGTAATTTTAAATATTTCTACTTTATTTTAATTTTTTTTCCGTTTCTTCGGTTCCGATTCGTCTTGCCATCATACATCATAATCATCCGATTGGTTTATGTTATTTTCTTTTTCCTTTTGTGATTTTTTTGTAATACTCTAATATGTGTGACTGTGTATATTTTGGTGTATGTTGTGACTGCCTTAAAAAATTGTTATATTCAATAGGTTAAGGATTTGTAATATTTTGGATGTAATATTATAACAATTGCTGGTAGTCCTACTTACAATAAATAAATAAATAAATTATGTTGTTGTTTGAAGGCGAAATTTTCATCAAGCACGTGTCTACTTATTGTAGGACCATCTTCGTAGTTCATCACGATAAATATAAATAAAACAGAATACATCAAATATTTTATTGTCACAATGAAACCATTACTTTCTCGGAAATAATCCTCGCCCATTGTTTCACTGTTCAAACACTTCTCAAGAGTTATCTCCTTAACTGCATTTCGGTGGAAAAGTTCCACCCCTTCAAAAACTTTTATATTATCATTTGGAGCCAATTTATATGGCGGACAATAGTTGTCAGAGCAAGCGGTGTGCCGTGTACGCGGCGTGAAATCGCTCGGTGCGGTACGGTACGCGCTTCCTTTGTGAGGGCGCCATTGTTTTTAATGTTTCCTTCGGTGGTGATGAGATGGAATGTTGTTAATCATTTCCAGTACATAGGTAGGGCTAGGGCTGCCCAAAAATTCAACTAAACAATATAAGTTGCATTAGATTTAAGCTGGCACGGGTGAATAAGTAACAATAACTGTTTTTAAATTTTGAAATAGATCTAGATTAATTTAAATTAAGGTGGTTTTTAAATAATTTATATTAACAGCATTCTAATGGCGAATGATTTTTTGAAATCGGTCCAGTATTTCCACAATCATCCGTCGGATAGAAATAAAATAAATCGCACTATTCCTGGAAAAAGGAAGAAAGTGATTTTCACCTACTTTTCAGGAGTTTAAAAAAACTGTCTTCAACTACACGTGTTATTTAATTTAGGAACAGATTGATATACTTCGAGATAATCTAAATTAACACGGTTACTTCTTTATTCCACGAAACACATCGCATATTTGCAGGGGTAACTACAATTATTGCTTTTTAGTTATGTATTTTGAAATATATTAACTAATTTAATTCTACTTACGGCGTTGTACTCTCTTATATTTCATTATAGTCTAGAGTTGTAAGTCTAATCACGTTGTTATTTAACGGAAAATACTTTTTTGAACATAGAATAATTAGAATTACACAATAGTCCTAGATTGTAATATAAATATTTTTGTAAATTTTCTTTTAAAACTTACGTAAACATAATTATGACTATATCAGCGGGATAATTCTAAAACGAATAAATGTAAATATGCATGGAATTTTATGTTTTTTCAAGTCGCCAAATTTTTGTATTTTTGCATTTATTACTTCATTTTTGTCAATAGCTTCACGAGATTTTGAGCTTTATTTATGTAATAAAACATTTTCGACGCAAGTTTAGTTACGACTTTTTACACGGATAGTGCGAAATATTCCATATTTTTATCCCCTTTGCGGTTTACGTTTTGCAAACGTTGAATGTCGTATTTACTTTTATCTAATCAACAGCTTTTTTTTTGTTTCCCTGAGGAAAATGCATTAAATTGCATACCCCGGCTGTGGCGAGCCGGCGGTTATGTGGGGCTCTCCTCCCCAGAAGGGGGAGGCCTACCCACTAAAAACCTCAGGGATGGCCTTCTTCAGGCATGTAGGGAGCCCCCGGGAACATTAAGCTGCTTCCGGGAACCCCCAGCCTCCGCTCCCCTGCCTAGAGGGGAGCCCTCCTCGGTGCCTAAAATATAAGTTTCAAACTTTCACCTTAAAAACGATGTAGTTTCCAAACAAACTTTCATTCTGAGTGGTCACTACACCGGTTTCAGGTGTTGCCATCTCTGAGGTCCTGGGTCCGAATCCCGGTGGGGGCAGATGTTTGCGTGAGGAATGCGAGCATTTGTGCCATAGTCATATTTATATATGTATATTATATTATATGTATGTCTATACGTTCCATAACGCAAGCCTTACAGAACTTACTTTGGGCAAGGCTAATTGGTGTAAGTGTAAGCTATATACACTTACATAAACATATTTCAACCCCTTATAAAACGTTCCCAAATTTCATTTAAATCGGGGTTCCATTCAAGCCGTAGGGCCCTTATGGCTCAGGCTGAGTTTAGTTGGTAGGTCACGCGATCATCGGACCCTTGTGACACTTGCCGTTGCGGGGATATCCTGGGTACGTTTTGTGCTCCTTGTATCGGATTCTCATCCTTCCTCTCCTGAGGAAAAATAAAAAGTTTAAATCGGTTCAGTAGCTTTGGTGTAAAAGCGCGACAGACAGACAGACAGAGTTACTTTTGAATTTATAATATAAGTAAGGGTAATATAATAGTTCTCTTATTATATTCTAAATATATTAAACATGTTTATTGTATTTTAATATTATAGTGATAGTATTTTCAAAGAAATTTTAGAAATAGAGATTTTAAAGTTTCTTCCTTGCCTTTGCCTTTTTCGAGATGGCTCTTTCAATTTTCGCAAATGGGTAGTCATTATTTTTTATCTTCTTATATATAAAAATGAATCGCAAAATGTGTTGGTAAGCGCATAACTCAACAGCGCCTGAACCAATTTGGCCAATTTTTTTTTTATGTTCGTTGAACATCAACGGTGGTTTTTAAGGCGGATAGTCTTTAAAAAATTCGAATAATTATCGGAAATACCCTAACCCTTTTTTCCCATACAAACGTTTTCTAACTAAACCATACAGTCAATTTGAGCTTTATTGTTATTGAATTGTATAAAGTTTATATTGCAAGCACTCACTGTTGTCACTGTCTAAACAATGTAGGTGTGTTTCTAACATCAAAGAGTCAATTTGCGCTTTATTAATGCTATACAAAGTTGAAATTCAATCAAATCTATCAGACAGTGTGCGTGTGTGCGTTGGGGCACAGAATACAAAATTGGAGGATTTGATGTCACGTTCCAAAGTTGAATAGTTTTGAATGCTTATATATGTTCTATTTAATATTTTTTTTATTTACAACGCCCTACCACCAGGGTAACGGTTCTGTACAGGAGAATTTTTTGCCCTGACTATAAAATAAATAGGAAAAGAAACTGCTACTTTACAAATCTTTTTGACAGGACAAAATCTGTCGGGTCCGCTAGTAACATATATAATATATTAAGAATATTAAGATAGTATAGTTAGCTTTTAAGTCCTTTGTATTCTTTTATTTTATATTTGTTTGACGTAATTAGGTACATGTCTATGTTGAATAAAGATTAATTTTATTTTTTTATTAATTCATTAAGGCTTTCAGGCAGAATCTTAATATAGTCATTAGGTGGGCTTTAATCCTGAGTCCATCATAAGCACCCGTAGACTGGGGGCTTCCAAAAATACTTCCACTTATCCAAGGTCAAGCTGATATTCGGGCTGTTCTTTTATAACTCGTGGAACATTAACGCTTTAAATTATTAATAAATTAGTATAGATTTCATCTCAATACATATTAAACACATGGGCATTGCATTTCTTTTCATTAACATAAACGGAACTTCATTTCGAAACAAACGTTAGAAATCGTAAAACCGGCATAAAACGTCACTTGACGATTGGAAGACATTTTCGATAGTTTTTAATTTGTTTACTAACTTTTAAAAGCACAAGCGATCGACTTATCGCCGAACGGTTTACGATGCTAACTCGAAGGAAGCAATTAAAAATCGAGTAAAGTTTTAATTGGTTCAGCGGAATAAATCATGTCGCGTTCGTAACGTGTCGGAGAGAAGTCGCAGGCACTATAAAAGTTAGTCGCACTACAAAAAAATGCACTAAACTTCAAGCTACAGTGAAAAAATGACTTCCTACACGGGTGACCTGATTAAGGGTGGTGTACGGCGAATAATGTGTATTTTTAATTTATTTTCGATCGTATTTATATATCTAGCCAAAGACGGATGGACGAGAAAGAAGAAGAATCTTTGCTTTCTTTTAGAAATACCTTTGAGTTTCTCCAGAAGACTGCCCAGGTTGTCTTAAGGTGTTTTCTTTCAGACCTGGGACTTTTAACAAAGTATCATTCGCTTTCGTTTTTATATCGAACTAGCTTTCTGCCCGCGACTTCGCCCGAGTGGATTTCGGGATTGGGTCTATCATAGCTTTTTCCCACGGCTACATATGCGCGGAAGTTGGTTTATGGACTATCCGTTTTCCGAGATAAAAAATACCGCAAAATCTTGCTTAAGAATCACTCTATCTGTTGGTGAAAACCGCATGAAAATCTGTGCAGTAGTTTTTGAGCGAAATCTTTATTGCTTTTCCCGTGGGATCTGTCGATTGTTCCGGGATAAAAAGTATCGGATACTACTATATAGTATATAGTAGTAATCTCCACGTAAAAAAATACGTCAATTTGTCGCTCCGTTGTGCCGTGAAAGACGGACAAACAGACAGACACACTTTCGCATTTATTATATTAGTATGGATTTTATTCCGTATCAAACATCAATCTATGGGAATGATTCCTCAACACGGAATCGATTCGATAATTTCTGTTCTAACGAAGTTAATGCGAATGTTACGAACTTCGCTTTGTCTACAGTTCTTGTTGTCGGAATCGTATATATGAAATATGAAGATAAAAAAGTGTGTGTGGTAGGCTTTCTTTAGAGATATAAGACTTCCGTAGTCGAGTAGTTAGTACCCCGGTTTCAAAGTGTCACCGTGTGTGAGGTCCCGGGTTCGAGTCCCGGTTGTTATATGTTTGTATGACGAATGCGAGCATTTGTGCCTTAGTCATAGTTGTTACTATATACATATTTCTAACAAAAATATTTACATATGTTTAAAATATGTAGGTTTGTCCGCTGTCCTGGATCCCATAACACAAGCCTTATAGAGCTTACTTTGCGCTAGGCTAATTGATGTAAGTGTAAGAATTATTATTGTAGCTTAATTCACGCGTCATTATAAGACACGGTATAAGGCGTATGCGGGGATACAGATCCAACGCGTAGAGGCCATTTAAGCAAACTTTTATGAAAGTGTGCGTGGAGTCAACTGGATCTAATCTCTATCTGCATCATGAAAAATCCAGCTAAAGACTACACCCAGTCAGATAAATAAATAAATATTTGTTACACTTACACCATTTAGCCTAGCCCAAACTAAGCTCTATAAGGCTTGTGCAATGGGATCTAGGGTAACGGATAGACATACATATATTATACATATATAAATAATTTTTATTGAAATATATATGACTAAGGTACAAATGCTCGCATTCATCACACAAACATCTGCCCCCACCGGGATTCGAACCCGGGACCTCAGAGATGGCGACACCTTGAAACCGGTGTATTATCCACTCGACTATGGAGGTCGTCAAAACTATTGTCATTTGTGGTCAAAAAGTTTGTGAACTATTGCATTTCGATTTTGGTTATAATGAGAACCGGACTATGGAAGAGACTCCGGTCACCTGCCTTCTCAAAGCCTCCTAATTGATTTTAAATATTGCAGGTGGTGACTGTATGACTGTATGTCTGTATGAGAATGTATGTTACGATATTTTTGAAGTCAGAACAGTTCTCTAAATCAATGGCTTCTAACCTCATTGAGTAATACACCGGCCTTAATACCAATTTTGATTATTTGGTACACATTCGGAGAATTAAAATGCACTTTGTGCTGTATCTGTAAGGTGTATTATTGCATTGACGTACAAATATTAAGTTTTATAGCGTAGTTAAATTGAATTTGTGTATTGAAACGTGACGAGTAACATATATAACCGGTGTACTATTTTTTAACACTCACATTGTTAAAATGTAAACTTTAGTTACAGTAAACAGTAACGGAATTTCATGTTGTAATGCAACAAATTAATATTGCACGTGTGTGGCATAGTTTAATATATTTATTGATTATGTTTTTATTTATACAATTATGCATTTTTATATTACTAGCAACCCACTCCGTCTTCGCACGGATGCATAAATACACTACAGAATAACTGTGAGCGTTGTATACGATCGTTTGCAATGTAAGCGGATTTTTTTTTATTATTTACGACATCACATTAGAAACCTCAAAAAATAACAGTATTTCTTGACTAATTAAATGATGTTATTTTACATATAAACCTTTCTCTTCAATCACTATATCTATTGTAAGAAACGCATCAAAATCGGTTGCGTAGTTTTTAAGTATACATAGAGGGATGTAGGGACAGAAATTGCGATAATGGTTTATACTATGTTGTAAATATTTTAATATTTGTTATGAACTGTGGAATTTTATTATAAACTAGCTGTTGCCCGCGACTTCGTCTGCGTAAATTTCGAGTTGAATGTTATTGATACACAAATCATATTAATATACGATTTTACCGATTAAAATATTTTTGGTATAAAGCAATTCCTTGAGGTAAAGTAAACTCAAAGAATTTCTTTATATAGCACATTATATTAAATGAAACAGCGCCATCTAGTGATTTATGAAAAAACTAAAATGCGTAATGAAACTGATTTACACTTAAATATTTTTTCTGTTCTATTATATGTATAGATTAAGCGTGAAGAGGTAATAAACAAACAAACTTTCGCATTTATCATATTATTTTGATAAAAACTGGTTTCGTTTCATCGTATTTTGGTTCCCTGTTCCATCTCACTGCCCACGAACATGCTAAACGTGGCCTTTGGGGTCTTATAACCTGTGGCTCTGTCTACCCGCAGGGGATAAAGACGTTATCTTATGTATGTATTGTATCATGATGATGAATTGTCTTTAGATTTTAAATTTCCCATGTAACTTATGTAAGAATGGTGTACATTATAATTCGCAATATTATCATGCCTTGAGTTCATTAAAATGACGATAACTTTTTTTTTAATGAACCGATTTTGATGAAACAAAGTTTAGATATTATTCTGAGTTAAAACAAAGCAAATAGTGAAAGTTTCAAGCAATTCGGTTCAGTACTTTCGGAGATAAACGTGAACAAACATACAGACAGACAGACAGACAGACAGACAGACAAAAAAATCCAAAAAAAATTTTTTGCTTTCTAATAATCTATTTAAGTGCCCCTCTATCCATTTCAATCAAAAATACTAAATGTACAGACAAAATATTTTTACTGTCTTATTATATGTATAGATAGAGGGAGCTATGCAGCTCACACTTATTTTATGACGCAGTGCTACTTTAAGTTTACTTTCACGACGGGGTCTTTTGTGTGTCTTGTAAAGTAGCTGATACTGTTATATGGCCATGTGGTTTTCGGGAGCCAGGTCTAAATTTTGGATATATTGTTCTCCTGGTCGAGTTGAGCAAAAAATGTGATGGTCGCAAAAAATGTTTACGACGCATTTTCCCGCTAGGGGGCTCTGAAGTCTGTATTAGAAAATTGTGGTTTTCGGCAGAATCAGCTGGTTTTTGGATATGTTGTTCTTCTTGACGAGCTGATTCAGAATGCGTCGTTAACTTTTAGAAAAATTAAAAGTTGAATATTATGAATCATTTCAGAGCCCCCTAATCATTTTAGAGCCCCCTAGCGGGAAAATGCGTCGTTAAATTGTTTTTGCGACCATTACATTTTTTGCTCAGCTTGACCAGGAGAACAACATATCCAAACTTTAGACCTGGGTCCCAAAAACTACTTGGCCATTTAAACATTATCATCTTCTTTGGAGAGAAAAAATATTATTCACATAAAACTCCCTTTATCACACATGTCAAAACAGTCACGAAGCAAGTATCACACGGCCGATCTTAATTCGTCCAAACTGTCCGACCACCCCTGGGACCAATAGCCCGAGGCGAGGGTGACCACACTTTATCAGTCACCCGATAGCCGCCATCCGCCATCTTAGCTGAATCGTTATAAATCGCAATGTATCGGACACTGGCCCTAATTAAGCGTTAACGACAAGTTTTATTGCCGTCCGGCAGTTAGGGTTAACGTCAGTTTAAACTCCGCCATATGTGGTTTAGTGCATCTCAAGAATTATTGTTTAGGGATTGGCTTTCTATATAATTGTTGGTCAGGTTTCACAATTGTTAATTGCTAGTTGAACTAATACTGTGGGTTCTGTTTTTTACACGTCAGAGGCGAACAAGTCTACCTTGCCTTTATATGTACAGTATAGGTATGCTATGCACGTTTGTAGCTGCCCGTTACTTCATCATTTCAGCTATTTCATTATTCCCAATTCAGAAAATAAATAAATAATTATGGCGAAACAAAAACTGATGTGTGTTAAATCCTACTACTATTATAAAGGCGAAAGTTTGTATGTATGGATGTTTGTTACTCTTTCACGTAAAAACTACTGAATGGATTTGAATGAAACTTTACCACAATATAGCTTATACATCAGAATAACACATAGGCTACAATTTTTGAGGTTTCTATGAGGTCGTAAAAAAAACACATTTTTTGCGCTTACATTGCAAACGCTGACTGAATCCTACAAGATAGATCAAAACAATTTACTACAGTATTGTAAAACTTATAAAGGTCTACAAAAAAGTCCGTGATGGTATATGTTTATCTCTTAGGAATAACCCACAAAAGGAAAAAGATCGTTAAATGTAGTTTATAGGAGCATACTGCAGTAGCTACCTATAGGCCTATGATTAGGGCTCTGCAGTGCTTAGTTACCGTATTTCTTACTTATTACTAGACTAGACGGGACGAACCTGAAGTCCACGCGAACGAAGTTGCGGGCAAAAGCTAGTTATGACATATTTATTTGTCGTAACTCACAAATAAAAAGCTTTTTACGGATAGCTTCTCAGCACCGTGCATAAAGAAATGGACGATATTTTTTTTCTAGTAAACAAAATCAGTCTAGGTGCCTTCATAATGGAATGCAAACAAGGGTATTTGCAAGGAGTCTTTGTTCTCGTTGTAATAAAGCTACACGCCTGTGAGGTATTTCCCTCTTGATTTCATCAAATCGCTGAGCTTCGTATTTTCTGAGTCATTTGGTTTTAATTTTGCCGGGGCTAAGCTCTAAGCCTGTTTTTGTAATTTGTTCCAATGAAATGTTATTACTTTTTTCTTATTATTTATTATTTTTTATTTGGGAAACAAACAGTAAACAAGAACAGTAAACAGTAAATAGTTTTACTTAAAGGCTATACATAAAATTATTTATAATACGCCAGTAATGTTTCCACTTATGTTTCAAGGAGATCTCCGAACATTTTAAGAAATAAAATTATATTTATAACAACAAACATGGAGCGTTATAGGTCACGGATAATAGCACGAATACTGCTCATAAACTTATCGATATTTAACAAAAAAAGATCGACAGGCGTATAATTATTATTATAAAAAACATGAACGATCGAAAACAGTGATCTTACAATAATATGCGTGTTCGTTTGAAGTTTCATTTAGAGAAGGAATATGAAGAATGGGAAGGCGGTCGGCCCAGATGGACTACCAGTAGAAGTGTGGAAGTTACTTAGTGCGGATGGATGGAAGTGGCTGAGTTTATTTTTCGGTAAATTGTTGCACAAAGAACAAATACCCGAGGAATGGTGCAGTAGTGTACTGGTCCCCATTTTTAAAAACAAAGGAGACGTTCAAAACTGCAGCAGTTACCGGGGAATAAAACTCATGTCACATACTATGAAAGTCTGCGAAAGAATAATAGAGAGAAGAATGAGAGAAGAGTGTGAGATAACACAAAACCAGTTCGGATTCATGCCCGGTCGAGGTACGACAGATGCCATTTTCGCTTTACGCCAATTGTGCGAAAAGTACAGGCGCCTGCACAAAAATCTGCATATGGTTTTTGTCGACCTCGAAAAGGCGTACCTGGGAAGTATGTGAGGTTGGTCCATGCTATGTACAGAGCATCCTGTACATGTGTACGATCTGCCGCGGGAACGACGGACGGTATCGGTGTGGCTGTAGGGCTGCACCAAGGGTCGGCATTGAGTCCCTACCTCTTCCTTCTGATCATGGACGCTCTGACGTCGGACCTGCAGGAGGAGGCACCCTGGTGCATGCTCTTTGCCGACGACATCGTGCTTGTCGGGGAAGAGGGCATCGAGGTACAAAGCAGACTGACGGGGTGGCAACAGAGGCTGGAGAGTGTTGGCCTGAAGATTTTCGTTTCAAAACGCCAAACTTATTTAATTAAAAAAAATGTTTCAGCATTTTGCATATAAATTCTGTTTGGTTCCTATTTTTATTTTCTTATAAATAAATTACCAAACTGTGCGGTAATCGAATTTGAAATTCGAAAGATATTATAAGTTGGTAATATGATTCATTGTGAAACTAAAATTGATGTAGTTACATACCAATTACGAGCAATGGTTTTGAAAAATATCATTTACCATTAAACAATCTATAATATTTCAGTCTCGATAGCAACAACTGGAAACAGAAACCTAAAAGTTTCTTCAACATATATATATCTATTAGGATTTTTAATGAAGTCTATATATAAGTATCTTTTATGAGTATGTATTTTCGTCTGTTTTTTATGTCCTTTGTACCTCTACCTCTTGGTGCGTCTGCATCACCTGAAGGTTGACTGCTAGAAAATGCAATATGATAGATAGATAAAACGTTTATTCAGACAAAAACACACTATACGCAATGTATACACATAAATAAAAATCTAATAAAAAACGGTAAGAATTAGATGTTCATGTGTGTTGCAGTGCCTGAAAGGGCCAAGGCTCAGTGGGGATTTTTACCTTAGAACGGCAAAACACAGATTTTTAGCCATCACCCTATGAGGAGAGTAGAGGGCTACGAAGTTACAAATAGCATTCTACAAGATTGAGACTAAGAAAAGAAGAATAAAAAAACAAAAGAAAATATCTATCATGATTGTAATAACATTTGTTTGGCATTGCTACTTACCGTAAAATAGGTATCAACTATAACACGCTGTGACATCACTTGTTACGTATAATAGGAGGTTTCTAGGAGGTAGACTCTGTACCAGGGTCGTCTGCATGGGTACCTCCGTCTTACCTATTTCCGCCGCCAAACAGCAGGGTTCGCTTTGCTGTGTTCCGGCGTGAAGGGTAAGATAGGCAGTGAAATTACTGGGTACTGTGACTTTACATCTTATGTCACAAGTTGGCAACGTACACTGTGGTTCTTATGAGGTTTGCAGATTTGCTGTGAATCTCGTGGGAACCACATGTACTATAGGCGACTGTTACCACTTACCATCAGGTGGGCAGCCTGCTTGTTTGTCAACTTTAGCAATAAAAAAAAAAAAAAAAAAATAATAATAATTAATATACATAACCTATATTTCAAAAGTATACACTCGAGAAACATAAATAAAACATATACAAATAAAACTATCTACCTACGAATAATGGGCAGTTGTTTCCTTCAAGCAAATTAAACTTTTGGTGCTCTAGTAATATATTTTTTAATTTATTTCTGAAAGTTATCCTGCACATGTGGTTCCTTAAAGGTGGTGGAAGATCATTCCAGCATTTTGTCGCTTTAAATCGAAAACTGCCCCTAAAAGCTACGGTTATATATATAGATGCACCTAGATTTGAGGCAATATATTTTATATCTTAATTACCAATAATCAACAAGATCGTTCAAGAAATCAGCTCCGTACAAGAAAAGCTTTCGTAAAAGCTCTTCTTAGATCGAAACATCTCACGACATACCTGTTTCCCAAGTCCCCTCCATCTTATGATAATATATCGGAACATAAACCATGATTAGGTCAGCTCCCCCCTCCCCCTGATAGTTGTTAATTGTTCTTAACGACCTCACGGGGGCAGAGGTGATTTTGATTAAAGCCGCTTCGGGGAGCGCTCACTTAGCTTAATTGATAACTTGCTTTCAGGATGCTGCTTGCTGCTTGTGGAACACATGTCATGGCTGCCTTCTTTTTTGAGGAATTAGTAAACGAGAGGTAAGTGTAAGCTTATGTATTATTTTAATAGTCCCTACTGTTGTTTCGTGCTTGATGCCCGCACGCGCTTCGCAGTAGATATGAGTTAGTGTGTTGCAACGTTGTGGCTGAACTGACGCGACGATAACTGACCGACCTATACGCGACCCGCGCGTTTACATTGTTATTCCTATTTATTGTGAGTGTACCTAAGCTGTGCCAGTAAGAATATTGAAGAGAAGAGAAGAAGTGTGTAATCCCAATGATCGATCTAGGGTTCCCCAAAGGCGTAGTGAAAACGCGGTAACAATTTGATTTGACATTTAATAAACAACGACAACAGGGCCCAGCACGTTTTTTTTATTTTTTTTTATATGTATTAAGGACAGGCATTGGGCCTCGAGCTTACCTTATGGTAAGTGACGATGAGGCCGAAGATGGCCTGTCCAGATAGTGCCTATTCACTCTTGCCTTGAAAAGGCCCAGATTGTATTTATCAGGGAAAACATCTAGCGCGAGGGTATTCCTTTGCTGTGCGCATTATGAAAGTAGAAGCGAAACGCTTAGTGCGTATAGGTGGTATACCAACAACATAAGGGTGGAAGCCCAATCGCCGTCTAGTTCCCCTGAGGTGCAATGGGGATGCTAGAGTCAATTGTAATATATAAAAAGAATCCCCTAACACTTGTTGCCAATCTTATAAACGTGAAAGTTTGTTTGGATGCTTGTTACTTTTTCACTTAAAACTAGTAAATGGATTTTAATGAAACTTTACAATAATATAGTTTACACAGCTATATTATTATAGCTTACAGAATATTACATATAGGCTGCAATGTACGAATGGAGGGCTGTGGCCTCCATTCATACATTGCAGCCAGAAGCAGTGATGCTCCAGAAGGAGGCCGCCGAGCGGGGTCGGGAGATGGCCGATCCCGCTCGAAGGAGGCGGCGTTACGGCGCCGCCGCGGGTCGCCGGCGGGCGCGAGGAAATCGCGGATACGGCTACCCGGTGGGGGGGACCACGCCCCTTCCGTGGCCGGGGGGCGTCGTCGGTGGTGGAGATCGGGGGAGGTATTATGGCCTTCCCCGAGGAGGGCTCCCCTGTATCGGCCGGGGAGCGGAGGCTGGGGGTCCCCGGAAGTAGCTTGACGTTCCCGGGGATGGCCTTCCTCAGGCATGTAGGGAGCCTACATGCCTGAGGAAGGCCATCCCTGAGGTTTTTTAGTGGGTAGGCCTCCCGCTTCTGGGGAGGAGAGCCCCACATAACCGCTGGCTCGCCACAGCGGGGGTATGCAACTTAATGCATTTCCCTCAGGGGGAACAAAAAAAAAAAGGATGCAATATATGAATATACTAAATGGTGCCCGCGAATTCTGTATAGATGGTATATTTTTTCTACTCGCTTAACACTTATAGTATTATTTTGGACGATTCACATAATATCTTTATTATTTTTATTTCTATTATTGTAATTTGTATGTTTTATGTCCGTGTGTGTGTCACTTACGCATACAAATGTTGTATATAAAATTCTCGTGTCACAATGTTCGTTTCCGTACTCCTCCGAAACGGCTTTACCGATTCTCATGAAATTTTGTGAACATATAGGTCTGAGAATCGGCCACCATCTATTTATTATACCCCTTAGTAACAAGAGTTGTCCACCCTTAACATTTTTCTTTAATTTTTAGTTTATATGGCAAAGCAACGTTTACAGTCAGTTAGTATTATATGAAACTCCTCCTCTCGCCAGTTTGCTGAAAGAAATTTCAGTTGTGAAATAAGCAGTACATTTGTACACTTTGTTTTTACGATGTTTGTCGTTATGCTAATTAAATGTGCAAAAAAATATTAAATAAATAAATAAAAAATAAATAAATATTTTTATAAATTGAAGCCTGTTTTATTTTAATATACAGATAAGCTATATTATTATTAAGATTCATTTAAATTCATTCAGTAGTTCATACGTGAAGTTTTAACAAACACCATCCTACCCCGTTGGGAACAAGGCGTGACATATATGTATGTATGTATGTACCATCCATACTTATAAACTTTTGCGTTTATATTATTATTAGGGCTTATGTGAAGACAACGATATGTGTCAAGTAAGTGAGAAAAAATCTACAGCTGCGCAGACGAAGTCGCGGGCACCAACTAGGTCATCAAATTATAGCGATGTTGCGGATAATGTCCTAACTCAATTATTAGAAAGATTTACCCATTTATTATTAAGTAATTAAAAGTAGAATATATATATATGACGGAGAGGCAACACTCGGGTTCTCTAATACGGAATCTTCATTCCCGAGCATGATGACGGAATTCATTAAATAAAGACGGAATTCATAAGATATTTTTACAATAATCATTATAATCAGTTGAACTATAAATTGTGGAAAAATAACACATATAACACGCGATGCAAACGGATTAAATTCACTTCTTAGGTGCGTACACGATGGCGGCCGGAGAGAAAGTGACGTGTCGGTCTATCCAATAAAATACGATGACATTTCCACGTCGGTAATTACCGACCGACTACACAGATAATGAAATCGATTAACTGACCGATACTACCGCGCCGACATATACAAGTCAGGCCCGATAATAATCTTCGAATAGTTTAGGAACGTGGTATTGTTGGCGAATGTCCGATGTGAATACCGGTTCGGTTCTAGATGGTGCAATTAGGATCTGCGTTAGTCCCAACGGGAGTATTATCACCAGGCAGTATTCCTAACCTATCGAACACTCTCACTGGACTCTGGTCGTATGGGTGGAATACTGCATGATTTTTTTTATTTTTAATAACTCAATTACAAAATTAAACTTTAGTACCGAAGGTAATATAAATAGTTAATTAGTCTAACATTAAAACAACAACTGGTCCATACCATCTAAGTATACAATCAAACGGTAATAAAAAAAAGAAATAAAAAGAAATATTTTAGAGGGCTCTAATACAACAAACGTGATTTTTTTTGTTTTTTCTTGATATTGATAACGGCAACAGCTAGAAAAAATAAAACATTTTTATATATATATATATATATGGAGGGAAATAACTTAACGGATTATCTGATAATAAGCGATTACCGGCCCCCATAGACATTTGGAACTTTGCCGGTCATTTAAATGGAAATACGCTCTTTTTACAAGCTTTTATTTAGTTTCACCTGTCCCGTTGTCTGTCGTTCTGTAATCAAATCTTGCAACTTAAATTTGATCCACTTCCCGGTTTCCGATTGAGCTGAAATTTGGTATACACGTTTAGTTTGGATGACAATGCATGATTAACTGTGTGACGTCATTCTAAATCAAACATGGCGGCGTATCCAATATGGCGGACCAATTATTTTTAATGCACTCCTACAATATGGGTATCAAATAAAAGGGCTTGCCAAGAATAACTAGAAAAAAATAATGTTACGTCACTCTTAATCCAATACGGCGGAACACCAAAAATGGCGGATAATTTTCTTTTATTCGTTCCTACAATATGGGTATCAAATGAAAGGGCTTGTTCTCAGTAAGCCTGTAGAGATATTAAAAAGTTAAAAATAAAATTAAAGAAAAGAAAACCTTTTTAAAAACAAGCTTTTATTATTTGTTTATAAAATGAACTAAAAAGTTAAAAATAAAATGAACTAAAAAATTAAAAATAAATTATTAACACTAAAACTTTTCACCATACATAATTATTCAATCTCGTCCCCCCTCTTTATCATAGTCCCCATTTATAAATAAAAGCGTGTTACATTGTGATAGCTTGAGGAAAATGTTGTGTTGTATTAAAAGTAACACGCTTTTAATTTTTTATTTTTTTTAGGTTTAGATATGGAATTACAGAATATTTAGCTGTATGTTCACTTTATAAATAAATAATTACATTAAAATAAAACATATTTATCAGACATGTTTTTTTGCAGTTTTTATCAATAATGGTACGGAACCCTTCGTGTGCGAGTCCGACTTGCACTTGGCCGTCGTAAAAAGTTTACACAAGTGAGACGCACGCGTGTATCAGTTAGAACATTACATACTATTATTAATTATTCTATAAGTTATAATGAAGTCAAGGTAATTGAGCTATTGCGAGGGCAATAATTTCTAATCGTATAGAGATGACACGCCAAATGCAATCTTATTACATACGGTGTAAAGACATAGTTTTATTAATAATCTAATTATACGCATTTTCGTATCGTCATTCATCGTTTCCGTGGTGTAGCGGTTATCACATCTGCCTAACACGCAGAAGGCCCCCGGTTCGATCCCGGGCGGAAACATTTTATTATTATTTTTTTTATTGGAATTTTATAATTTTTGTGTATTTTGTTTAATATTGGTGTTATTCTTAAAAAATCTTGATAATAAAATAATATATTTCTTTTCTAGCTGACTAGTGTGTTTCTTTTTATTCCGCTGGAGAATTTTCATAAATAAGTTTAGAATTTTATATATCCGTGTCTCTTGGCATAAGTTTATTTTTAGTTTGTTTCATAGTTATTATTGTGACTTGTTTCGAATTAAGCATTTATTATAACTTCACCAGGCTATTGAATACCTTTTGCTGCGACAACAGTGATATGGGATACATTTTCTATTTAATTTAGATTTATTTTAGTGTTGTTTTATATTACATATATTATTATTTGCAATTATTTAAGAATACTTGTAATTGTTTAATAATAAATAAAAAAGTTATTAAGCAGTTTATAAGGTTGAATACTTCGTTCAATAGTTTCCCCTGCCGACTAAAAATATAATAAAATTATCTCAACTTTGTTAGCAGTTGAAAAATCAAATAAAAAATATAATAAAATTCATCAAAACACACATTCTTTATGATAACTAAAATATTTTAAATAAAAGCAATTACTTAGCTAAATAATATTTTGATCAATTGTGAATTGCGTTCCCAATATAATAACATTTGTTTACATTTGCTCAACTTTATATTAGGGAAATAATATATGTAAATAGATTGATAAAAAACATGTTTCCGCCCGGGATCGAACCGGGGGCCTTCTGCGTGTTAGGCAGATGTGATAACCGCTACACCACGGAAACGGTACAGTAGTTACTAGTATTCCGGACAATGTACGCAGCGTTAACGTCGTACTTAATTAGACTTATAAAAAGATTTAGGAAAATTCCAAAATTTCCTATTGAGTTGGATCAGAAACGTCAAATATGAATCATAGCATCATTTATACCATATTGTTAAAAAGACAAAAATTGTAAAATTTTATAGGCAATTTTCTTTTTGTAGAAGTTTACCAAAATTGCTTTGCAAGGGTTTAGATATATAAAATATTTATTTAAATAGCTCTACAGACACATACGCGCTACAATTAATATTAAATAAAAAAAGAAAAGGCATTGCAGTAGCACAAAAAGGTAGCGGTGCGACTGTGCCAGACAATATTTCGGGTGCTGGTTTGATTCCGGTGCCCGGACATTAAAAATGCTTTATAATAGTGGACTGTATAATATTTATTTAAAATAAAAACTTCATTTTCTACATCTTATGTAAATAAAATTTACTTTTTCTTGTCTCACAAAAACTTTCATTTTATTCTTTTGTTTTTCATGTCATCCTTTTTTTCTTATCATAAACTAAAAACTAACCTGACTGCACTTAATCTATCTAAAAATAGGTTTTATTTTGTGTTCCGTTCCGAACAGCGACGTCAGATAACTTCCTCGTGGTTCGCTTAAGGGACCCATTTTGGGTCGGAGGATGGCCGGATGTATCCGGCGGCCACCATCGGGTGGTATGGCGTGGGCGACTTGTTGTCATACGCCCACGGGGTCGTTCCTATGCCCTCGTCTAAGCGCGCTGTGCAGCTCTCCTTCAGGATGACGCGTTTGCGCCCTGGCGTAGTGGAGGGATCGCTGAGGTTTTTAGTGGGGAGGAGAGCCCCACATAACCACCGGCTCTCCGGTATGCGATTTCATGTATTTCGCACGGCGTAACAACAAAAAAACACAAAAAGGTCCCTAGTTCGCTGTATTTAGCGCCAATATTTGTGCAAGAGCAAAAATCGCTGATTTTAGCTATAAGCCTAGGGCCATCACCTCGATTTAGCCGTGGGGTTCTTAGGACCAAGGCTGAGTATGGTCAGTAGGTCACATCAATCGAGCCGCTTCGAATGGTCTGCAGTCCGACATAACCACTGTGACATTTGGTCGCGGCGGTAGCCATGAGGGTCCCAGCCTCACCTCTCCTGCGAGAAATAATTACTCGATTCAATGATATATTAATAAGTAACTAAATATTTTTATTCAACATCAAATTTTAACTTTATTCAAATATGAATTTATAGAAAGCTCTTTTGAATCGTCCAATTCTTTTCCCCTACCACCCATTCAGGACGTATTTTTTAGCTGATAAGAAGAACGGGCGCAAGAAACTTTTCAGCTTTATCAAAAGTAATAACAACATTTACAATTATGTCGTTATCATACAATGTACATATGTGGTTACAATTTATACGGGAAAACAAATATTTCCACTCTAGAATGTAATATCTTTAAATCATTGCATTGACATCATTTAAATAATCATTGACTTTGTAATAGCCCTTACTCATTAGCGTCTTTTTAACATGTGAACTTATGAAAAGGCAATTCAGCTACACTATGTGGAATCTTGTTATAAAAATTTATACATTTGCCCACAAACGAACCTCTAGTTTTTTGTAGCCTGTACGTTGGAACGACAATTTTTTTTTAAATTCTTGTGTTTTAATTATGCATTAGGAAATTAGTATGAAATGTGTGGCAAACATTTTTTCTCCTTCAAACATTTCCTTGTCGGAATGTCGGAATTGGAGCTATTATATTACCATTGTTGTGCCATTTATTTTAATACTGGCAACATTTTTATTCATACAATGGGGCTGGCAACTGTCAAAGTGGCGCTAGCATCGCAGAGACCAATAACAAAGTATTTTTGTATGAAGAAAATTGTAAAGAAGCTATTATTGTTGAAATGCCTAGTTGTTGTGTGCCAAATTGTACAGAAAATGGAGGGCATAAGTTTCCTCGAGATGCGAAACTTAAAAAATTGTGGCTCAAAGCAATAAGACGTGTTAAATTTGGGCCTAAAAGCGGGGCGAGAGTTTGTCATAAACATTTTGTTGACAATGATTATGGAAAGATCGGTAAATACTCAGGTATGTACCAAGTGCTTAATCAAAAGCTAAAAGTAATTGCATAAAGGGTCGCTGGGTCACATTAATAAAAATTAAATAACATAACCTATATCTAATACTAAATAACATAATTTATTGTTTCAAAATTTAAGTAAATAAACTAAATATTATATAAAGCCTGCTATTTATGTCTTTTCAGGGATACAACACCAGCGCAGAATTTTGAAAAAGACTGCTATTCCTTCCGTTTTTTCATGGACCGTCCAGCCTACATCAGAAACTGCTCGAGAAAAACGCCTTAGAATTCGTACTAGCAGAAGAAACTTATTTCAAGAAAAAGATTTAAGTACTCAAAGCACTAATGATATCCAGATATTAGATGATGTAAATGTATCCCATCAAGTTGATATTTCAATAAACCAGCCATTAAGCTCAGATATAATCTCTGAGGTAGACCAAATAAGTTGCACAAAATGGACGCAAATATCAAACATTTTAAGAATGTTTTCAACTGATCTTTTGTTGACTGACAATGAAAGTGTTAACTATTATACAGGTCTTGAAAGTTACTCCAAATTTAAATTAGTATTATCGACTCTGATGCCAATGGCAAATGACATAAAATATAGATGGTCCAGAGTTGTTGGGTTATCCACAGATGATCAATTTTTAATGCTTCTAATAAAATTAAGGCGAAACAAACCAGATTTCGAGATAGGTAAAATATTTGGTGTTAGTAAAACAGTAGTCTCAAATGTGTTAATATCGTGGATTAATTTTGTAAATGACATTTGGAAACTAATAGATATTTGGCCAAGCCGTGAGCTTGTTAACTTTTATATGCCAGAAAATTTCAAAAGAAATTTTCCTTCCACAAGGATTATTATCGACGGAACTGAAATCCCTATTCAAAAACCTAGTCAGCCTGATGCACAAAAGGTCACTTTTAGCCAATACAAGCACAAAAATACACTAAAATTTTTGGTTGGATCTTCACCTGGAGGGCTTCTCACTTTTTGTTCAGAAGGATATGCAGGATCAGTAAGTGACCGTCAAATAGTGGAACGTAGTAACCTTTTACAAATTTGTGACACAGGAGACAGTATAATGGCTGATCGTGGATTTAATGTCCAAGACCTTTTTGCAAATAAAGGCATTGGCATTAATCTTCCAAATTTTTTAAAAGGAAAGTCTCAAATTCCTGGTGTTCTGTTAAAACATGATCAGAAATTAGCAAGTCAAAGAGTTCATATAGAAAGGTTAATTGGTCTGACAAAAACTTACAAAATACTGACTAGTGAATTAAATCAATATTATGTACCTATAGCATCTAAGATATTTTTCATATGCCTAATGCTTTGTAATTTTAGAGAAGGTATAGTACACAAATAAAGCATATTAAAATTTTGCATCAAACTTTTATTTCCTCATGAAATTATCATAATTATAGTAGAGATATTTTTCTAAAATCTCATTTTTAAAATATGTATTATAAAACTCATCAAGCTTTGGGAGCATATAATGAATAAAAGGTTCATCTCTATATACATATATAACTTTTAAATCATTATATGTATTTACTATTAAATTACAGTACTTTCTATCAGTACAGTATAATTGTCCCTGTATTTGATAGTAGTATGGAGTACTTGGTTTAAGACAAAAAACATTATCTTTTACATACAAATATGGGACAGTTACTGGGTCAATCATCTTAAATCTACTGGCATAAGGACATTTAATTTCTATGATTGTGTCGGATCCTAACAATGCATCTGGAGAAGCAGCAAGATATGGGCGTTCTTGGCTGACGAAGAGTCCACAAGGAATAGCAATAATATCATAAGTGTTACAATATTTTTGTAAAGCAATTTTTTCATTTATTATGCCATGGGTGGTAGCTCTAGATTTAAAATCTTTCCGCTCCTGTAATTGTTTTGCATATTTGTGCATTGAGGTTGGTCTTAAATGGCATATTGTGTGGAAGGTGCTAGCAGTCAACCTTTTTTCTCTTTGTGCCAACCACTCTTTACTAAGGCTCTGGTCTCTGGTTGCTTCTTCTATCTGCTGAATTTCATCAATTCTAATAGCAGAAAGCTGCAAATCTAGTAATAGTTTTACTTTAGGATCGACTATATCATAGTTATGGTCATTCTCAATAGCATAGGGGTTTGCTGGCTCATACAGTTGTTTAAGTGGCATTGTACTATTTGTACCAAAGTTAACTAGCAGGTTTCGCACTCTTGAATTATAATTTTGTCTATTAATATTTTTAATAGGGTATGGTTGATATAAGACTGACATATTTTGCTTTCTCCTTGGCACTTTATCTGCTCGCACAGGAGTACCACCATAAGGCTTTTTTGGTGCATGAAAACTTTGAAGTCTTTGAGTGCATGTCTCAAATAATAATATAATTTTTTTATTCGCCATGTTTTCAAGACCTAAAAGTAATACAGCCACATGTTTACAAGTAGCGCCATTACCGCTCCCAGCTGGACATTCACAGTGTGCTTCCTCGATACTGCCATATTCATCAATTTTTATATTAACTTCATAGTGTAGATTTTTCATGGTTTTCCTACAAATGCCTTTAACATAAAAATATTTGCATGCAGTGACAAAAGAACGAGCTGTTACTAAATGGCGTGATTCATAAAGCTGCATCACTTTATCCATTTTCTGATCAGATCTAAAAAGAAAAGAAGAAAACTGTTACTTTTAAGTAAAAAATTGAAAAGAACTATAGATGCGGCTAAGTTAATATTAAACTGAATTTGGTGGCAAAGGTGCTGAGCTATTTTGTGGAAAAATCATTAGAGTTGTTTTATGTTATTTATTATCACAATGTTGTTTTATGAATAGGTATTTTGAAAGAGCACTATACTTACATAGACAAATAATGTCGTATTTGAGTTTTGTTCAGTGGTGGTAGATCAGTGTTACTGTTTATATCTTTGTATGATTCAGCAGGTGGAAGAACCATTGCAGGCTCTTCATCTAAAACTTCAGCTTGCCCAAAATTGAAATTCCGGTCATAACATTCCAGCCTGGAAGAGTATATATTATTACTTACAATTTATCTAGGATTTAACAATAACCTCAAATATTTTAACGGTATTAACATATTAATGTCGGCGTTGCTTTATTACCTAGTTCAATTATATTTTAGTATGACATTGCCACGATAAACCAAACTATCCAATTAAAGTATTAAAAATGAAGTAATTAGTTTCAATGACCTACAAATAAAACAACATACCTCTCAATGAGATCAACCTTCTTTCCGCGTAAAGAGGCGCCTCTTTTTCTTAACTCGTTTTTTAACTCACATATTTTCCATGCGGAATACATGTTCTCGCTATTAAAACTGATAAAAAAGATGTAGAAATTATGAATATAAGAAAATTTATAATATTAATCCAGAACAAACAACCATTCACAAGCTACAATAGTTGCTGCAGTAGTGGCGCCATCTGAGTTTAGCTTTCACTTGCCGACCCCATTGGTACAGAATGCGTCAGTAATGTCGGCTGTAATAAAATTACTATTTAAATTGAGTTTTATTTGGTAAAATGCTATAAATTTCTTTAAAATCGCAAAAAGTCATGTTTTTCATATGAATTATCAATATATTACAAAGCATAATCGATTACTTTTTGATTCGAGACGGATTTCTTCTTATTTTAATAAATATAGCTAACATAATCCAATCGCATTAATTCTGACAAATAATAGAATTATATATGTATTTAAAAGTATTGATAATTCATTTGTATTCGTTATTAAAATTGTTTAGATAGCTGATTGTAATATATGGAAATGATTCCAAAGTGAAGAAACATTTACATATACATATGTATAACTATAATTAACTATATAATTAGAGTTTAAACTCTGTCTGACATGTGTGTATGTAGGTATGTACGAGATATACATAAATTGGATAGACATCAGCTATTGCATGCATACTAAATACTTTTCAATGTGAATGTTCCGATAGTAACGATTTCGTGTAAATGAAGAATCAGACGGTGATGATGATGATGATGATAGCGATGGTGATGATGATGATGGTGGTGGTGGTGGTGGCGGTGATGATGATGTTGATGATAGTGACAATGATGATGAAAGTTTGAAGCCAATGTATTCATGACTAATGACAATATTTGAGTTAAATTTTTATGAGTTAGTAGTTACATCAATATATTTTTATTTTTGTTACAAGTTACCTATCTGGCTATATTTGTTTACATACGTTTCGTTGCAAACTGCACAAACTGTACGGTAATTTAATTTCGAAGTACATCGTTTCCGTGGTGTAGCGGTTATCACATCTGCCTAACACGCAGAAGGCCCCCGGTTCGATCCCGGGCGGAAACATTGTTTTTTTACTCATCTTCGCCTTTAACATAACATAATCTAAAATAATGTACATTTCGAACAATTTAAGCGCAGTTAGTTTTTTTTTTTATAATTATAAATATTTAGTGACAAGCAGACTGCCCATCTGATGATAAATGATGACAGTCGGTCATAGTACACATAGTCCCTGTGACATCCTCATCAAATCTGCAACCTTCAAAAAAACACACGAACATTACCAACATGTGACAAGATGTTGTCACAGTACCCACTGCCAATTACCCTTCATACTGAAATATAGTAATGTGTTCAATCATAATTTCTATTGTTAATTTAAATACACAATCAGGTTCACGAAGTAAAGTCAAAAATGTAATGTAAAAGAAACTGCTAAATCAACAAACAAACAAGGCAATTCCATAAGCACACAAATCAAGATCAAGGACCTTTAAATAAGCCTTCCTTTAAATGTGTCTTTCTCGACACATTTCCGACAAATTTACTGGAAACTGCCACAAACAAAACGATTCAGCTCTACGCGACACCAGCTAAAGAGGGCAGAGCTGACCCTTAATTGAATATGGAGTTGGAGAAGTTCTAATATGAATAACCGTAACCCATTTCAGGTGGCGAAACACGGTGATATATCAAAGTTTGCGAGTTAGCCGAGTGCGAGGTGCGCCTATGAGTTATGTCGACCGCACGCCGGCGACACGGCGCAAGCGACAGGCGGTTGATATTACTGTAGCAATCACTCGTAAGCCACACATCCATGTGTACAAGACATGTGTAAACAACTACGAAGCTTACAACCACAGCAGCACCATCAGCAGGTTCACCAAGAGGTTGTTCCCGTAGCCCGGTCACTTTTTAGTCACTGAGGTCCTTTAGTCGGTAGGCCACATTTAACATCTGACGGAGTACGACGTAACCTCGTGCTGCACAAGGCACCCCGAGGTAACAAAATTATTGTTATAAATACGATAAATTCACATATTTATTATTTTGCTAATTTGAATGCTAATGCATTTGGAATATTTATATGATAAAATTGACATTATGACCAACCCATCTGTGTGATATTTAAGTCAGTGATCTAAAAATATTATAGAAATAAATAATACAATCGAACTTTCATATATAATTAACTAGCGACCCGCCCCGGCTTCGCACGGGTGCAGTGAAAAAATGGTTATGGTGGGTTATCCCTAAGAGATAGACATATACCATCGCGGACTTTTTTGTGGATTTTTGTAAGTTGTACAATACTGTAGTACATTATTTTGGTCTATCTCGTAGGGTTCAGCCAGCGTTTGCAATATAAGCGCAAAAAAACGTGCTTATTTACGACATCACATTAGAAACCTTTAAATTTATCAGTGTTTCTCTACTATATTATGCATTTATTGTACATACAAACCTTCCTTAAGAATCACTCTATCTATTAAAAAAAACCGCGTCAAAATCCGTTGCGTAGTTTTAAAGATCTAAGCATACATACGGACATACAGCGAAAGCGACTTTGTTTTATACTATGTATTGATAATTCTCTCTTTTTTTTTCTAGATAAATTACAAACAGACACTGCACACGACTATAACTCTTTACGTCTATAAAACACTAAAAATAGTTTAATGAAAAAACATGCATAATTTGTTTTGTTCACAAGTGACGTGGGGCCGATAGGTACAGGGCGCTGGTACCATCTCGCTCTAACACACGCATATCCTATGTTGTGATAATGTGCGGTCTTCCCAACATTTTATATATATAACTTATTCTGGTATATAATACATATTATATTTTAAATACATATATATTTTATATTCCATGTCCCCAACATTTTATATAAATACAGACAAGTTATTTGAAATGTTTAAATATAACGATCATCTTGTGTCCCTGAGTAGCGAAGTACATCACGACGGCACTAGTTCATAACAGGTTCTTGTTGTTGTTGCTTGCGTGGAGATAAGAGTCCTGAACCAGTCAGTCGATACCTCTTGTTACGACTAACGGCACCTAGAGACCACGCAACTCGCGCTTAGGATTTTGTTATTATATTTATTACTAGCGACCCGCCCCGGCTTCGCACGGGTGCAGTGAAAAAATGGTTATGGTGGGTTATCCCTAAGAGATAGACATATACCATCGCGGACTTTTTTGTGGATTTTTGTAAGTTGTACAATACTGTAGTACATTATTTTGGTCTATCTCGTAGGGTTCAGCCAGCGTTTGCAATATAAGCGCAAAAAAACGTGCTTATTTACGACATCACATTAGAAACCTTTAAATTTATCAGTGTTTCTCTACTATATTATGCATTTATTATACATACAAACCTTCCTTAAGAATCACTCTATCTATTAAAAAAAACCGCGTCAAAATCCGTTGCGTAGTTTTAAAGATCTAAGCATACATACGGACATACAGCGAAAGCGACTTTGTTTTATACTATGTATTGATTGATAATTCGGATTGTCCTTTTTATGTAATAAAAATACATGATAATAAATCTATTATTATAACTTTACACACTGTACAATCAATAGACTATTGTATAAATGATTTACTAAATAGACCAATAAAAGTGAAAAGTCTTGGTTTATCGCTGTTCGTGAAGTGATAAATATAAAGAGTATGCTCGGACAGAAGTCGTATTGAATTATATACATCATTTTTCCCGTTCCAATCATATAAATATGAGCGAGGACTCATGACACTTTGTAAGAAAATATGCGCGTAAGCTGAATTATTTAAATAAAAAATAGTGAAATACAAAACATGTAAACGGCCTACAACCTCTTTGAAGCGACGTTTACAGTGACAGTGACAGCTAAAAAGAATTAATACTGCGTTAAATAAATGAATGCCTAATCCTCTATCTCCTATGACTTACAAACGTAAGTTGGCCTAGCCTAAACGCATTTATCGCGTGCGGACCTGTCGCAAGTAATTGAGTTACCGCTAAGAAACGGTAACGGCCCGCCTGGGATGCTCGCTGGCTTGATACTGTATCAAAACAGATATTGATCTGCAAGCTTGGAATACTGACTGGATAAAACAGGAGACGAGAAAGCATCTTCACTTTACAGCACTGCCTTACCAGAGGATTCCTTAGCGAAGTATTTTTCTAGAGAGAAATTGTACTTTATGTTTTTACCACAAAGCTTCATCTTACATTGTTGTATTTTTTATACATACATATATGTCACGCCTTGTTCCCAATGGGGTAGGCAGAGACCACCTCTCTCCACTTGCTACGATTCTGGCTATTTTTTATTGTATAATAAAAAAAATGTACATTTTCATTTGTAGGATTGAATCTTCTCTCTGGAGTAAGTAAATATATAGAAGTTGGTCATTCAAATTCTCATAAATTGTACAAGATATTGAAAAAAGTGTTAACTGGTAGTAAAAATGTTGCAACAACTTCCTTCAGCCCTTGAAGCAAAATACAAAAAGTTCTACTGCGGATAAATAATTTCTGATTCGATCAAGCATTGCCCTTTGGGTGATTGAATCTCTTATAAGGCTCATTGATCAGGTTATGGTATAAAGATTCCTTACTGACTGAAACTTAAATGAAAAATCGTGAATTTTATGCCATTTCACGAAATAGCTACTCAAGCGTACAGCTCAGAGATTTTTCACAGAATGCCCAAATGAGAATTCATCAGACGCTCAGAAACGTCCAGTATTAATATTTTTGAACCAACCACGAACCAATCGAACCGCATGGTAGCTGCATTGTAGGTTTTCAAACCGGAAGCTATATAAAAACTAGCTTAGCTATTTTTAAATAATAATTTGTAACTGTGTATGTATTTCCAATATAATGATATGTAAATGTTTACCATTAATGTAATTTATAACGTACTAGCGGACTCGACAGACTTCGTCCTGTCAAAAAGATTTGAAAAAGTGACAGTTTTTTATTTCTACTTATTTTATAGTCAGGGCGAAAAATTCTCCTGTACAGAACCGTCACCCCGCTGGAAGGGCGTTGTGAATAAAAAAATATTAATTGCAAAAAAGGTCCCAATGAACTATTACATTTTGTGGCTATTCAATTTGGGAACGTGACATTAAATCCTCTAACGATGTATTCTGTGCTCCAACGCACACACACACTGTTTTAACAGATATGATTGAGAATCAACTTTATATAGTGTTAAAGCGCAAATTGACTGTTTGATGTTAGGAACACACCTATACTTTGCTTAGACAACAGTGAGTGCTTGCAATATGAACCTTATACAATAACAACAAAGCTCAAATTAACTGTACGCTTTAGTTAGAAAACGTTAGGGATTTTCCGATAGTTATTCGATTTTATCTCGCTGTAAAAACCATCCTTGAACTTCAACGAACATAAAAACAAAGAATTGGTCTAGGCGTTGTTGAGTTATGCGCTTACCAACACATTTTTATATATGTATCAGAGTGAGATTAAAAAGATATTCCAAAAATTAATATTATATTAAGTTCGTAATTTTTGCACACTTTATCGACATATGAATCCGCGCACTCGGTCCACCAACCAGATGTAGGACTTAGAAAACTATACGAAATAGGTGTTCAAGTGCCTTATTACTAGCTTCTATAATTACGATCAACGATAACACTGCAATGAAATAGGTATAACTAACATTAAAAACAATCTAACAATAATTTTATAAAAATGCAAATTTTTAAGAAAATTCCCTTTCTCTTCAAATTTCACGAGCGTATTGTATGCCATCTAATTAGTTCTCTGTCAACGCTGAAAGGGACAAAAAAGCTCCAATAGCGAACAATCAAAAGTAAATAAGCTATACCGGAAAGGAAATGGAATCAGTTGTTTGTTTCAGCGCCTGAACGCGAGCGGAAAAGCCAGTAAGGTGTGGGCCCCCGCGGTGACGGACACTGGCTCAGCTCGTCGTCTCCGGAAGATAGTTATCAATACGGATTATACTCACTTCTTTCTCAGGGTTGACAGTTGCTTGACTAAATCATGCAGTTTTTCCTGATAATATTTCAAAGTCGGAATTATCAGAATCTGTCTGTTCATAAATGCTGTCAGTTCGATCGCACTAAGATCACATCGTTGCGAAAGCATCTAAGGTAAATGGGTTTTATTTTTAGAGTTACAAAGCATTTCACGAAGGTGTCATATTATGTAACGCTTTAATGTGCTTTGATCCGCAGTGTTTTGGAATACAATGCGACAATTTAGTCACCTTTTCATCAGATACATAGCGATAGAATTGAACACACACAAAAGGGATTTTTAAGTTTGCTTTCTTTCAGGATGAATCTTTAACGTTCTTCACGTTCTTACGAAGATTTGCTGGCTTGGTTCGGTTTGGTTATTTTTGGCTGTCGTAGAAGGCTGCAAGATTTAAGACTGCTATATAAAATCATACACTCCCAAATTGATTCACCATATCTTCTATGCCATCTAAGTTTTAACACTTACCACCGAGCTCGTAAATTTAAATAATTCTCACTCTGAGTTTCCTTGAACAACATCTCTTATTAGCTAGATTGTGTCGCCAGTATGATGAGTTCGTCAGGGGTTGTGCAGACGCAGGAATTGATACCGATATTTTTCACTGTAGTTTTTATAGTCTTAAGAATTTATAGTCTAATAATTTAAGGTAACTTATAGTTTGATTGTAAATAATGTATGTATGTTCTTCTTTTTATTTTTATCTATTTTTGATTTCTTTATTGTTGTTATTCCGAAATTGGGTTTTGTTATACCAACATATCAACCTGACAGTTTGTATATTTGCTCCACATTAATAATATAATTAGTAGAATATATTATACTATTATATGGGGTTTCAACCTAGTTTTTAAGGTTCGGTATAGATTATTTTTATTTTAATTGTCTATTATTATTTTGCTGCAACCTGTTTTTATACTTATTATTAAACTAGCTTTCTGCCCGCGGCTTCGCCTGCGTGGATTTCGGGATTGGGTCTATAGGCCCACGGCTACATATGCGCGGAAGTCGGTTTATGGTGCGAAGGTTTTATCGCGCTTCCCGTGGGACTATCCGTTTTTCCGAGATAAAAAATACCGCAGAACCTTGCTCAACAATCACTCTATCTATTGATGAAAACCGCATGAAAATCTGTGCAGTAGTTTTTGAGCGAAGCCTTTATTGCGCATCCCGTGGGACCTGTCGATTTTTCCGGGATAAAAAGTAGCCTATGTTACTCGGGGATAATGTAGCTTTCCAAAAGTGAAAGAATTTTTGAAATCGGTCCAGTAGTTTCGGAGCCTATTCATTACAAACAAACAAAAAACAAACAAACAAATCTTTCCTCTTTATAATATTAGTATAGATAAATATATTTAATAATAATTTTTAAACATAGGTTGAAGCAGCGTTTTCAGGCAATAGTTAGCAACCCACTATATCTAATGTATGTTTACACTATATTAGTATAAGTATTTTTGTATATATTATTGCGTCATCGAATCAATAAACTTATTCCGAATGGAAACAATCGGAAACCTTCCAATATATCGTAGAAGTAATTCGAGCACATCGAACTTTCTGGAAGGCTGTAGAAAATTCTACAATATATCTTTATAGAATCGACTTACCTATAACAACACTTGAAACCCAAGTCTATTAGTTTGTGAGTTTGTGTTCTCACAGACGCGGTGCCAGCCCTGGCCGCCACCTAGGGCCCTCGGCAAAAAACAGCGCGTGATGTGGCATATTGATATCATACGTTGTTTTCCAAAGAAACTTGTTTGGACGACGTTCGCGTAAAAACATATCTATATCAGTGTTTTATCTTACTTAACACTGATATGAAAGTAGCTGGCTATTTGCTTAACTCGGAGTGCGGGGAGTTTTTTTACGATTAAGGTATATGATCGTTTAGATTTTCATTTCTGGTTAAGTGTCATAGATAGGTAAAACCTTTTTTATTTTGTTATTTTATTTCTTGAGAAATCCAACAGCATGAACTTAGATTAAATGACAATAAATATATGTTAGAATGTATAGCCAATAACAGGTTTCCCTTAATTTGTCCATTATTACAATTTAGAGTAGACAACTATAAGTCAGTAACAAGCAACACACAAGAGATTATTTAAAAAATATATATCTATATATAAATTACAAAAATTTATTTATATCTATTACCTTTATTTATATCGACTTTCATCACACACTGGGTAGACGACATTTTTTAAATTCTGTATATAACTAGAGTACTCTTATAAGTGAGAAATATTGTAGAACCAACAGTACACCTGCACCTATTACTTTGGAAGAGACATCGACATGTTTGCGGCGCTGTCGCGGGTCGCTCAAAAACGCTCCATACTAAAAAGCACTGCAATTGTGACGTCATAACTCAGTAAACTCGCTTAATTTGTATGCGCGTATAAACAAATTTTAAAATAACTTTGTTGTTTGTACGTTTATAGGTATACATTCTATATAAAAATATGTTACATTTAATGTGGGAATGCTAGAAATGTGTTCGTTTCATTAAAATTACATAAATAATAATTGCTCATTTTTTAGGAATCTAAAAACAATATAAATTAATAATTAAACTGAAATTTCTATATTGACATACTTTCATGGGATATAAATTGCTCAAATCAGATAATTATAGTATAAAAACGGCCATAACCAGTCGTCTACCCTATTACCCAATTCAAAACTAAATTGACTGCGCTGCAGAAGTGTGTGACGACCTCCATAGTCGAGTGGTGAGGTCCCGGGTTCGAATCCCGGTGGGGGCAGACGTTTGTGTGATTAATGCCAGCATTTGCACCTTAGTCATGGTTGTTGATATATATTTCAATAAAATTTATTTATATATGTATAATATATGTATGTCTATCCGTTACCCTAGATCCCATAGCACAAGCCTTATAGAGCTTAGTTTGGGCCAGGCTAATTAGTGTAAGTAATAATAATAATAAATACTTTAATAATAATACTTTATTTCAAATAGATGTACAATTTGTGGTTTAACGAAAAACCCCCACACTAGGCCTATGGGGCTATGCCTGTCCTGTGGGAGTTTTCACAACTTTCTTGAAAAGGCACTGGAATGCGGTAGTTACCTACGGGCGCAAAGAATACAAAAGGAAAATAAAAAATAAAAATAAAAAAGAACTATTGCGCTATAACAAACAAAAGAAAAAAAAATATAAATTAAAATGGAATACTAAACAATAAAAAAAAAATATTATATAAAAAAAACCAACTACAAGAACACACGAAGACCGGTTATTCAAAGCGCGCCAACACGCGCTCTGATTGCTCATATGTCCAAGAAAGAAGCTCTGCCTTTAATTTCAATCTCGACTGGCGAAGAGTAAGTTGCCTAATATTGAACAATTGATTGAGCCTATTATAAATATAAGGCTTCTTGAAAGAGGTGGCTCGTCTGGCAAAGGAGCTGTTGGTTGAGGGCACAGAGAGTCGGAAAGTGCGCTTATTCCGTAGGGTTTGGTTCGTAGAAGCTGACAGAACGTCTATGTGAGCCTGCAGACAGATCTTCAGAAAATATAGTGTAACTAATATTTATTTATTTAAAAAAGGGTCGTAACTCAGTGACTAAAAATCAATACATAGTATAAAACAAAGTCGCTTTCGCTGTATGTCCGTATGTATGCTTAGATCTTTAAAACTACGCAACGGATTTTGACGCGGTTTTTTTTAATAGATAGAGTGATTCTTAAGGAAGGTTTGTATGTACAATAAATGCATAATATAGTAGAGAAACACTGATAAATTTAAAGGTTTCTAATGTGATGTCGTAAATAAGCACGTTTTTTTGCGCTTATATTGCAAACGCTGGCTGAACCCTACGAGATAGACCAAAATAATGTACTACAGTATTGTACAACTTACAAAAATCCACAAAAAAGTCCGCGATGGTATATGTCTATCTCTTAGGGATAACCCACCATAACCATTTTTTCACTGCACCCGTGCGAAGCCGGGGCGGGTCGCTAGTTACTCATAATAGTCTTGTAAAGTAGTTGTTACGTGAAAGAGTAACAGACATACTTTATTTATTTATACGAGTAATATTAGTAGGAATCATTACCTAAATATCTTTTGGATTCATTCTCTCAAGTTTTCATTATCCCACGTCTATGAATCGAATCGATCATGAAATTCTCGGAGTAGGTGACTCGATACTATTCGAAAACTTTCGCCAGCACATCAAACAGAATTAACATCGTAAACGCGATTACCTCCCCGATCACCTTTCTTTACGACATCTCAGATATTAATCGGTTCATTTGCGACACCTCCCCTAGTCCGGTAGTTAGGGGTATTATTGATTGATAGGTTTTTATGGCGTCTTATGACGGCCATGCCAAGTTGGGCCGTCCTTCGGACAAAGTTTTGGATTACATTGTTTTGATCTATATACATGATATCCCATAATGTGAAGCGACACCATTTTCGACAATAGGTTAGTATAAGTTAAAATATTAGTAGTATTAGTCTAAGTTATATAATATCTCCCACATGTGGAGAATTGGAGATTGTTTTCTCTCAAGTACTCATAATTTCAGTTCACGTGTTTTAATTAAAGTAAATCTTTAAATAGGATGTTTACAATCCCTTTTGGAAAGATGCTACACCGTTGGTTCACAATTCTGTGACGAGAAACTTTGTACTGGAAAGAACTAATAAGAAAACTAGCAAGGGCATTTCTTTTCTCACTGTGTTTTTTAGAGACGTCAATTAGAAGCTAACCTCAGATATATAGTCTGAATCTATCTTCCTTTACAAGTTTAAACAAGTTCTCATTATATCTGTAAAATTAATTATAAATTGCGTTATTTACCGTATTCAAAATATTTGTTATCATTTAAATAATCCTTAATAGTGTAATAATTAGAGATGAAACGGATAGTGATTTGGCCGGATACCGGATACCGGATATTCGGCTAACTACGAGGCCGGAGCGCCGGATATCCGGCCACCGGATATTCGGCCGCTTATCGCGTTTCATATATGTGTGTGTATGTGCAAAATAATCCGTTACTAATATTATAAATTCAGTCTGTTTGTCTGCTACTCTCTCACGCTAAACTAAAGAACTGATTTTGCTGAAATTTGATACAGAGATAGATTAGACAACGAGAAACAATATAGATAGGCTTAAAAACTTTTGTATTCCCACAGAAAAGCGCGATATAGACGAGTTTAGGGCGTAAAGCACTCAGCGCGAACGGTATCGCGGGAAACATCTAGTATTCGGTATTTGGCCGGATAGTGCCCTACTATCCGGTATCCGGCCGGATAGTGAAAATAGGCCGGATAGGCCGGATACCGGATAGTTACCGGATATCCGTTTCATCACTAGTAATAATCTATATATTTGTATTTAATTATATTTTAATAATTATATTTCCTATTCTGACGACCTCCATAGTCGAGTGGATAGTACACCGGTTTCAAGGTATCGCCATCTCTGAGGTCCCGGGTTCGAATCCCGGTGGGCGCAGATGTTTGTGTCATGAATGCCAGCATTTGTACCTTTGTCATGGTTGTTGATATATATTTCAATAAAAAATATTTATATATGTATAATATATGTATGTCTATCCGTTACCCTAGATCCCATAGCACAAGCCTTACAGAGCTTACATTGGGCTGGGCTAATTGGTTTAATGGCCGTTTTCACCAACCTTGTCTTAGCTTAGGTGACTCCTAAGAGACATGCTGTCTCACTCTTTTCAGTTAATATAAAAAGTGACAGCATGTCACTTAGGAGTCACCTAAGCTAAGACAAGGTTGGTGAAAACGGCGATAAGTGTAACAAATATTTATTTATATTTAATTCAGTTTTTGCTTTAAGTCAGAAGTTTAAGTTAAACTCGTATTTTCTTTGTAAGAACCCTAAATTAATTATAAAAGTATTTATCTATCATTACAATTCAAAATATTTCACTATATCTCGATGTCTGTACAATTTTTTATTACTTAATTTAATATAACATAAAAAATAATTGTTTGGAAAATCGCCGCCGTTACATTTGTTTTTTCCAAAAGGAAATAGGTATAGCTTTTCCCGTGGTAAAACATTTATTATATTCTCTGAGTCCCCAACTATCTTATGAGAATTGCAGCAAATTTTTTTTAAAATCTCATTTGTACATTTTCTCTTAAGAAAAATAGATTTGTATTAGAGAATTGTAACATTTTCTTTATATATCAAATTTCATGAAAATCTGTTCACTATTTTCCGAGTCTATTTGAACAAAAAGTTTCATCTCTATTTTAACCCTGATGTACATTTTTGTCAAAAAGTAACCTATTTTAGTACATACTCAGTCTCGAAACAATCTATGTACTTAACAAATTTTATTTAAATTTGTTCAGTAATTTTGGTTCGAAGGCGCTACAGACAGACAAAGTTATTTTTTCATTTATTATATAGTAAACATTAAAATAAGATATGATCGATTCATCAACATTTGTTTCATAGTTAAAAGTCCAGTTATCTTTCCTATGAGCCCAATAAGTCCTATATCATTAGTACTAGAATAGTTACCGATAAATCCAACCAAGCCATTAAACCAACCGACGCCTCGAGCCCACTTCACGTGCGATCAATCGCTGCCTCCTCCTGCCCGCTGCTGCTTCTGCCGTTAATGACTAATTACGTTTGTAAAATCCCTCCTTCGCCCAGTAGCATTTGTATCGATTAAAGCTATCAGACCGCATTCTAAAATCGACCTTAAATAGCGTCGGAGAAACTCCAACTGGGATTGAGACATTTCCTTCACATTCTGGGTGTGCTCATTAGCTATTTAGTGCTATTGTATGTGAAGTACAAGCGATATAAGACTTTAAGACTAACAAAATACAAGTACTTTTAGTGGGACATCGTGATGGCTGGTTAGGTCTTAAAGTGTGTCTGGATACGAAACGAGCAAGGTTTCCCCGAGAAATCGGTCCATAATGAGTTGGGGCGCCATTTTAAACATCGTTATCCTGCTATAGCGCACTTTCTGTTTGTCTGAAGTGATATTGGCTAATTGATTGTGTTGGGAAATCTTCAGAAAACTTCACCAGTTTTCGAACGATGTTATCGTTCATCTGTTTGCACTTGTTGCATGCGTTTTTCATTTGGCGGTGTTATAGTTATGATGCGAATTCTATAAAGATGTTCGATTTTGTTAAGCTTATATACTGTTTGTTATGGTTTGATATATTTTTTACATACGACCATTTAAATTGTCACTTGATGATAAGTAGAGATCGGATAATCGGATGCATATTTACCTAAAGTTAGTTTAAGACAAAGTATGGAAACGGCTTTTTATTGTTTTGTTAAATAAAATTTTTCACCATTTCTGTTTTTTTATTCAATTATTTAATTGATTATTGTTTTAGTCAAACTAGCTCACTACTTTCGTATAACACTCTTCATGTAATAAATCGTATATTCATAAATCGCACGGGGAACTGAAACTAAACTTCATGTAAATACGTATGCATAGTTGTATAAATGATCCCGGAGTCTCGGTCTTTTGAAAATAAATACCACGTGCTAATTTAGTAATTTTCAAGAATTATCACTACGTAAAATTTGCAGTCCCGTATTTTCCCGGGATTTTTATTTGACAAAATGTATATTAAAAAGCCGCTTCCATAATTTGTGACCCAAAAATTAACTTTAGGTAAATATGCATCCGATTATCCGATCTCTAATGATAAGTCAAGTAATCAAAGAATGCGAAGATCACCAGGATTCTTCAACAATTAAGGAACTGATGGCTGCCTCATAGTTGTTTGGAATACAAAAATGCTATTAACAATAATATGAAAACAGTCTGAAAAATTGCAGAATTATCATATACACACTTGCTTGCTTTGATTCCGTACTTACTTGTATAGCTTTCTACAAACTAAGTTCCACAGTGTCACCGACTTGCCCGTTCAAGTTTAAATCAATAAGCAAAAATACTCTTGCTAAAAAGGAGAGGTTATTATACTGTTAAGAATTACTCAAATGATAATGGTGCTTAGTGAAATAGTTACGTTTCGAAATATCTTAAATTCGAGTAACATGATGAGGCTATAAATTTATAGATGTACTGTGAACTTGTTTGAACTTCTAAAGGAAGTCAGGTCTTGACTATTTATCTTAGGCCAGCTTCAAATTGACGATTCTGTAAAAATATAATAATAATAAAAAGCCTCTCGCCGTAGGCTTTGACGTGCAAATGTGATGTGTCGCGAGATTTACTTAAGTTTATTATGTTCTTTTTAGCGCATTTAATAAAAGCTTGTATTTTTTTTAGTTTTAATTTATCCGCCATATTGGATTAAGAGTGACGTCACATTATTTATCGAGGTGTTCTTTGCAAGCCCTTTCATTTGATAACCATATTGTAGAGGTGCATTAAAAATAATTCATCCGCCATATTGGTAATGCCGCCATGTTGGATTAGAATGACGTCACACACATAAACATGCATTGTCATCCGACTTACACGTGCATGCAAAATTTCAGCTCAATCGGATACCGTTAAGTGGGTCAAATTAAGATTCCAAGATTTCCATACATAGTTACAAGTGAAGCTAATGTAAACGCTTGTAAAATCCTATTTGAAGAATAAATGCTAGATATTAATTTACTTATAAAGAGTCAAATATTTATAAATGTTATCAAAGCAAGCAAGTCCATTACAGACACTTCCCTTAAACCAATCTTAATGCATGATATACTGATCTATTACGAGGATCTATTACGATGATTGCATTGTCATTTGAGTATTGCACTACTGAACCATGATTACTGTAGTGCTCTGTAATAAAAGCTCGAAAAAAACTTCATTGGAGTTGTTACGGACTGTAATTGTCTATGAGCGATTGGAGCAAATGACAATTGTTGTTGTTGATTCTTACCAGACAGCTCAGTCTCCGAAACGCGAGGAGAATGAAACGAGTTTGGAGCAGATGATGATTTTTGTTGTCGAGTCACACTAGACGGCTCAGACTCCGAAACGCGAGGAGAATGAACCGAGTCAACTTGAGAGTTTACGGTTCCAGTTCCCAAGACAGAGGATAACCGTTCTGGAACCGAGCTCGGTTGATTTGGTGATGCAACATCTGCAGCAGATGAGCCTATATTAGTTCCTTTAGATTTACTCCTAGTTAACATCTTACTCGTACCTGTGAGTTTTCACCGTCGAAGGACCACTGTTACGGACTGTAATTGTCACCTTTGGTTCAGGTAATTTTGGTTAATTTTAGAAATAAAATGTTAGGCTGCTGCTTGGTATTGATGTTTAATGACAACTAATTTTTTTGACATAACAAAACAAAATCAAAGAAAAAGGTGAAAATTGATAGAAATGTATAAACAAATACAATATTTATATAAAAAAGGTACTAATAGTAGCTGTTGGTAACAGGAGTAATTAATTTATTAGTAGTTGACTATGAATCATCCTTCTTCAACATATTCATTAAGAGAAAATACTTGTACGTTGTTAAAATAATATTCTATACCTGTTCAGAAATTGGGAGAGATTCTCGAGAAAAATAGGTACGAAACTCTGAAGTACTGTTTTTATCTCGTATTTTCACACGTCACATTTTTTAAACATTTATTTATTCGTCATATTAATACATAAATTAGAACAATCGTATGTAATAGTACATTAATATAAATAAGTAGATAAGAATACTATATAATAATATATAGTATACTTATGTATAATATATAAATAGGAATATTGTATAATAAACAAATTATGTAGTTACCAAACATGACCAACTGAATATTGTCTTTAATTCACATATAATGTGAACATATAAATAACTAGTTGTGCCAGCGACTTCGTCCGCCGCCGAATAGTTATTTTGAGCATCATATTTATTTTTGCAAACAACCTCAGCTGTTACCCGATCTTCACAACGCGACATATCCAAATTTGATTACCATAAAAATGATTCGAGTGAGTTAACATTAAAAGATACATATACTGTCGCGGAATTTTTTTTTAGATCATTTTACTACGAATAATTCTTTCATACATATTTTTTTGGTATCTAGAACCGTTTTCGCAGCGCACGCAATGGAAGCCCTCAAAGATGAATAATTTTCCCCGTATTTTTCCACATTTTCCATTATTACTTCGCTCCTATTAGTCGCAGCGTGATGTTATGTAGCCCAAAGCCTTCCTCGATAAATGGGCTATTCAATAAAATAATATGTTTTCAATTCGAACCAGGAGTTCCGGAGATTAGCGCGTTCAAACAAACAAACAGACAAATAAACAAACTCTTCAGCTTTATAATATTAGTATAGATTACTTAGTTTATATATAGTGTTATTTTTTAATTATCTTTAAATTTATACAAAGTTAATTCAATAATACTTCGTGGAAGCTTATGAAAACATATACGAGTACATATATACTTTCCCAAGAATGAACAGTAAGTTTTATGGAATATGGAACGGCAAGTTAATTTTTATTTCTTTTATTCACTGTTTTTGTTGAATTACTTTAAAGATGTGCAAGCTTTCCTTTCTCAGTAACTGACAATAAGCAAAAAAATTTTAAGCCCTATTTTTAGAAGTAACTGCACCATGCACTATTTTCAAATAATTACATAACTTATCCTTGCTCTGACCGCAAGGAACGTAGTTGCACTTTATCCCAATGTCGAGTGAACACGACACTGCGCCGCTGAGAACTTTGAAAGCTCAGAATAAAGCATATATCGGTTATTAGTAAGCTAAGACTAATCTATTGCATCTAAGGTTTACCCTGATTCCGCTCCAAGTTAGGCGCTTGTCTATGTTCACTTGTCTAGGTTTCTAGGGTTGTAACAAGACGTGGTATTTTATTCTTTATATCAGTTGATGGATACATATCACTGCAGGCATTGCAGTAATTGAACCTGCTGAACATCAGGTCAGGTTCAAAATAACCTTATGAATGGAGGAATTAATTCTACCATCAAGATTCTAGAGTAACGTCCGAGAAGTTATTTTCAAGCACTGTTGTGAGTCATACGACAAGAAGCCAATATTACTACAGAGCTAGGTGGTCTAAGTGCGTGGCTCCTGTGGCCTCCTTCTGTAAAGCTGCAGTAGGAGGCGGCCTCGGGCCAGATACCCTGGCCTGAGGCCCCGCCGTGGACCGCTGGTGGGCGTGACGAAGTTTGCACCCATGGAGGCGACCTGGGAGGGTGTAACCTCCTAGGAGTTTGGAAGGGTGGGAGGCTGCAATCGCTTCCCCTCGAGAAGGGCTCCACTGGCGCACACAAGAGCGAAGGCTGGGGCCCTCAGATGTAACACTTTTAGTAGGTAGGCTTCTCCCTTCTGGGGAGGAGAGCCTCACATAACCACTGGCTCTCCGCAGCCGGAGCATGAAATTCAATGCATTTTCCTCAGCGGAACAAAAGGTGTAATCGAGTTACGCGTGAGTAATTCGATTTAATATTACAGTCGTCCGAAATTTATCAACAACATAAAATATTTGGTAACCATTATATACAATTCAGTTTGTACCACCCCTACCTCGCTCTGTCTGTAGCTCTAAGACGGCCTAACTACGTTAACTCGCCGTCATGCTGTGCGATCGAGTTACGTGTGAGTGAGCCTGTTTGTAGCCTTTCGGTAAGGGTGCAATTAGTGTTGACTCATCAGATTAAGTATTTAGAATATATATTTATGATGACCTCGATATGCAACATTTATAATACTATTCTTTAAAGTCAAATAAAAAGTAATATAATTTATTTTCGTTGGGTTAAAAAAATCGTGTACTAGTGAGGGTAGTCTGAAATAAATATTGTTACTGTCTCCTGCATCGGGCGGTCGCCCTCGCTATTTGCCTATATGGTTCATAGAACTTAGGCACAGGCTGAGTTTAGTCGGCAGGTCACGTGGCCAGACCGCTCTGGCCGCGTGGAGTCCGACGTAACCTCCGTGACCCTTGCCATTGCGAGGATTATGAGGATTCTCAGCCTTCCTCTCCCGAGGAAATTTTCATTTATTTAATTTTATTTTCTAAACTGAATTTTAATTTTGTAGTTTAAGACTGCCTTTGTGACAATAAATTATTATTATTATTATTATATATGTCTACTCCACGGACTCGTAGTCCGTGCCTTTTTTAAACTGTCCTCGTTTGGATCTACTACGTACTGTACGTACAGCGTCATATTATCTTATAATACAATTCCGTTACTTAACATTAACGTGAGTTTCGCAGTACTTTTGACAATAAATTATTAGAGGTGCCTATAGTAAATGCTAACTCTTAGTACACCTCAATTTAAAATCACATGTTTAATTAGTTTTACTTGTTAGTTTTTTTATTATTGTAATCACGAAAGCTACATTTGCTTTTAAAATAAAATATATATTTAGACAGCTTTTTAAAAAAGCTATTGTGTCAAAGTGACATGAATGATAAAATACACAGAATTCACCTTAGAACTCTTAGAAATATTCGTTCGTTATTTTATTATCAGCTTTGTTTAAAAGTATATACCTCGACACTACCTTGGTAAGTAATCTACAATCTAAATTTAAACCTGAATAAATAACTTGTAAAAATGACAAGAATATAAACTTGCACAACTCTCATATAAATATAAATTTCTATAACCGTCAGATAAATATAAACTTGTATAACTGTCAGATAAATATCAATTTGTATAATTGTCAGATAAATAGGAACTTCTATAACGTTCAAATAAATATTTTGTATAACTGTCAGATAAATATAAACTTGTATAACTGTCAGATAAATATAAATTTGTATAACTGTCAGATAAATAGGAACTTCTATAACGTTCAAATAAATATTTTGTATAACTGTCAGATAAATAGGAACTTCTATAACTGTCAGATAAATATAAACTTGTATAGCTGTCAGATAAATATTTTGTATAACTGTCAGATAAATATAAACTTGTATAACTGTCAAATAAATATATTTTTTTATAACTGTCAGTTAAATAGGAACTTCTATAACGTTCAAATAAATATTTTGTATAACTGTCAGATAAATAGGAACTTCTATAACTGTCAGATAAATATAAACTTGTATAGCTGTCAGATAAATATTTTGTATAACTGTCAGATAAATATAAACTTGTATAACTGTCAGATAAATATAATTTTTTATAACTGTCAGATAAATAGGAACTTCTATAACTGTCAGATAAATATAAACTTGTATAGCTGTCGGATAAATATTTTGTATGACTGTCAGATAAATATAAACTTGTATAACTGTCAGATAAATATAATTTTTTATAACTGTCAGATAAATATAAACTTGTATAACTTTCATATAAATATATATTTGTATAACTGTTAGATAAATAGGAACTTCTATAACTGTCAGATAAATATAAACTTGTATAACTATTAGTTAAATAAGGCTACTCTCACAAAGTAAGTAATAAACGCAACGAATTAATCCTCGCTTCACTGGAGACACTCGAGTCTAATTACTCACCAAGACGCATAAACCTCAGACAAAATCGCATAAAGTCTCAATCAATGCGGTTTGGCTTCGTAGCCACTGTAAAAAAGTTAGTGTGGCTATAACGCCGCAATCACCTAATGAATAACGTGTGCCATAATCCTGCAGATCACTCATCCAGCCGGCAATTAGACGTAATTGAATATTAAGGCGCTGGACCGCCGACTGTAAAACCGGAACGGGCAGCGTGTAAAAGCAGCTTAACATCGGGCCGACGCTGTTGTTTTATTGTGATTAACGTTCTCTGAGTTAATAATATCTATGGGTCGGTGATGATAAGATGTTATGTGCAACAATTCATTTGATTTACTAAACTACAGATGATGAAAAGATGAGCATACAGAAATTGAGCTTGAGTGTAAGGAATACACATACACTCCTGTATACAAATATATATATATGGGGGTGGTGTAAGTGGTCTCTGCCTATTTCATTGGGAACAAGGCGTAACATATATGTATGTATGTATGTATATATGGTTATAATATATTTCTACCAAATTAATGTATAATATATATCTATCTATCTACATATGTGTCTATCCATTACCCTAGATCCCATAATAAAAGCCTTACAGAGCTTACTTTGGGCTGGGCTAATAATTGGTGTAATTGTAAGAAAATATATATTTCATAAATGTATTTGCTCGAATCGCAATTGGCCAATTTTATAATTTAATGAAATAAAATAAAAAAATAATAATAATAACACTCCACGCACACTTTCATTAAATTTCGCTTAAATGGCCTCTAAGTGTTGGATCTGTATCCCCGCGCACACCTTATAAAGGAGGTCCTATAAAGAAGGTCCTAGGAAGGTCCTATAAAGAAGCGCGATTTAAGCTACAATAATAATAATATTACTTATTTTATTGATTGTATTGTAGAGAGACTGTAGTAGAGTAAGAGATTGTAATTTGAAGTAGGCCGAATAAAGAAACCTGCCTGTATCATAAAGTAACCAGTCCGCCACACTCAACAGTGAAGTAGCTCCGCTTCAGCTGATAGATGTTACGGCAAAAAGAAAAAAAACTATAATAATCTCACTTATTTTGTACATTTTGACTAAATTAAATTTAAATAATTTAGTTATATTTTATTATCGCGACGATAACGTACATTGATTCTTGTTGGGGCTTGTAGATTTTGCTTGTAGATTTGCAGCAAGCAAATGTCATAGGAGCTACATATACTATAGGCGACTATAGCCACTTCTGCTTATTTGTATATATTTTATATACATATTTAATATATACATATATATTAAAATAAATACGATTAACACAATAAATCTTAGCTACCAAGAGTGTGAGTGACTATGAGTACTGAACATATATGATAATTTAAAAGGTTTTATTTTATCACCAGGTAAATAACCTGATGAAGTCGTATCACAAAATGAATGATCTCGTAAAGTCGTTTAGATAAATTGTAACGATGTAAGTAAATAAGCAATCGTATCGTGTACGTATGAATATGTTTCACCGGGCGATAAACATAATAATAACTCAATAAAAATACACATATCGTTACCAGAATCCAATAATAATATAAGCGAAGAAAACGCAATTACTAATAGCAGACATCGGCACCAGGTTTTAAGGTGCAAAGTTGAGTAATGTGCAGAAGTTCAAAAATTAAATTTTAAGTTCCTTTTTTCACCGCGACGGGCGCTCGAGTCGCTCCGGCGAACTTTTGAGGGTCGCAGCAACGCATTAAAATGGTATTAAATATTCAATTTATTTTCCGTTATAGACTCGAATGTTCGATATATTGCCTAATAAACATTTTGTTGGTGCGTATTAAAATGGCATCCAAGTAATGTCGATTCGCAATTTCGTTTCGCACTCACTATTCATGGCCGTTGAGATATCTTTCAAAATGACTGCGCCAAGTCACGATGTTTCTTACGGATTTCTAAGCTTATATTTAATCCCGTTATTGAAAACTGAGTTAGTTTTAGCAATAATATCCATATGATAATAACAACAACAACATAGGACCGTGTCTTATAAAGACGAGTGATATAAGCGACAAAAATTTTGTATAACAATATTGCAATAGTCCACAAACCTTTTGACATGTAATGACAATTCTGTGCATCTAATTGGGTCTTTAGCTGCGTTCCTTGCATTGTGCAGATGGAGATTAAATCCAGTTGGTACACTCCACGCACACTTTCAAGAAATATTGCTTAAATAACCTCTACACTTTGGATATATGTATATCCCTGTGTAAAAGGATCGTGTCTTATAAAGTCTCTAGATGCCGTTTGTCGTGTCTCCTCGTTTTGAGAGCACTCCCTTAACCGCCTCAGCCAAAATTGGGATTCTTGGTGTCGACATATCGAGCGTAGTTCAGTTCCGTGGTCACTTAGAGGGTAAGGCTAAACTAGCCTCGAAGAAGCTTGGTGTGCTCAATAGATCGAAGCGGTATTTCACACCGGCCCACCGTCTGCAACTTTATAAGGCACAGGTCCGGCCTCATATGGAATACTGTTCTCATCTTTGGGCAGGGGCGCCCCAATACCAGCTTCTCCTCTAGAATTGTATAATTTATAAATAAATATTATATATTCTAATGTATTAGCTATTATTATGTATCTACCTTTTATTTAATATTGTGCATTGTATAATTCTGATTTGATTTATATCTTTAGCTATGAGGCTATGGCAGAATATCAGCGACAGTTGTACATTCAGCTGTCATATGCTGAGCCATATGCCTTTTTGTTCCAGAACACTTTTGTAACTAGTTTTAAGTTTATCTATTGTGATTTGGAGCAAATAAACATTATTATTATTATTCATATATTTAAATAATAATCTTAAATTTAAGTTTTTTACAATATAGATATATAAAATAAATATAAATACTATAAAAAACTTAAACCTAGTATGCCGCCGGTAGCGAGGCAAGGCCCAAACAAACCGGTGGTTAGGGCTGCAGACAGAGAAATCTCCGGACAATACGTGCCGTGTCGAGAATCACTGCTTTTTGTATCCGACCCTTGATCCATCCGTCAAGCGAGAGCCTCTTAAGATGTTGATCGAGACTCTTTGCTATCAAGCCATTCGCAGACACAACTATCGGAACAATGATTGTCGAATCAACATCCCACATGGCGGTTACCTCGTATGCCAAGTCAAGGTACTTACTGGCTTTGTCCTTCGCGGCTCTTACGAGGTTCTCGTCATGAGGGATGGTAATATCGACGAGCATTGCACGGCGCTGGGAGCGGTCGACCACCACGATATCAGGTTTATTGCACGCAATAGTCCTATCCGTGATGATAGAGCGATCCCAATAGAGCAACACACGGCCATTTTCAAGAACTGGCGCTGGTGCGTACTTATAGTACGGTGTCTCATGCTCAACAAGGTCGTATTGAAGGGCAAGTTGCTGATGGATGATCCTGGCTACTAGGTTGTGTCTATGCAAATACTCACCGTTTGCAAGATGAGAACAACCAGAGATAATATGCCAAAGTGACTCTCCGGGACGGCGGCATGCTCGACATATGTCGACGGTACCGTCCTTTAGGATATATTTTCTATAGTTGTTCGTCATCATTACTTCGTCCGCAATTGCACAGACAAAACCCTCAGTTTCCCCAAAGAGGTCACCGAAGCGCAGGCAGTTCACCGACACGGGAAGATCTACATCAGGGCCCATTAAGGCCCGATAAAACCTTCCGTGCAACTCTTTGTCCCTCCATACTTCCCTGCGATTTTCGACGCTAAGCACCGATGGTTTACGCCAGTTCTCAACTGCCATAGAGAGAGGGGTAAATCCCTTGTCAACTGCCACAACGTCACAATGCATCCCACATTCGTTGTTTAGGAAATAGTTCCTGAGGCTGCACACTTCACGGTTATGGAGGTTTTTGGCATTTAGAAAGCCTCTACCACCACACTTCCGTGGAATGTACAGTCTCATAACAGACGAACGTGGGTGTAACATGCGATTTTTTGTGAGTAGTTGACGGACTCTCCTATCCAAGGTGTCCAGCTCAGTCTGAGTCCATCTCAGTATGCCAAAGGAGTATATCAATAAAGGCATCACCCAACCTAAAAAGACTATGAAGTACCTTTGTTAAGCGGCAAAAGAAACGTGTCTTCACCGATTCCTTGACATCCTTCACTGATATACCCAAAGACTCTGATATACCGAGATACTTGTACGTTTCGGCCTCAGACAAAGATCTGAGTGTCATTGTCTCTGAAAGTTGTAGATTTGTTGAATTTACAACTTTTCCCTGCCGTACATGCAAGACCGCACATTTGTCTACACCGAACTCCATCCCTATAGAGTTACTGAAGATCTGCGTAATTTTCAATAACTCCACAACGTCTTGGTGTTTCGGTGCAAACAACTTGAGATCATCCATGTACAGCAGATGACTAATGACCTCGCCCTGTCTACGTAGCCGATAGCCTAGACCTGAATCCTTCAGCAGAGTGCTGAGAGGATTCAGTGCTAAGCAAAACCACAAGGGACTCAAACTGTCACCCTGAAAAATGCCTCTCTCTATTTTGATCAAGTCTTGCGAATCAGAGGAACCGTCATCACTACATGGTTGACGAAGGACTGTGCTCCACTGTCGCATGCAGTTGCTTAGAAAGGATTTCAGAGTTGTATTGATTTTATACAATTCTAAAATCCTCTCCAGCCATGAATGCGGCACTGAATCATAGGCCTTCTTATAATCAATCCACGCAGCTGATAGAGATCCCCTGTTCCGCCGAACTTGTTGGCTAATGGCCATGTCTATAAGGAGGAGCTCTTTTGTACCACGGGACCCAGCCTTACATCCATTCTGAGTTGGGGCCAAAATATTATTTGATTCAATATGTGCATAGATTTTCTTGGCCAGAATGGAAGTAAGGAGCTTGTAGATCGTGGGCAAGCACGTAATGGGTCTATAGTTCTTGGGATCCATGGTACTTCCCGATTTGTAGAGCAAGAAGGTAATACCGGTGGTCATAAAAGTGGGAAGGGAACACTGTTCCAAGGCTGTTTGAAATTGTGTAGCCAAAAGAGCATGAGAACATCTAAACCACTTAATCCAGAAGTTGTGCAATCCGTCAGGCCCAGGACATTTCCAGTTCTGTGCCGAACGGATGGCACAATTAATGTCTATAGGGTCTATAGTAATAGGCCCCATTGGTTCGATGGACTCGCATTCTCGTTTGACTACACGCATCCAATCACCTTCCACATGGTTGATAGGCAGCGACCAGATGCCACGCCAGAAGCTACTCATGGTATTAACAGCAGGCCGTCGCTCATCGACCACGTGGTGGTCAGTTCCCTCCCATTTTCTGTACACCTTCTTTTGATCGCTTTGGAAAAGACGATTCTGAAAGTATCTGTCCACACGTACTCTGTAGCGACGAATTCGGTTTGCCCATGCACAGACTTTCTGCTTCAGATAGTCAATACGTTCTGTGACATTCGCCATATAGTCTGTTGGTCGGATACCAGTTCCGGCGAAGGCCTGTGCCACATAACGCATGACCCGGGGTCTGGTATTACCTCGGCTGAAGCAGATAAGTTTGCCAATGAGAGCCCTGAATGAGTTGACACGCTTTTCTATTCTCACTTGCCATGCCGGGACCGCAGGTCGAGGTGCTCGATCAGAGTCCGGGAACTTTACTCGAGCAACGCGGCATGCAGCAAGAGCACCGCAGTACAGGATAGAATGCGTGTCAACTAAATTTTCGCTTGTCCGCAAATACGGAGCTAACAAAACATTCAGAGCTCCCACTAGCCCCAGATTACGTCTGTGTGTTGGCAAACGTGGTATCCGCGGCCTAGAGTTTAATGCGTATCGATACTCACGAATCGTATTTTCCAAAGCGTCCTCCAGTTGCTCTTTCACTTGGTTACTTACAATCATACTAACGTCACCTCCCTCATCGACTTCGTGAACAACCCGTGCCATCGTTGTCGCATCCGGTGACGGTATTGGAGCCGATATTGAGGCGACAGGTGCAACAGGTGGATCTCGTGTCAAGGAAGGCGCGACGGTAGTAGGAAGCGTCTCCAAGCGAAGCCGATCAAGTATCGATTGATCCAACAACTTGCATCGTTGTATCGCTCGCACTTGATCTGATAGTCGTTGGGCCGATACGGTGACGGTCGGCTCAAGGCTCTGAAACAAAATCAGCATTTTCGCACGGTAAGCAGTCAATGAGGTACCTCTCTCTGTAGCTCCATAATAGGCGCGCATGCAGTTCTCATTTATTGCTTGAGTCCATCGCATGCGACGCACTACACCACCGGTAGCGGGGGCCTGTTGCGAGGCTGCTTGCCTCGGAGGACCCAAGCGTGCCGGCAGCGGGGGACGTCCTCGTCGCGCAGGTGGTCGTGGCGGCGGCGTCCTGGGTCCACTCACGTCGTCCGAAGAGCTGCTAACTTCCGATGTGTTCTTCAGAGGTGTTATTTGAGACGACGGAGGGATGGGCGCAGGTGGAGGTGGTGCGTTTTGTTCCGCTTTGGCTGATTTTGATCTTGTAATTCAAATTCAAATTCAAATTCAAAATCATTTATTCAGTCTGGGCTGTTACAAGCACTTGTGAACGTCGAAAAGCTACGCCATCGTTCGCAAATCTACGGCGGGAGACCTTGTACTGAGAAGAACCGGCAAGAAACTCAGCAAGGGCTGTTTTTTTTTCCCTGTATTAAATAGATACAGAGTCGTCAATTTGGAAAATGACTTCAATATTGATAATTCATGAAGTCACTTTCCATTACATAGTATAATTAATAAAAAAATATTTAGAAAACATGCCTATATTAGGAATGCCGTGTCATACAGTTTTAAAAGAATATATTAAAGTTAAATTAAAATTACAATAAATACGAGTAGTACCCAGTATAGCAAAGAGCAGACTCATCTCCGCTGGCAGCACCCGTTCACGAGCATGACGCATGAACCAGCCATCGCTTCGCTCAACCATGTTTTAGGGAACGTAACGACCCGCCTCACACGACACTGCCGAAGAGATTTTAATGAGAGTATGACTACCCTTAAGCCACAGAAGGATACAAATTACCAAAAACAGGTACCCGTGTAAATTAGCACAACTAAAAAAAAAAAAAAATCAACCGCAGGACACGCGCATACAATCATTTAAAAACTAGCAATAATGTATTATACAAGTAACAAAAGGTTATTATAATAGGTACAGTTAAATATACATGTTATTATGTTACACAGTTACCTAAGAATTTATTAACAATTTGTTTATTTCAACGAGCGAGGGTTTTTTAGTCCCAGACACTTCGATCATCCAAGTAATCCTGGACTCGATAATATCCTTTGCTCATCAAAGTTTTTTTTACTCGAGTTTTAAGTTTATTAAAAGGTAGATTAACAATACTGTGTGGTAACTTGTTATAAAAAGTTATACATTTCCCCAAGAATGAGTTTTGTGTTTTACGTAATCTAAAATTTGGAACAGCAAGCTTATTTTTATTTCTTGTATTTAATTTATGAACATCGCTATTCTTAATGAAATTATTGTAATATTTGTGTACATAGATTATATTTTCATAGATGTACTGCCCCGCCAATGTTAAAATGTTAATTTCTTTAAACTTATCCCTAAGGGAATCCCTTGGTCTTAAATTATATATAGCTCTAATTGCTCTTTTCTGTAGTATAAAAATACTTTCAATGGTGGCAGCTGATCCCCATAACAAAATGCCATAAGACATTACACTATGAAAATAACTAAAGTAAACTAACCTTGCTGTTTCAACATCAGCATATATATTTATGTGTTCATAATCATATGTATTTATGTGTATTTATTATAATTTGTCCGCATTATATGTTTCACTATTGTTTACTTGTATTGACAGGCGGTGTCAAATCCGAACTGTCCATGGTTATTAGTCTATTTTTCTTTTCAACAATTTTCATAATTTTGATGATGAATAATATTTCAAACACTTGTACCGAATAATATTACAACAATTTGATTTTACAATTTTGCAATTTTGATATTATATGGTAGGCATATCTGTAAAAATTTAATATTTTAATTACAAGATTCAAAATGACGACCGATCGTGACAGCGGTTTTTTTTTTGTGTTATTATTATTATTATTATTAGAACAGATTCAACGGAGAGCGATTCGCATCGTCGACCACCAGGAAACTTCAAGTCGACTTGACCCTTTGGCATTGCGTAGAGATGTAGCTTCTCTCTGCATACTCTATCGCATTTATTACGGAGAATGCTCAGAGGAATTATTTGGACTAATCCCTGCAACTACTTTCCGAAATCGTTCCACGCGACAAACCTTCCATCCTCACCATCTCAATACTTGGCAGTCCACCACTGTGCGTTTCTCTAGAAACTTTCTGCCTCGCACAGCTAAACTGTGGAATGAATTGTCGCCTGCAGTGTTTCCGAAGCGTTACGATATCCAAACCTTCAAGAAAAGAGCGTACTCTCATTTAAAAGGCCGGCAACGCGCTTGTGACTCCTCTGGTGTTGCGGGCGTTCATGGGCGGCGGTAATTGCTTACCATCCGGTGATCCGTCTGCTCGTTTGCCCCCTATCACATAAAAAAAAAAAGATATTAAGTACCACAACAATATTATTAGGAATGTTCTATCATCACGGACAGGTCTATTGTTTGCAACAAGCCTGATATCGACCTGTCCCAATTCTGAACAGTGCACGTTGACCTCACTATTCCTCATGACGATAATCTCGTGAAAGCTGAGAAGGACCAAGCCAGTAAGTACCTTAACTTGGCACGCAAGGTAATCGCCATGTGGGATGTTGATCCGACGATAATTGTTCCGATAGTTTTGTTTGCGAATGACTTGATAGTAAAGAGTCTCGATCAACATCTTAAGAGGCTCTCGCTTAACGGATGGTTTAAGGGCCGGATACATAAAGCACAGGGCACGTATTGTCCGGAGGTTCTCTCTGCAGCCCTAACCATCGATAGCTTGGACCTTGCCTCACTGCCGGTAGCATATTAGTTTTAAGTTTCTGTATCTTTTATATATAAAAAAAAGATTAGCAATATTTTAAGAAGAATGTTTTTTTAAAATATGTAATAACATAAATATGTAAAATAAAAAATTGCACTGCCACTGATGTTGTTGTAGAATCAAACTTATTGATTCCTAAAACTTTTTAATTTCTTAAATGTATGGGGCATATTAAAGGTCATCTATTGCTAATAATTTGGGTCATTAAAAAGCGCCTTTGTGGCCTAGTAGGTTTCAAATGCGACTGCTATTCCTACAATTGTGGTTCTGCTGTATTTCGGTCAAAAGGATGGAATTTTTCTATATAGGAAAGTCTTTTTTTACAATATACTATAACTACCTAACCTCTCAAGAAAATTAATGCGGCTTCTAATTTATTTGTTTGGGATTGATAATAGTTTTGGTGCGTCCTCTAGGATCAGGGTATTAATTTTGGATCAAATTAACACAATCTACACAAACGATCACTTTTACTAACTGCAACAATTCATTACCAAGAAAGACTATTTTACTAGCGCCTAAATTGTAAATTACTTCTTGGTGTCCTGTCTCGAGTACGACTGTATTCAACTTCCACCCAGCTCCCGCACTGGACTCAGTTCGGGAGCCATTTGGAAGGTAAGGTTAAACCAGCTAGCTGTCTTTCCAGCTAGGTGTCTTGAGCAAAAGGGTACTTCATGCCACTCTATCAACGCCTTGTTCATAGAGTCTAAGTAGTAGCTAGAATCATTCAGGGTCACCTCTTTCCTTCGTCATACCTCGACAATATTGTTCATAAGTTTTACCTGTATCTGATATCGTCCAGCATGGTCCATCTTCAGCTAAATTTTCCGTCAGATAACTCGTCTACTTGACTGCCTTCTAGAACCATAAAACAATACAACCAGAAAGACGTCAAGTGGCGCCCCATTCGTTCCTATTGGAATACTTGAATAAGCTGTCTTTTTCAATCCTGTGTATCCTTCTTACTCTCAAGAGCGTATTTCTTTTGCAAACTCACACACAAACACGCACAATCTCACAAAACACTGTGTAAATGTCACCTTAAGCTCTACCTGTAACTCTAGTTTCGTTTCTTATTCCTTTATTAGCTCGTGCAGTCAGACTTTGAAATTCGCTGCCAGCGTACATTTGGATCTGCTAAAGTATTGGCACCAAATCCCATTCTTAATAATATTTAAAATAACGCTCCAAAGTACTTATCAAATTATCTATTAAACTTAGTATATCATAAGTACATTTAATGTTAGTATAAGTGTGTATGTATTCATATATGTATGTATATTAGTAAATGTAATTTAGTTTCTTTTTTCTTCCAGTATTTAAACATGACTGCTAGAAGAAATGTCATTTTTGAAATAAGCAACACTTTCTACAATTTGTTTTTAGTATTGTCTCTTAATGTAAATTTACAAGTGGTAATTCAATTCTTCAAACTTCAAACATTATTTAAATGAGGATTACAAAGCGACGCGTCGCAGCCACTCATGCCGAAGGTATCCATTACCCTGATAGTCTTCAGCAATCTGCTTATTTACCCACACGCATCGGTTCGCAACCAATCCAATTCGCAAAGATTAAGGCAGTGTATTGCCACCCCGCGGCCGTTCGCATAATCCCCATAAATCCACTTTATATTCATCCACCTTAAAGGCCGCAATAAAAGTTTCTGCTATATTCTTACGTGCCCCGGGCGGGCGTAAGCTGATTTGGATAAATTGTTGGCCATCACCTCATATCGAATGGCTGCGTTCGTAAACAGCGTCATGGCTGCCATATTAGGTCGCATATACTTTTTATCTGTCTAACTCTGTATTTTTATATTTGCGTGGAGGTTCTAGTTTTCTTTTATTTGGAACTAGCTGGTGCCCGCGATTTCATCTGCGCAGGATTAAGATTTCGAGTGGCTTTTATTAGCGTGGTGTAGAAAAGAACTAAAATTATCATATAAATAATTTCTAAGTCACATTTGACAAATATAGTAAAGTTTCATTAAAATCCATTCAGTAGTTTTTACGTAAAAGAGTTACTAACATCCACACATACTTATAACTTTCGTGTTTATAATATACTAGCTGTGCCCGTGACTTCGTCCACGTGGAATAGTTATTTTGAACATCATATTTATTTTTGCAAACAACCACCTCAGCTGTTACCCACGACTTGTTCGCGGCAATTTCTAAACTTAGACAATTTAGTTTTAAGTTATTAAAAGAACATAATTATTTTAAAGTACTTCTGCGTAAATTATATTTTAGTTTTATTTTCTTGTGGCAGAAGAACATATTGGTTTTCTCCGCAACCCGATTTTGGCAACGCGACATATCCAAATTTGATTACCATAAAAACGATTCTAATGAGTTATGTCTATCTTTTAAAGACATATACTGTCGCAGACATTTTTTTTAGATCATTTTAAGAGGAATAATTCTTTCATACATATTTTTTTGGTATCCTGAACCGTTTTCGCGCGCGCAACGGAAGCCCTCAAAGATGAATAATTTTTCCCGTTTTTTCCACATTTTCCATTATTTCTTTGCTCCTATTAGTCGCAGCGTGATGTTATGTAGCTTAAAGCCTTCCTCGATAAATGGTCTATTCAATAAAAAATTCTATTGGAACCAGTTCCTGAGAGTAGCCCGTTCAAACAAACAAACAAACTCTTCAGCTTTATAATATTAGTATAGATGTAGAGAAGAAAGCAATGAGGACAAAAAATTAAGGCATTTTTTTTATAAAATAAATATTACTCACACCAATTAGCCGAGCCCAAAGTAAGCTTTTTAAGGCTTGTGTTATGGGATCTAGGGATATATAAATATTTTTAATAGAAATATATATTACCAAAATGCTCGCATTTATTACACTAACATCTACCACCACTTGGACTCGAACGCGGGAGCTCTGAGATGAAAACCGGTGTACTAACCATTCGAGTACGTAGGTCGCCGAATGAATTTCTTAGGACAATCAGCAAGTTTTACGTTAATAAAATCTTCCAATTAATTGCTAACCTATGAATTCTAATTTATAATTAGAATTGACCTTACGAGTACCCTAATAATTCTATGCTATACATCCATTAGCTTATTCTCTATTAATAGTATTTATAAGAGACAGTACAAAATAACTAAATTATAGATTCGCAAATACCTGAACGATAGACAATTTATAATTTGTCCTTTAAATCTTGTTGTTCTATTTACATTTTTTTATTAGTATTTTGTTTTGACGCTGGAGTCTATTCATAGTGGCGTAGTGACCTAATCGTACTGCCTCCTCACGATTTAAATAGATGATGCAATGTGGCACAGCTATAAATATATATTTGCTACCAGTATTTATTCTACAAACACTGGATTAAGTTGTCCATTAAATTGCATTGTTAAATGTTATAACTCTGTATTCGGGTCTATACCTACATGTTTTTAATATACCAATACACAAATTTAAAATGAATTGTTAAACATATTATATCTTACATACAATAAAATCTAATTATGTGTAAGTAATTATATACATTAATAAATAATTTAAAGCAAATTGGGTGTTTTTTTTTGTCTAAGCGTGGGTGTATGTTGCATGTATGTGTGTGTGTATGTGGGCTGAATAACGCCGTGGTCAAGTTGAACGCACTATTGTGTTATATGTTAATCTGTGAATAATGATATGGGTTGCAGTCTTGTCAAGCTTAGAATAAGTAACCTTTTTTTTGCTCCCTCTGAGGAAAATGCATTAAGTTGCATACCCCGGCTGTGGCGAGCCGGCGGTTATGTGGGGCTCTCCTCCCTGGAAGGGGGAGGCCTACCTACTAAAAACCTCAGGGATGGCCTACCTCAGGCATGTAGGGAGCCCTCGAGAACACCTAGCCACTTCCGGGAACCCCCAGCCTCCGCTCCCCCGCCGATACAGGGGAGCCCTCCTCGGGGGAGGCTACAATACCTCCCCCGATCTCCACCACCGACGACGCCCCCCGGCCACGGAAGGGGTGTGGTCCCTCCCGGGTCGCCGTATCCGCGGGCGCGATTTCCTCGCCCCCACCGGCGACCCACGGCGGCGCCGCAGCTGTGCTACCGAGCCTCCTGCTGGAGCATCACTGCTTCACAGAAGGAGGCCACACAGCCCTCTAACCTCCTTCATCCGCCAGTATTGCCGCAATCAATGCCGGCGGTAGAATAAGTAACCTTAAATCTATACTTTGCATTTTGTAACTGTAATCTACAATATAAAAATAAGTCGGGTTTTTCTTCCAACTCCAGAACGCACGAACCGATTTCCACGGTTTTGCATTCGTTGGAAAGGTCTCGGGCTCCGTGAGGTTTATAGCAAAGAAAATTTAGGAAAAAATTCAACAGAAAAGCGGGTAGATCTTTTTTCACATACAGCGAGACAACATGAGACAACAGACATTTGACAGGACAACGTCTGTCGGGTCAGCTAGTTAAGAAATATAAATATACAATAGTTTGATTCATTGTAATCAACGAGTATAATAAAAAAGCTTTCATTATTCCATGCAAAAAAAATGTGATACAATATTGGCAGTAATAATAAAGTTACAATAAAATTAACGAGTTACAACAGAATTCTATAACTGCGATGACATTGAAGAGCTAAAATAAATATAGAATTAATTTGTGAGCACTACATATTAATAGATTATATTTGACAAAAAAGAAACGAGTTTAGTCCAACAAAATATCCAGGGTAGTTTCGAATCTATGATTTTTGAACAAATGAATACATAAAGATACACTGGAGTAGATATTAATCAGATTCGAATATAAAAAGTAACTGATGAGAAATTCTCAATCCATGGTAACATTTATAAAATTGCTACAATCTTATTTATATCCAGTCTCGCTAGGGCAACGTACACCTCTTAGCCGAGTTCCACCTGCAAAAATGTTAATTTGTTTTCGGTAGGTCGTCTATTTTATTTTATTATTTTGTAATTCTTCTCATACACGTGAATTGTCAATTCTTTTTGAGAAAATAAATGTTTAAAACCCAAACAGAATATTTAGATATAATATCGGCTTGTTCCCAACAACCCCAGTCTGCATCTCAAAGTGGCATTACTTTAAATCACACGCACTGCAATATATCAAAAGCAGCCAATACCTACTTAGAGAACCCTCCGAGGTGTTTAGTGGCGTATGAGATATGTACAATACTACTGTATTAGACTTTAACTCAGCTTAGAAATTCATGGAGTCTCAGGTTAATGTAGTTTTATTGTGAACTGTAAATTATAATCTTTTTCAATCCCGTAAAGACTGAAATGTTATCGATTGAATGTATAAGTAGAAAATAAAATTACATTTTCTTGCGAAATTTGATTTTGGCAGTATTAGGGGCCGTCCATTGGCCGGAGCCGCGGAGCGTCGTCGGTGGAGGAAACCGGGGAGGTAGTGTAGCCTCCCCCGAGGAGGGCTCTCCTCTAGGAAGGGGAGTGGAGGCTGGGGGTTCCCGGAAGTGGCTTGATGTTCCCGGGGGCTCCCTACATGCCTGAGGAAGGCCATCCCTGAGGTTTTTAGTGGGTAAGCCTCCCCCTTCTGGGGAGGAGAGCCCCACATAACCGCCGGCTCGCCACAACCGGGGTATGCAAATGCATGTTCCTCAGGGAAAAAAAAAGGCCGTCCATTAATCACGTGATCTTTTTTTAGCATTTTTTAAGCCCCCCTCCCCTGGGTGATACGTAGTGAGATTTAAGACTAACCCCCCCTCCCAACATCACGCATATTTTTAATACCTACCTTTTAATACAGGCATAAACTATAATTTTATTTTATTCTGAAGTTAAGGACCATGATAATAGGCGGGAGCCGGTAACACTGAAAGAACCGTCATAGCGAATCAAAAAATATTTATTTAAATAAATAGCACATAAATATAGGAATAAATTAAGCTCAGTATACGTGGATTCCTATTGCCGAAAAAATGTTAAAAAAATGTTTTCGTCACCGTCATCGTCATCGTGGCAAGTCAAGATATAACACTGTTAAAAATCGCGCGTTTGACGAAAAAATAAATATGTACACGTGATATTTTACTACAACCCTTGTGTTATTTTCGTGATTTTTATCAAACCCTTAGGTAATTTACAAAAGTTTACGACTTTTACATATCCACACAATAAACATATCTAATATACACCCGGTAAAACAATTTTTTTAATTGTCCGATAAACAAAATTGTCAAAATAGATTTAGCAGTTTAAACAGTGGCATAGCTGTCAAGAAATGCAAAGGGATCTAGTGTCATGCCGCCATCGCTAAAATTGACCCAAATTAAAAAATAAGAAGTAACAATTTTCATAGCATTATAGAACTCATTTTAAAAGATTTGTTTTTACTTTTTCACCGAAAAAATCGAAATGTTCTCATCGCCAACTCCACTGACAGCGTCTCCACAGAGTTTAGGCTCAGTTTCGGTAATTCGCAGTTTGTATTCATGCCTGTCCACGCATCCTACGCACTGCTCACGGTCGGCATACTCGTACATAGTTTATTTCATTAATCCACGAAAATATCCTTCACTCTCCATTTTTCGGCCATAACAAATAACGCATTCTCATTATCATCTTCACCCCACTCGACAAATTCTTTCAATATTTTTCAATTTTTTCAAATTATACTGAACAATATTGTGTCGTGCACCATGTCATCACATTTATTTTTCCCTCTGGAGAGGAGAGCTGAGAATTCTCATGGATATCACCGCAACCATGTGCCGTGGTGGTTATCAGACCCCACACCGCTCGAGGCAGCTCGACTGGAATCACCAACCTACTGACCAAACTCATTCTGAGCCTAGGTCATAAGTTCCTGCGCTGTGCTTGGATAGAAGGGTATATATTTACTAAAGAGCTTAACGCAACACGCAGAGAGCATTCACGACGTATTTTTAGCTCATAAGGGGTTCATTTCGTTTCGCAGCTAGCAAATGCTGGAATGATATTCCTCCGCCCTTAAGGTCCACTAAGTCATATAATTTATTTAAATATAAACTAAAAGATGTCTCCTTAATACACAAAAGCAGTTCGAAAATATCGTCTGTCCCAATAAGAGCAAATTTCAATTCATTAATAATAAACAAAGTGTGAATCATCAGCTTCTACAAACTAAATAGCCCTGAATTTTATACTGAATACATTTTTACTTCTAATATAATTCTTAACGATCACCTATTACCTACTTAACAATGTGTCACTAAAACGATTGATTTACTTTTTCCATAACCTTATAATATTAATAATTAAAAAAACATAAATACCTGCCTACTCACTATCATGACGAGGGATGAGCTTAAAACCAGCGACCTGCTGTGCCCATACCCATTTTCACATATGGAAATAATTGTAATAAATAGTAATACATTTAACATATCGCACTAATAATACAATACTAATAATATAGTACCTAATTATATGTATATTAACCTATAGTATTAATTAATTCATAAAATGTACATATCACTATTGTGGAAATAAATGATTTTGTATTGTATTGTATTGCATAAGAAGAATGGGCGCAAGAAACTTATCAACTTTATCAAAAGCAATAACAGCATTTACAATAAATTATGTCGTTACCATATAACGTACATATGTGTTTACAATTTACACGGGAATACAAATATTTACACTTTATAATGTAATATCTTCAAATCGACTCCAAGCATTGGCATCATTTATATAATCATTGACTTTGTATTAGCCCTTACTCATTAGCGTCTTTTTAACATGTACCTTGAACTTATGAACATTTGTTATTTTCTTTTTTTTTGTATATGTATTTTATGAATACAATAAAGGGTTATGTTATGTTATATTATGAAAAGGCAATTCAGCTACATTATGTGGAATCTTGCTATTGTGTAGTCGTGTTATTAGTAGCATTCTTTCATTATATGTTAATATAAAATTACCTGTAGTCTTAGTGCAAGAAAAATTTACCTTAAAGCTGATAATAGTTTTTATTTCCCAGTTGTATATAAGCTTTCCTAATATGTCTAAGTAATCTATTGTAGCAGGTGTTATTTTGCGGAAGTCCATTGTATTACAAAGGATATTGGTTACGTTTGCTGATTCGGCAGTTGATGATGACTTGTCCAACAAGCAGACAAGGTCGGTGACACCGAGCGGGCAACAGATCCTGAAGATGTCTCGCTGAGAGACGAAACACGTGTCGACCTTGTCTGCTTGTTGGACAAGTCATCATCAACTGCGCGGAATCAGCAAACGTAACCAATATCCTTTGTAATAATATGTCTAACTTACAGGAACAGCTAACATCACGCACAAATCTGCAAAAATATGACTTCAACAACACTTACATCGCTAGTCCAAGTATCTCAATCGTAAAATATTGTCGCAGATATGAGGCATACGTTAACAAGTCCGTCAGGCTTGGCAATCAGGTCGTGCGTATTTACATGAATAATAAAACGGGATCTGCCCATGTCCGGCCGTACCCCCACTATTAACTTATGAAAATAAGCTACAATAACACTTTGTTTATTTTGCGTTATGCCTTGCCAGGAAAATTTGTGACCGGCCGAAGGAATCGTACAATGCGACTCTCAAACTTTTATGTTGCTGTTTATAGATACAACTTGGGGTATAAGGGATTTTGAATTACATGGACTCAGCCACATCTGCTTCAGGGTATCCTGCCAAATAACTGACAATGTTCTGCTGTTTCTTACAAACTCGTACTAGGCCAGTGTGGTGGATAATATGTATGCCAAATTATTACTAAAATTCCTCACATCATATTTGAGATGGAGTCAGCAGATGGAAGTTCGAGGACTATTTTATATTATATTAATAAAAAGCACTGAATACTTATCGTAGTTTTAATAGTTGCACCGATACAGAGATAGAAAAAATGAGCAGATATTTCACAGAGTAAATATACAATAGTTAACAGGTGTCACAGAGTATGTACTGTGTTCAACACTCCCCCTTAATTTTATGTTTACAAAAAGTTTTTTTTTTTACACAAAATTATTTTTAAACTTACACAATACAAAAAAAGTTATTCAAGTAAGTATGTATGTATATTTATTTGTTAATATTAATAGGTTTACAAGTATAGTATATTAATGTTAGTATGGATCAAGCAAGTATCTATTACAGTGCAAACTTTATTGTATCTTATTATTAGTACACTTAAATATTATTAAAAGTAAGATTTTGAAACAAAATTCAGTACACAATATTTTTAGCAAAATGTTCAAATTTAACTTTATGCAAAGGTTTGGTAAATATATCAGCGATTTGATCGTTAGTTGAACAATATTCTATCATTATCTCTTTAGAATCAACTTTTTCATGTATAAATTTATATCTAACATCTATATGTTTCGATCGTCTATTAAGTACACCATTCTTTATTAACTTGATTGCACTTTGATTGTCCACTTTTAGTAACACTTTTACACTCACATTTAACAACTCTTCACAGGTCATTTTCAGGTACAGTACTTCTTTAGTACACTCAGCAGCAGCGATGTACTCAGCCTCAGTGGTAGATAAGGCTACTATAGGTTGCTTCCTGGTACACCAGCTTATCAGGTTATCATTGAAGAAGATTGCATAGCCAGTGGTACTCCTCCTTGTGTGAACATCTCCAGCATAATCTGAGTCACAGTACGCTGTTATGCAGTTTTCACTGTTTGTAGTATTGTTGTAGACTAGCCCTTTCTCAGAAGTTCCTTTTAAGTATTTTAATATTCTTTTAATTGTTTCTATATGTTTTTCTGTAGGATTTTCACAGTTTCTGCTGCAGTAATTAACAGCAAAGCTTATATCGGGTCTAGTCTTGTTCGATAGATAAGTAAGACTTCCTAATAATTCTTTGTATGGAAAACTTTTATTTATTTTATTTCCTTCTTCAGGAATATTTTCCATGGGGGTATGTATTATTTTACAATCTTTTAAATTATATTCTTCTAGTAAACTATGAATAGTCTTTTCTTGTTTTAATTTCAAGTAATTATCTTTTCTTTCTATTTCCATTCCTAAGTATTTTTCAGGTTTTTCATTTATTTTTGTTTCAAATTTTTTTCCAATATTATGTGTAATTACTTTTATATCTTTCTCATTTCCTATTACTATTCCATCGTCAACATGTATTCCCATGTATAATGAACTCATTTTATTTTTGAATACACAGGGTTCAGTTTGTAATTGTATAAGTCCTAAAGACTTTATATATTCTGTAAAGGTTTTATTCCATTTCAGTGGAGCTTGTTTTATACCATAGAGTGCTTTATTAAGTTTGCACAATCCTTGTATATTTCTTATACCTTGTGGTGGATACATGTATATGTCTTCGTCCAAGTTTCCATATAAGAAAGCTGTTTTTTATATCAAATGTATGTATGCTATAGTTTTGTTGCTGAGCAATTGTAAATAATAATCTTAAAGGACTGCTGTTTATAACTGGACTATATGTTTCTTCATAATCCATACCTTTTTCTTGTTCACATCCTCTCTATCACAAGTCTCGCTTTGTATGTACCTTCTGGTTTTATTTTAAATACCCATCTACTGGTTAGAATATTTTTATTTTCTGGTATGTAATTGACAACATGCCATGTATTATTTTTTGCAGTAGAGAATCTGTTTCTTCTTTTATAGCTTTACACCACTTTTCTTTATCAGGACCATTTACTGCCTCTCCATATGTTAAGAGCACATAATCATCATATCTAGTGGGTAGATTAACTAATCTCCCTGATCTTGTTTTAATAACACAGTTTTTTCATTTTCTTGTGTTTGCAATGGTAGCTCAGTTGTTTCTCTTTATTTCGGGTTCATTATCTTCACTATGTGTACATTTTCTGAACATGAATATTGTCTTCGATTTGTTTTAGTTCTTCATTATAATTATCACAAAATTTTATACATGTATTTTCTTCAAACATTATATTTTTATTGGATATTTCATTGTTTTCAATGATTTCACTGTTCTTTTGAAATACTATATCTCTTCTTATCAATATTTTTTTATTTTCTTTATCCCATAGTCTATAGCCAGTTGGTGCATAGCCAACCATAATTAATTTTTGGCTTCTAGGTTCTAATTTTTTTAGATGACCCAATTTTTTAGAAAAGCAGACACTACCAAAGCTTTTTATGTTCGAAATATTTGGTCGAGTGTCAGTCCAAGCTTCATATGGTGTAATGTTTGAACCGTCTGATGGTATTCTATTTATCAGATAGGTTGCGGCTAATACAGCTTCTCCCCACATTTGTGAGTCTAAGCCAGATTGAAAGATCATAGCTCTAGATTTTTCTAAAAGCGTTCTGTTTAGCCGTTCAGCTTTTCCATTGAGTTGTGGACTGTATGGAATAGTGAAGTCAATTTTAATTCCTTCTTCTTAGTCCATTCTGTGAATTTGTTATTATTATACTCTCCTCCATTATCGCATCTTATTTTATATATTTTCTCTTGTGTCTCTCTTTCAGACTCTTTTATATATTGTTTTAGTATATTACAGGCTTCATTCTTATTTTGTAACAAATATGTCTTTGTAAAATGTGAGAAATCATCCATTATTGTCAATATGTAATGTTTATTATCATATGTGGGTGGTGAGATTGGACCACATATGTCACTGTGTATAATTTCCAATTTTCTCTGCGCTTTATATCTCACTGTATTAAATGGGTGTCTTGTCTGTTTAGATTTGCAACATATCTCACATGTATCACTAAGTTTATCTATATCTTCATTGGTAACAGAAGTTCCCTCAACTGTTTTAATTATATTTTTCATGGTACTCTTGCCAGGATGTCCCATTTTGATATGCAAATCTAAAGCAGTATCTTTACTTTTTGAAGTTAGTAGCGATGATTCTGTAGTATTCAAATTTACTGTGTATAGACCATTAGGATTCTTCTTACCTCTTAATATTATTTGTTTATCCTTAGCAATTTGCACTTGATCCTTTGTAAATATCACATTTCCATTATTTTTTGTTATCGAGCTGACAGAGATAAGGTTTTTCTCTAAGTCCGGTATATATAAAACATTATCTAGGATACATTCATTGGTTTCTATTGTTCCTTTCTGTGTAGAGGTTAATTTTTCATCCTTTTTTGCTATATATATATTAGTGTTGTCATTTCTCAAGTTTGTAAGCAAATTGATGTTGTTGGTCATATGTTGTGAGCAGCCAGAATCTATGACGAATTTCACATTTTCCTGTTTTTCTGATGAGGCCAGAAAAGCTGTTTTTCTTTCTGAAATAGCATTGTTTTTCGTTGTGATTATTTTTCTTGCATATTGTGCAGTAGTTTCTTTCTTTATTATAGTAGCAATTCTGAGAATTGTGATTGTTTTTCTTGCAAAATTTACAACATTCTTGCTTTGATTTATATTGTGGTTGAAATTTTTTATATGTTTTCCTTTCTTGTAAGCTTTAAATGCCACTGTGTCATCTTCTGCCACAGTATTGCTATTAAATCTTTTTTCCTCTGCTATCAGCCTTGAAGTTAAATTTATAAGGGTTTTTTCATTCTGAGGTGTCGATTCCCACGCTGTTAGAAAATAGGTAAATTGTTCTGTCAATGTTGATAATATTTTTGAAATCAGCATATTTTCATTTACTTTTTCATTTAGATTATTGAGCTGATATGTAAGATTTTCCAGGCGACTGATGTGATATGTGACATCTTTGTTTGTATCATATTTGTATGCGAAGAATTCTTGTAACAAAGCACACTTTTGTTGTGAACTCGTGTTCTCAAAAATTTGACATAATTTATCATACATAGTTTTTGCATTTTCGCAGCACATTATTAGGCCGATATGTTTTTTGTCTATTGTAGTCATTATGATTTTCTGAACACGTGCGTCATTTACTGATTGCTTTTGTGCAGATGTCGCGTCATCCATTTTTTACTACGCCGTTTTTTATTATAGACTCCAATCCATAGCTTTTCAGTATTACGTTAATTTGGAATTTCCAAGTTGTGAACGATTTTTCATCAATAAGTTTTTGTACACTTACAAGTTCTTCGAACTTTTCCATGTTTTGAATTCTTCTTTGGGATTTTATTTCAGGTTGAGAAAATGGCGTCGATGCGCGTCTTGCACTTTCTTTTTTATTTCAGTTACTTTTTAAGGTTTTATTTGTCCTCGACTTCAGGCCCTGGGCCCATAACCTGAGATGGAGTCAGCAGATGGAAGTTCGAGGACTATTTTATATTATATTAATAAAAAGCACTGAATACTTATCGTAGTTTTAATAGTTGCACCGATACAGAGATAGAAAAAATGAGCAGATATTTCACAGAGTAAATATACAATAGTTAACAGGTGTCACAGAGTATGTACTGTGTTCAACAATATTCCCCACCTAGGAACTTCACTTTGTTAGGCCAAAGCGCCAACACACCTTTTAATTCCTTCACAGTTGTATACAATGTAGGAGCATCAAAAAATAACAAAAAAATTAAGACCCCGGGTTCGGGTCATACGATTCAAAAACCAGTGACGAGACCTCAATGCGATGCTCCCTACTGAAATTCCTATTATAGTATAAATCAATAACAATATTTATTCACACAATTGATAGATACAATTATCATCTTATTAATTTAAACAGATAGGCATTTGCTAATGTCGACGTGCCAAAATTTATTTTCACACCATACTTATGCCATTTATTAACTATATAAATGTTAATCAATTGAAATAATTAATATTTTAAATCTAATCGCTATTAAGATACTACAAATAAAATTTAAATTAGATAACTTTATTATCTGTGTAAGGTAAATAGAGATTATAACTTAAAATACAAAAATTAATTTGATTATGCAAATTTCAACGATATTATACGATAGGAATTCAGTCTGAATAAGGAACAATATAGCTAATGTGAGTACGAAGGAAGGCATAATTTTTGATAAGAAAGCTTTCAACTTAGTTTTTGTATTCTAATCCAATGAAAAAAGTTTTATTCAAAGATTAAAACGTACTTTATATAGTGCGTCCCATTGTCCCAAAAGGGGCCCATATCCAACTACCCTGCTATTAACGAGCGGTGGACTGTATTGATGTAGAAAGTATGAAATGATGAAGACACTGATTTAAATAACAATAATTATATTAAATAAATAAACTTTACAATTTGGATGTGGATCTGACAACGAATGACAGCAAACAAAAGCCAGGAAAAATGCCAAACATGGAAGAAGTATAAAAAATACAAATAAATGTCATATAAAAATATTTACATCAAAAACGGTCAGTTGCCAACATACCGGACCCCCAGTGTGAAACACTAAGAGCTGGTGGCAGCTGGCTGTTTCTCTAGTTCTAGTATAAACCAGCTTGCGGGCCCGGTCGGCGTAGTATACCACCTTTAGTGAGGACATCTGCTACGCGGACCGCTCCGTCACGTCCCGGATATGTCTTTGCCACCCTTCCTAGGGGCCATAAGCCACGAGGAAGAGTGGAGTCTGCGATGAGCACCACGTCTCCCTCTCTCAACGTTATTGTGTTCGTGGGCGGTCCTCTTGAGCGAAGTGTTGGCAGATATTCTCTTAACCACCGTGCCCAAAAGTGATCCGCTAGTCTAAAACCCTCCGCCAGTCGCATCTCCGCACTAGATCTGCATCGGTCAGTGAGTGTCCATGGTGCTGAAGATGACCCCAGAATAAAATGAAAAGGAGTCAAGGCTTCGGGCGAGTCGACTGATGCTGCAATATAAGTAAGTGGTCTTGAGTTGACGATAGCTTCCGCCTCATGTAGGAGCGTGGTGAGCACATCTTCCTTTAGTGACTTTTCGTTAAGACAAGATTTCAAGGCAGTTTTGACAGTTCGAACAAGCCTCTCCCATGCCCCACCCATGAATGGGGATGCTGGTGGAATGAAGCGCCAAGTGATCTTGTGGTTTGTAGCGTATTCTTGAACTGACTCGCCATGCAAATCGCGTAGAATACGGGAAGCGCCAACAAAGTTTGTGCCGTTGTCAGAAAATATATTAGTTGGTGACCCCGACGAGCAATAAATCTTCGTAAGCTCATGATAGCGGCGTCAGTAGAGAGTGATGTGACTATCTCAAGATGTACTGCTCTCGTCACTAAGCACGTGTACAGTGCAATGTATCTTTTTTCATGTTTTCTGTATATTTTTGACAGTAACTGGTCCAAAATAGTCCAAACCTACATGGGTAAACGGTCTCTTGTGGTGGTCTAGCCGCTCTGGAGGTAATTGTCCAACTTGTGGCGTATTAACTTGACTGTTCCACCTTCGACATTTTGGACATAAATTCGCAACGTTTCGAATTGTGGTTCTTGCTCTCAATATATGGAATCGTTGTCTTAGTTCGTTCAAAACAAGTTCATGAAATGCATGTGCAGCTTCGATATGATAATGATAAATTAATAGTCGTACGATGTGATGACGGCCGTCCAGAACTATTGGCGATTTAATATTTGTCGGTTACACCTGGGGCAGATCCAATGCGGGTGTGCAAACGCAGTAAGTTTATCATCGTCGAGTACTAGTGTGAGTGCTGCAAGACGGCTACTCTTAGGCAGAGGTTGAGCGGCTCTTAGGGCTGTGAACTCCTCCGGAAAGCTGTCCATTTGAGCACGCTGAAGTAGTTGCTTTTCCGCTTGCATGATGTCCGAGACCCGCAGTTGAGAGGGGGACGTGGTGCCATCCGAGAACAATTTAGAATTTTGAAGTATCGGCCGAGACAGCTTATTGCGAAATATTCGAGCGCACTGGATAATTCGAGCAGTGGTCCTAAGTAAGCGTAGCCAGGTACTAAAACGCGCCGCATTAGGTACTGGCGGATCTAACAATGGTGCATCGGCAAGCAAAGCTATAAATTCCAATTTTAGCTCGGATTGTAATAAAGCCTCATCGATGCTCAAGGTTTCTTCTGTGGGCCAATTACATTTCGGCTCTAAAAGAAATGACGGGCCTGTGAACCATCTATGAGATGGGGATAAATTCAATCGTTTAGGTTTTGTAGCATCATCGGCTACGTTCAAGCAGGTAGGAATCCACTTCCAATTCGAGGGATTCGTCGTTTCTAAAATCTCTCCCAGCCTATGAGCTACAAAAGGCTTAAATTTTCGGGCGTCGCTACGGATCCATTTAAGAACGGTTGTTGAATCCGTCCAAAGCGTTGTTTCTGATGGTGTATAACGATGTGCATGTAAAATCGTTTGAGCAAATCTGGAGGCAATAAGCGCTGCTTGTAGTTCTAAGCGGGGAATTGAAAGTGGTTTCAGTGGTGCTACACGGGCTTTACTACCTATCATAGCTGTAGATACAGTATTATCATCATATTTGAATCGCCAATAAGCGACGCACGCGTAAGCTTGTTCTCCGCCGTCACAGATAACGTGTAATTGGATGTCAGTAGGATCTGCCTTTATCATGTACCAGCGCGGGATTTGTAAGTTAGCTGTATCCTGTAATTGACAGAACCAGTCATGACATTCAGCTACGTACTTATCTGGTAAAGGGCTATCCCAGTCAATTCCTTCCCGCCACAATTTTGAATTAAAATACGTCCCCAGACGATGACGGGCATGAGAAGGCCAAGTGGATCATACACTTTCATGACATGTGACAGCAGGCTACGTTTAGTTAGAACGTCTATGCTGTGCGGTGCAGGACGAAAGGTCAACAGGTCGTGAGATGGGTTCCATTTAACACCCAGCACTCCTACTTCGCTATTGGGTGGTAAATAGACCTCGGAATCAGAATAACTTCTGAGTTCCTTGGGTACAAGAGACAGTGCAGTTGGATTGTTCGATGTCCATGCCCGCATTTCGAAACCACATGCCTTGTGCACGGTGACTATATCTGCGGCAGTGGTTGCGGCATCAGAAACCTCAGAAAAGCTACCTAGGTAGTCGTCCATGTAGTGGTCATCTAATATCGCTTGACAAGCGGAAGGGTAACTTGTCTGAAAATTCTTAGCATTTTTATTTTTTATATAAAGTGCAATGAACGGGCTTGACACGGCACCGAACATCATGGAAGCCATTCGGTACTCGATGATTTCTCCATTAAAATTTCGCCAGAGAAAACGTTGTGCATCTCTGTCTTCTATTCTTATTTTTATTTGAGGGAACATTTCTTTTATATCGGCATTAAGTGCCACTGCACCTTCCCTAAAACGAAAAAGTACGTCTATCAAAGAAACTAGTAGATCAGGGCCTTGTAAGAGCAAACTATTAAGGCTTACGTCCTTTGTAACCGCCGCCGCGTCGTGTACGACCCTAAGTTTTTTCTTCTGCGGGTGTATGACACCAAACGTAGGCAAATACCAGCGGATAGAGCCGTCAGAGTTGGTACAAGATGTGTTCGGAGATGGGCGTTTGTAATATGTCTGAGGATCAAACGTAGGCAAATACCAGCGGATAGAGCCGTCAGAGTTGGTACAAGATGTGTTCGGAGATGGGCGTTTGTAATATGTCTGAGGATCACAAGGTTCAGCATAACCTTTTTTAACGATGTCCTCGATAAATCGTTTATAAGCTGCGGCAAACTCTGCATCTTTAGACATCTGACGTTCTAAAGATTTAAAGCGCCTTAATGCTTGCAGATAACTATCAGGTATGATTTTAGGTAAATCCTTTTTCCAAGGTAAATTAACTTCGTATCGACAGTCCTCAAGCTGCCGAGCCGAACGTTCAATAATGTCGATTGCTCGTTCGTCGTCTTTATTGGGACGCTGGACTCTCTTAACTATACCTAAATTATCGATGTCATATTGACTCTTTATTAGCGTATCGAGATCTTGTGTGCTTACACTGTTTATAAATTCCTGTGGTTTTGATGATACCGAAAGAGCACCGTGTAGCACCCAACCTAGTAAGGTCTTCGATGCGACAGGTTCATTTTTGTTACCACACCGCACTTCGCGACTTAAGGATAAGTGCCAGTCTGGGGCACCGATAAGCACTTTAGGAGTGGCGTTAGCATGTACAAGTTCATCAGCCAAACATGACAAATGAGTGTATTCCGTTAAATTTATGAACTCTGGGTGACGAACTTGCAATGCCAATGGTTTAATTGCCCGCGCGTTCTCTACGAGGTAACGTTCAGTGAGATTACGACCACGGATGTAAAAGTGTACGTATCTCACGTCAACGGTCGTTGCCATCCCGCCAACTCCTTCAATACGAAGCCGCTCTGGAGCCTGAGCTGCAGGTGATGCACCCACTCCTGCAGCTACGTCGGCGTCGATCAGCGTCGCAGTGCTGCCTTCGTCGAGCAGCGCTACGGTCTCATAGACGCCTCCGGGGCCCTCGACCACGACTGGGAGCACTTTCAGTAGCCCGCGTGGGCGTGAAGTAGAACCTGTCACATTCGAGACACAGTCAATATTTGTTTTAACAGAATCGAAATCAGTATTTGGAGAGGTTGAAATTTTAGTTGGACACTCTAGAGTGACATCGTTGATGTTGCACCCATCGGAGATTTGAGCGCTGATGGTAGAAGCGGATCCGTGGAGGAGGGAATTATGACGCCTCCTGCATCCTTGTACTCCACAAGGTTTAGCTTGGCAGTTGTTCCACGTATGTGGATTCGATTTAAGACAACGATAGCAAATCTTAGCGCTTGTAATCCAACGCCATCTATCATCTACCGAAAGGCAACGAAACTTTTTACACATTTTAATTGTATGTTGTTCCTGTCTGCAATATGTGCATATGATAGGTCTATTCCCTGAGGTGATGACATGGGTTGACTCTTTTTTAAAAGATAAAGATCGACTTTGTACATTCATTGCACTGTCAGAAACAAAGTTATATTTTAAATGTTTATCAGCTTCTATCAACAGAAAGCGTGACAATATTTCTAGTTTTGACGTATTATTTTCTGCGGGGCAATTAGAGGCAGCAAAGTCAGTAAAGCGACCTCTGGTATGTTCGCTGAGTTTTACCAAAACACAGCGAAATAGTTCAGGTGAGTAATGGTAATCGTTTTGATTTAGCACTTTCAATGTTGCAATGAAATTGCGCAATTTATTTGCAAGAGCGTTTAAATGTTCAGGAGAACTTAACTTAATGTAGCTGCGGAGCTCGGCGACTTGTCGGGTGACCATGATCTCCGGCCGGGCGTAGGTCTGCTCCAAAGCGTCCATGACCTCCTGCGGATCACTGGATGTCCACAGCAATGACGCTACTGACTGGTACGCCGCGCCACGAACAGCATTATTCAGCCTCGTTATGTTCTCAGCTGCAGAAAAGTTACATTTAGATTTTTCGTAACTGGATTTGAAAGCCATCCATTGTTCGAATTCACCTGAGAAGGTGACTAGTTCGGGTTTTTTTGGACGATTAGACAGTGCAGTTATGGCGTTTGCAAGCTGTGTAATGGGTTCTGTTGGTAATTGAGCAACTGTTGGTAGTTGCGCAGCTGATGGCAGTGATTTTGTGGGTTGAGATTGAACTGCATGTTTGACGGGTGACGCGCAAAGTACCGGGACCGAGGTGGTGGGGGCATCTGGCTGTAAGTGTGTGTCTCGGATGCTCGAGGTGACAGTCAGTGCTCCACCAGGTATGGTACCATGCGCTGTCTCAGTCATGTTTGCATTCTGGTCTAATATCCACGAAGTAATACGTCTGTTACAGCTGCGATCAGAAAAGTAACTACGAGATTTGTTTGGCTTATCTGTTGTCTCCAGTGCTGCTAGCTTTGCTTGCATTTCAGCCTGTTCTGCCTGGTACTCCAGCTGAGCGAGTTTACGTTCGCGATCTACCTGCCGACGCAGGACCTCTGCTCGAACCGCTAATTTCTGTGCGCAAACCGCTGTTGACACACGAGACGAGCGGGAGCGCTCGCTAGATTGCCTGCTACAAAGACTATTATAATTTTGTGATAGTGTTTCAATATTGCCTGTGTGTTGACTAGTACGGTCACTAGGGCGCTTGGCAGAGTGGGATTGTCCCATGCCAATAGGAATGGCGCCTGTCGGATGTGTGGCCGTGCTAGTAGGCAATGTTGATACAATGTGGTTTGCTGTTGAAGTTGCCCGAACACTGCTTGGCGATCGCTGAGGAAGACCAGACTGCGTTCGTTCAACTTCCGCGGTTGTCAGATCCACGGTAGATTTATTCATTCTTCGTGTCTTCACCATGGTTGAAATGTACGTGATGGAAATGAAATGAATCTAAATGTAAATTACTAAAAGAAAATAAATATACGATGTGTCAAATTTAGAAATGAACGTTACGAATAATAGGTGACGAGTTCTTACTTACGGCGAGAATGGACCAAATATTAACGAGCGGTGGACTGTATTGATGTGGAAAGTATGAAATGATGAAGACACTGATTTAAATAACAATAATTATATTAAATAAATAAACTTTACAATTTGGATGTGGATCTGACAACGAATGACAGCAAACAAAAGCCAGGAAAAATGCCAAACATGGAAGAAGTATAAAAAATACAAATAAATGTCATATAAAAATATTTACATCAAAAACGGTCAGTTGCCAACACCTGCCCTGGCAACATCAGCCAGTAACTTACACGTCTTCCATTATAAGTTAAAATCCGTCCCGCAGCAAGACTATTTAAAAATTACGGAAAATATAATAATAGCTTATCACGTCAAACCATAGGGTCATCAGGTCATCGACTCAATTCATCTGGAATCCGACATAATCACACTTGCACTTGGTTGCTGTGAGATCTGTGAGAATCCTGAGTTTCTCCTCTCCAGAGGGGAAAAGAAATAACAACATTTTCAACTATCGGTTTTGGTTTCATATTTATCTGGCATACTCATTACAATTTTATGAAATTTATTAAATTGTAATAGAGGTATCTCAACCGACCTTCCAGAAGTTTGAGGTCCAGTGGCCAGCGCTGCAGTACCGCGATGTTTGGACAAGGAGCACGGTGCCGGCGCCGCCCTAATGGATGTTTTCAATACAAACAGCCTGCGCGCATTGTCCGAATATTATGGCATTCATGAAATATGATGTCATTGCCTATTCCACGGAAGGTATAGAAAAGTCTAGAGAAGCAAGCAGTTATGAATACTTTTCTTTTTGTTTGATCTTGATCTTCAGTTCACGCGATTGAAGGTCAAAGTATCTGGGTACCTTTTGAAAATCAGAACTCAGAACATATAGAAGAACCTATACAGAAACGAAATTATCATACAAAACATTTATTTTAATTAATAGCTATGCCATAAGTGATACGCCTGGATCTTGCGATTGCAGACAGCAACTGGGATTTTTAGTATTAACAAATATTTTGTACTAAAATGATCTTCAAGAATTATGACTTCATTGGTTATTTAGGGTAAATGCCGAAAAGGGCAGCGTAGATGAGAAACAAGTTTTTCCTATTTTATACTTTCATTGTATTTTCTTCTGCTGTATTTCGTCTCTAACAATACCATCTTCAAATTATATTTGAGGAGAATGTACTGACAGTCTCGAGGCGATGACTTTCACTTTCTGTCAGGTGGGTTATGTACCTTCTACAATTGAGGATCTGGTATGTTACCAGAAATTATCAACTTCTCAGTATAAAAACAATAACGTAATCGAGAAGGATCTAAGTGAAATTTCACACTCTACATTCCTTTTCTTATTTTCTCCCTCCATCTAATATTACGCAGCAATCGCAACTCTGCCAAAAAGTTTATGCCTTAATTCAACTTTATTTCCATCTACCTGATTTAGACTGACATATAACGTGATGGTCGTCTAAGAACCCTGGTTATTAATACTGCTTCGTAAACTAGTCCTTCCTGAGAAGATTTGGCTAAATGACGCTTGCTTATGCTAGTAATATAAAGAGAGTTAAATAGGCAAGCAGAAGACAGCATTTTTTAATGTATCTACGAGTATAACTTCTAAAAATTGGACATCTTTGACACTTTCCTTATCTAATATTTACAAAAATTTTGATATATTCTAAAAATATTGCAGTGCTTTTTCATAATTATTCTTCTGATTTAACCCTGAAAACTAAAAAGCGGAGGACGCCACTTTCAGTCAAAGCAAGTCTAACGAAACATATAAAAGTCCATGAAGAAGTATCTGAGCTCTTGATAATGAAGCAAAGAATAATTTACATAGTTAGTATGTTATCACATTATTAATTTTAAATTTCTATCTGATACGCTGAATCCTTTATTGAAAACAAATTTCAATAAAGGATTCACAAATCGCAAACTTTCACAGAACTTGAAAACTAAATTGAATCTACATCCTGCAGCAACCGCCGAATTTTACGATCCCATTCATTACGTGCTCACCGTCTAAATATGTCGGCAACATTGTAACATGTCAAACGCATAAATAAAATCTCCCGTCGCATAAATACTGATGCGGTCCCGAGGGAGTCGAATCGAACCCGCGACCAAACATTACATTCCGGGATACACTCAAAAATGCCCTCCAATCCCCGTGAAATCTCGACCTACCTCATAAAACAGGAGAAACAATATCTTAAACGCACCATAACCGGCCAATATATATTTGCAGTTCAAATAACCTTCAATACGTCCACACAGGGTCGCATTTAACAGTGAGCGAGTGCACAGTAATTCTAGTCGTGTTTCGGCTTTTCCTCGCCCATAAAAGTATATTGTGCGTCTGTAAAGGCGCCTGTTTGTCACCATTTGCATATATATGTTGATGGCGAGGATTTTGAATTTTCCCGATAAAGGTTATAGGTGCTAGAGTTTAAGATCAGGTAGTAAGAAGGCATATCCTTGTTTGACTATGAATACACATATGCATTAGGTAGCTTACAGAAATTATTGAGTAATATATGTGTCATAAGATATATAACTAAATGACAATGCCAGTGATGCTTTTATGTTAGCATTGGCCGACCGGAGTTTAATACTGTTTCTCGTTATACGAATTCATACACATTTATTGAACGCATCTAGGGCAAAAGAAACCTCCTTGAGGTAACCTGCACACTTTTGCACCTGTACACTATTGTACTATCACCTTACAGACAGAAATTTAATATTAATAATTTTGTGCTACTAGGATGGGATAAAACCAATATCCTTATCGTAATGGCTCTATAACCCTATGGTCATTCAGGATACCTCTGGAGCAAAAAAAAAACTTTATATGCATACATATGTTATATATTTTTGTTTACACACATACATATGTATATTTACAACGACAAACTATGATTTATTTTACGTAAAATCTTCGCTAATTATTGGTAAATACAAAACCTTCGGGTTGTAGCAGAATACCAGTGCTTTGCTCACATCCTATTGTGAGTAATTCCAATCACTGAGCTACGACCCTTTTACACTTCTGCAATGCACACAACTTTTGTTTGTACTGGGTTATTGTTTTAAGTAGACTTAATTTTAGTCTCTTTGTGTTGCTGTGTTTGTGTGTCATGAAGACGTTTTGTAAATAAAGATTTTATGTATCTATCTGTGTTCTCTTTTTGCTACTAGGATTTTTGTCAAAATTTATCTCTTCGTTGCTGGGTAAATAGGTTGTTTTCCTATTTCAGTGTCAGCGTCCGTGATTTACAATTATCAATGAAAACTGACCTTCAATACGCTTAGTCTTCTAGTTTCGAATTTTGGACACCAAAATTTTGTAGTGAGTAACAAAACACCACTATGTTGAATGGGTACAAACATATATATATATATATTTGTGTCTGTCTTGGTATCTATTAGAGTAAGGTATAAATATCTAAATTTGATAATCCTTTTGTTCTGTTGAGCAGGTTCTGCTTACGTCTAGTTCTTGTATTGTTTCCCTCGAGTTGATGAGCATCTGCGTTCATATTGGGCGATTTGAATTTAGTTTCAAATATTTAAAAGTTTTTATGAATAGATATCGTATTTTGACAACTTACCATCATTCATTTGTTTATTTCGTTTCACTGCCCATCGACGTATAAGGGGGAACGATTTCCCACTTACGTTGTTAACTATGAAATACCGTAGCCCCATTCATGAGATTTGAATAAAACAATTCAGGTTATTATTGAAAATTTAAAAAAATGCATATATTCATGACGGTCCGTCCCTGGAATTAATGAGCGGGCGGGACGAGGTGCCGCCAGGGGCGCACTCAGGTGGAAGGTCGTAAACGGCAACTTGATTCTTGTTGAACTAAGCGATATTTACATTAATGTTACGGCTTCATCCGCCATTTATTTGTCATTATGGAAATAAGAAAAAGGTGTCCACTGCTACGTTGTCATTACAAATACGTTTTCAATTTGAGTTGTTAACTGATAAATATATGGCCTTATCATGCCTAGTTAATAATCAATTACGCATCATCAGTCACTTACATATGTCCCCAGTTAGGGATCAAGCAATATAAACAAGATTTAGAAGGTTAACCGAAATATTGAGCACAGTCCTAAAAAATATTCGTGAAATATTTATTTTTCAATGGGGCTATGAAAATTCCTATTAGTAGTAAAAGTGTCATTTTTAGTATTTTGTTTTAAATTGTATTCTTAATATTTGAAATTTTTGTTTTGTTTTGGTTGGCAAAATTACACTTGCTACTTTAGTATTAGCAGAGCTACTCTTGTAACAAAGTTTATTACAATTCCACGACAAATGTAAAGCTAATAATGCGACCAATATTGAGCTGTTAACGATAATATCAAAATTACCAAAACTAAACGATTTCGTTTATTTCGATTCCACTTTTATATGAAATATAGGAAGTATGACTCAATATGACATAAGTGTCATATTTTGAATATATACATACATTAGATTAAAAATAAAAATAAACTTGCCGTTCCAATGTACAGGCTCCAAAAAACCGAGGTTTGTTTATGGGTAAAATGTATCAAAAACCGTTAATGAGTAAGGGCTATTACAAAGTCAATGATTATTTAAGCGATGTCAATGCTTGGTGTTGATTTGAAGACATTACATTCTAAAGTGTAAATATTTGAGTTCCCGTATAAATTATAAACAAATATGTACGTTGTATTATAACGACATAATTTATTGAAAATGTTGTTATTACTTTTGATAAAGCTAATAAGTTTCTTGCGCCCATTCTTTTTATTAGCTAAAAAATACGTCGTCGGGTAGTAGGAAAAAAAATTTGGACGATTCAAAAGAGCTTTCTATAAAGTCATATTTGAATAAATTTACTTTTGATTTTGATTTTGATCTCAGCATTACAACCTACGCTCAACAATAGGTATGCAATTTAAATCAATACAAAATTAAACTTTACGTAGAATATACAATGATCCTACAAGATAATCATAAGTTATTGCCAAAAGCTCTCCGCCTAATTCCCGCTCTGTGGTCTAAGAAGGTTTGCCGTAAGCGGCGCACGTGCGCCGGTTCCGGTCCGAGCAATAAACACCGGCATTATAACAACCTAGTTTCTTAATCATACCAAATCTACTTCACTCTTGACTAGAGCGGTTTCCATATTTATTTGCAGGCGGCTAACGCTTTCGCAGTTGGCAACGATATTGGCGGCTTTAATATCCGGTATATAATTATTTTTGTGCCTGTTGTTGAAGGACTTAATAAAGCTTAATTATAGAGCCTGCTTTTTAATTTCAGATATTTGGCAACACCTGATTGTAAGTTACAATCTACAGCAGCTATCTTACATGTGGTCCTTCTGAGATTCACAGCAAATCGGCAATCTCTACAGGAACCACGTTGGGTGCCAACATGTGACACGGTACCTAGAAAATTCACTGCCTATTTTAATTTTCATACCAGAACATAGCGATGCAAGTGCCATTTTGCGGTAGATATAGGGAAGACGTGCCCAAGGAAATGATCCGGGTTTGGAGAGTCCCTCGGAACACTACAAAACAACCGTCTGGTAAGATGACGTAATGACGATATAATAATGATAAAGTGATTAATGAAGAAAATGAATTTTAACAATTAACCCTTGCATGTTGAAGGCGAAATCAAAATGCAGTTAAAAAACAATCGTCGCAAATAAAAAAAAAACACAAAAATAAGAACCAATATCCAAATGCAAAATCGGACGAGAAAACAAGTCACCTTCCAGCTCTTCCAAAGTCGTTAGTGATGCTGGCTGCAGCAACCAAGTTAACAAGTTTGCCGGCGACGGCCAGGCCGACTGGAAACTCGGGATCTCGACTGTCACCGACACTGGACGCCCTGGTCAGCCGTGCCGACATTTTTGCTTCGGAACACCTATTGTTAATTAATTTTATTTGTTTATATATTTCAATCTTTTTTGCACAATATATATAAAGTGCAAAAAGCAGACTATATAAAAAGGCGTTATATACTAGTTACAAAGAAACTAATATACACTTGCTATCTAATAAATACATACATATACAATTATATTATATATATAATCTTAAATATAAATTTTTAAACAGTGCAACTTGAGAACAAGTTGATTAAATAATTTCAGACAGTGCTTAGGTTGGTTCGTTCGCATAAATTCAGATAAACTCACCAACAGAAACCAGTTGATCTAAAAAGATTATATACCTATATATTTTCTATAAAAATCCTAAATGTAAATAATTAAAATCCATAAAAATATATTATAATTAACACATGAAAAAACACATCAAGAAAAAAAAGTTTTGATTCCGTGGCTCCAAGAAATCGTTTTGATGATTCTAACTGACTAATTAATTGGTGTTGATTGATTAACAAATTTATTTATATTATAAGAATAAATAGAGAAGTAAGGACGCAATTTTCCTTTTAAAGTTACTGTTTATTTATTGCTTCGTTGAATATCTTTTTGCTAAATACTAAAACCACTCCTTTGTGAGTCAAAAGTTCTGTCAATGTAAATATGAAATAATTTTGAAAAATGATTTCTTACATTTAAGCATTAGTCGTACTTAGAGAACGTAAGCAATAAAAATTGAAAAATCAAAAAATTCTCCACAAGAATGAACAAAAAATATAACGTTAATTCTTATTCGTAAAGTTGAAAAAGGAACACTAGTGATAATTGCTATGACTTAATTTGTCGTCGTGGTGTTATTAAGATGCTTTGTTTGACACCTAATGTCATCCGGGCGTACAGTGTGTATATGGTATTTAGTTTTTATTCTATTGCCGTTGTAATTTTAAAATACTAAGATGTTAAAGTTTAAATTTGCGGGAAATTGAAATTGCATTGATTTATAATATTTTCCACTATAGACTCTTTCATTCAATGCCAGGTAATTTACTATATAGAAACTTGCTTTTGCTATCCAATTCAAAATAATATTTATCCAAATCAGGCAAAATATTGACGTCATAACAAATTAAAAAATATGAGTATAGAAAGAGTTACTTATCATTATAGGTACGAAAAAGAAAATACATGTTCGGAAATTGGGAGAGGATTCTCCATATGAAGAAGCAAAAAACTCTTAAGGTCTGATTTTAAGGTTGCAATCTTGTACCCAAAAAACGCAACTTTTATAGGATCGTATCAAAATACTTTTTCTCAGACACGCGTGGAGATAATGATACAAATTTGAATACTGATATTTATTTTTGGCTCAGGAGAAGAGAGGCTGAACCTCATTACTACCACCGCCAAGAAGTGACACGATGGTTATGTTGGACTCTAGATCGATCGTGGCTCACGGGAGGGCGCGGTGCAGGGCGGGCTCATAAAGGGGATCATGTGCGCTAGAAACGATGGGAAAGTCAGAGTGACGCTGGCCGTGAATGAAAGGGATCTAATCAAGCCGATGCTGAAGGCTGCCGAGCAAAGAGTTAGTGGGTTAGCGACGGCGTAGATGTCGCCGTCTGCAGAACTTGAAGTTTCTGCGTTAAGTCGTCGGAAAGATCTGTGAGAATATGACGTGGTCTGAGGAAGCTGCCTCTCTAACGAGAGGGTTTGGGATCTCTTCGGTGGCCTTAAAGAACTGAACTGAACTTAGTACTGATGACTACCCCCAGTTAGTACTGATGACTACCCCCAGCTCACTCTATCTAATATCGACTTAACAGAACGAATGATTGTCAAGGTTCTGTCAAAACTTGATGTTAGTAAGGGGGCAGGACCAGATGGTATACCTCCACTATTTATATCGAGAACTAGCAAATACATTGCCCTACCACTAAAAATTATATTTACCAAATCTCTAAGCACTTCTGTATTTCCAGATACCTTTAAAGAAAGTAACGTCGTCCCAATTTTCAAGAAAGGTGATAAACAAGTCGTCAAAAACTATCGACCCGTATCAATTTTGAATACCTTTTCCAAAATATTTGAGAAAATTATTTGTCCATTCTTAACCTCGCACGCTAAAAGCATTATTAGTAAAAATCAACATGGTTTCTCTAAAAATAAATCTACTGTCACCAATCTCGTCACCTATGTCGATAATATTTGTAAACACGTAGACTCTCGAATAGAAGTGGACTCAATCTACACGGATTTTGCTAGTGCATTTGACAAGGTGGACCATAATATTCTATTTTCAAAGTTAAAACGATATGGTATTCACGGGCCCCTATTATTATGGTTTAAGTCATATTTAAAGCATCGGGTATTAAAAGTCGTTGATAATGGTTACGTGTCCAAGTCTTTCATAGCTACATCTGGCGTCCCACAGGGATCTATCTTAGGCCCTATCCTATTTCTCTTATTCATAAATGACATATCAGACAATATACAGAGCGATTGCTCTATATTTGCTGATGATTTAAAACTCTATAGACCTATTAGGGATCTAAAGGATACGCACTTGCTACAAAAGGACTTGGACATAATAATAGAATGGTGCAATAAAAACAACATGACATTGAATGCAAGCAAATGTTCATTTATAAAATTTACGAGAAATAAAAATTTAATCCCATCTTCTTACACCATTGATTCAGAGCAGCTAGAACAAGTCAAGAAGATACGCGACTTAGGTATTATTGTGGACAGTAAACTAAACTTTATTGAACATATCGATAATGTAATTACCAAAGCATGGAAATTGCTAGGGTTTATAAAACGCACGTGTAAAGATTTTCGTAATACAGAGAGTATTTTATGTTTATACAATTCCTTGGTTCGTAGTACTCTCGAATATGGATCTTCAGTGTGGAGTCCACAATATCGGGTTCACATCGAAAGGTTGGAACGAGTTCAACGTAATTTCACGAAGTTTCTGGCTTACAAAAATCGAGAATGTCCCTACCGTGCCGACTACTCCACTCGTCTTAAATATTTTCAAATGGACTCCTTGGAGAAACGTCGAGAAATGCTGGATAATATATTCCTCTATAAAATAATAAATGGTGTATTCAATGCACAGGACTTACTTAGCAATATTAATATAACTGTACCTAGAAGAATCCCCCGTCATCCAATCAAAACATTTACAAGGAGCCTGTTCAGAACTAGATTATCATCTCCTTTAAATAGACTCCAGGATACATACAACAAAATCTGCAATGACATTGACATTTTTCGCAGTTCTCTGTATACTTATAGAAACCAACTTCATGGAAAGTAATTAAAAAAAAATTTATACATCTTATATTTGCAATTATCTTTTATAATGTACAATTACCTTTTTTGTGTGTAATTATGGCATAGTTTTAGTTTATACTTATAGTTAGATATAAATATCTGTACCATTTCTTTAAGAGTGCTGTACATACCTGTAAAAACAAGTTACATTGTCTAAGACTGTTTAAGAATTACATTGATAAATGATGAGTAATATTGTTGATGGTGTGTCTAATAAATAAATAAATAAATAAATAAGAACCGTTCAGACCAAGAGGGAAGACGGTGGTGGACCGCTGAGAGGTCGATATCGCGGTGAAGGTCTTGATTAGGAACGTACCATGGAGACTTGTGGGATACTGACATTATCGAAGTATTGTCTTTTCTTAACACTTCATGACGACGAAATTACTAACGACGTATTAATTAAATATAAACACAAAGTTTAAGTATAACTTCGTATGAGATTTATTTCAACACTCATGCTACAAACAATTATAATTTTGACTGGTTTAATATCACATAGCTTTATGACATGTCTATCGCAGCGCAGCTCGCGATTAGCTTCTACCCGCTCGACCGAAGCCTTGCGTTTGACGCGGCATCGCCACTCGCTCGTAGCCTCTCTCCGGGTGCACCCGTGTGTGAATTGTGCATTTGGACGGTCTTTCTGACGCTGACTTATGACATGTCTAGTATCGAGACATACATTGTTTTATTATAATATATACCGTGAGAATTATTATATAGTCCGAAATTCAGCTACATTTTATTTTTTAAAAGCTTTATTCGATAACAGTAAATGCACTTGATTCGTTGTCATGGTAAGGTTTTTATTAGAAGAAATACAATACTCAATATTTAAATAAATGAAGAAGCACATATATTCTAACAGATTCAAGATACCCTTCATGAATCTGCGGCAAAGTCAGTAATAAAAAGTAACAGAAATATTACAGACTCGCTTTCTACCTGCGGCTTCGCCCACATAAAATTGTATATACCCGATTCTATCCTTTGTATGTTTTTGCGTTAATGCTATAATTTCTGGTTAATTGTGATTACTTCATTACTTAGCACTGTTGTTTTTATGGGGTTGTAGATTTTCTGCGAATCTCTCATGTAGGCCACTAACTTTGTTTGTTTATCAATATAAGACCAGAAAGAAAACTCCAATGTTTGTACACTTAAATCAAATTTTTCATAAACAAATTCAGCATGATGAAACTGAAGATCGAATTGAAAGAATATTGAATCTGTAATTTATCTGTAAGTCCTTACCTACTCGTACCTGACCCGAGCAAAGCTGCAATCGTATATTAATAATTTTTTAATCTAAAAAGATCTAATGTGTAAATTATCCTGTAAATAAATATAGCAATTTCTTTATTTAACATGCTACTAAAGGAGATTAATTTTGTTTAGATTATCAAAAAAGAAACTCACCATATTGTAGAAAAATATGGTTATCAAAATCTGTAGCAGTTTTTGACAATGAGATATCCCATTACTGCATGCAAATTATGCAAAGGAAATTTGGACAATTGCTATATATATATATATATAATATATATATATATATATTATATAATATAATATATTATATATATGTATGTATGCCTTTTAAAAGGAAATAATGGGAATAAAGGAGAATAAGGGGGGTTGGGCCTTCGGTACCCTCACTCACTCAGCGAAACACAGAGCAAGCGCTATTTTACGTCGGTTTTCTGTGAGGCCGTGGTATAACTCCGGTCGAGCCGGCCCAATTCGTGCCGAAGCATGGCTCTCCCACGGTTTCTACTACATTATTTTGTATAATATAATATAATTAATATGTACTAACAACCATGACTAAGATACAAATGGTCGCATTCATTACACAAACATCTGCGCCGACCGGGACTCGAACCCGGGATTTCTACAATACGACACCTTAAAACCGGTGCACTAACTCTGCTAAGAAATCTCGTACTTTGTGTTTCATCTCTTTTATTTACAAATAATTTCGTAAAATAACAAAAAAATAAATATCTACATATAAAATGGGGTCAGTTTATAAATGTTGGACAGTATGGGGATACATAATTTGTTGTGAAATAATAGTTTCTGAACTATGGAATTGCGGTATTTCCGCTTTTATTTAAAGTTTTAAAATTTAACACTTTGTCAGTGTTGCCAACACGGAGTTTTTAGAGCTAGATTTAGCTCTAAATTATCTTGGCTAGCTTTAAAAATGTGGGTCTAGCTCTTTAGCTCTACTTTTCTACAGTTTTAGCTTTTTTCCATACATACATATAAATCCCTTTGTATTTTTTTTTAGCTCAAAATACTAGTTTAAATAGCCAAAATGTACCTACATTGTCTATGTTCGGTTTGTCCGATCTATGCTTTGGTTTATTATTATATGGTGGTGCTGTTGTCTGTGGTTGGATATTTCCCAATAATTCTAAGACCTAAACGTTTCGACTGTTGAGAAAGTAGTATTAGTATTAGGTACCTACCTACACAGTGAGTGAGTTACTTTTTCAATGTCAGTGGTAAATTTACAGTGTTAAACGGTCACTTCAGTTCGGAATATTTGTTATTATTTCGTCCGCGCGTGAATTGTTTATGGGGTGTAAATGTTAAGACCATTAAATGAGTAATGTTTAATTTTGAACACCCCACGCTTTTATAGTCATTGAGTTCTTGGACTAATTTGCTAAATTTTATAGACAAATTTTTGAGTTACATTTCTTTTTGTCATCAGAAATTTTTCTTGATATGTACCCAAATTTTCTAAAAGCGTGACTTTATTTTAATTTTCAAGTTTTTAGATCGGTTTTTAGTCTTTTTAATAAAAGCATGTTTTTTTAAAAAGTTTTTTTTAATTTTTTTTAGCTTCTTTTCGCATATAATCCAGCTCCCTTTAAAAATTCGAGTTGGCAACACTGCACTTTCAAAGTCAAAGTCAAAGTCAAAATATTTATTTCAAGTAGGCAATTAGATATGCTCTTTTGAATAGTCCAAATTTTTTTTTTCCCTACTACCCATTCGGACTTCTTTTAGTTATAGAGAAGAACGGGCGCAAGAAACTCTATAACTTTTACAGAAGCAACGACATTTACAAAAAAATATATATCGTTACCAAGTCATACAAAAGTCAACTTATAGGTACAAGTATAATTACAAAGGTTCATGGCAATGCCTGTGGAACTAAGAAACATTAAGTCCAAGCATTCATGTCTTTTATATAATCAGTAACCGTATAATAGGCTTTGCTAATAAGTACACTTTTAACAATGATTTTAAATTTATTTAGGCTTAATTGTACAATATTGCTTGGAACTTTGTTGTAAAAACGCACACAGTTACCTCTGAATGAATTATTAATTTTATGGAGTCTAGTGTGAGGCAAATGTAATTTATTCTTATTTCTAGTATTGAAGCTATGGACATCACTGTTTTTACTAAATAAATGAATGTTTTTATGGGTATATATTAGATTTTCATAAATATATTGAGACACAACTGTCATTATACCAGTGTCTTTAAATTTATCTCTTAAAGAGTCTTGCATTTTTAGATTATAAATTGCTCGAATGGCCCTCTTCTGCAGCACAAATATAGTTTGAATGTCGGCAGCATTTCCCCACAGCAAAATACCATACGACATTACACTATGAAAGTAACTAAAGTACACCAATCTAGCTGTTTCTACGTCAGTTAATTGGCGTATTCTCAAAACTGCAAATGCTGCAGTGCTGAGCCGTTTTGATAGTTTATCAATATGTGGGCCCCACTGAAGTTTGGAATCGAGAGTAATTCCTAAAAATACTGTGGTGTCCACGAGGTCCACATTTCTATCCTTTATAATTACTTCGGTTTTCACCTGTTTTACATTTGGCAATACAAATTTGATACATTTAGTTTTACTTTCATTTAGAAGCAAGTTATTAACGTTAAACCAGTGGACTACTTTAGAGATTGCATCGTTCACAGTGTCATTAATATTTTGTCTCCGTTTAATTTTGAATATAAGTGATGTATCATCTGCAAAGAGTACAATTTCGTGTTTATTATTAACATAAAAGGGAAGGTCATTTATATATATTAAAAATAAAAAGGGACCAAGAATTGAGCCCTGTGGGACGCCCATCTTAAGCAAAGATCCCTGAGATCTCGTACCATAAATATCGACTCTCTGAATCCTGTCACTCAAATATGAAATAAGAAGGTTCAGAGAAGAGCCTTTGAAACCATAATAACGTAATTTCTTAATCAGAGTTTCATGGAGAACACAATCAAATGCTTTGTAACCCTAAGTGCAAGTTTTTATTATAATAAACTTCCGCATTTGGATATTTTAAGCTAAAAAATCTCAAATAGTACCTTGTGTGTGCTTTACGTCAGAATTTTGTAAATTATGTACTATAATTTTATGACAATTAATTTTCTCGTCTTCAAAATTATTAAATGTAAAAGGTAGTACAGAATAAGCCAATTTTATTAGAATCTCCATACAAAACAGCAGTTTCATATTGTAACCCCTAATATCATGGAATTCGGAAAAACATTGAAATCTTATATATAAAAATGAATCGCAAAATGTGTTGGTAAGCTCATAACTCAACAACGCCTGGACCAATTTGGCCAATTCTTTTTTGTTAATGTTCGTTGAAGTTCAAGGAGGGTTTTTACAATGAGGAAAATTCGAATAATTATCGGAAATACCCTAAAAACAGCCCTTTTATTTTCCCATGCAAACGTTTTCTAACTAAAACGTACAGTCTAATTGAGCTTTATTGTTATTGTATAAAGTTCATATTGCAAGCACTCACTGTTGTCTAAGCAATGAAGGTGTGTTCCTAACATCAAAGAGTCAATTTGCGCTTAATTAACGCTACATATAGTTGAAATTCAATCATATCTATCAAAACAGTGTGCGTGCGTGCGTTGGAGCACAGAATACATCGTTGGAGGATTTATAAAAATTGAATTGAGGAAAATTGAATAACCACAAAATGTAATAGGTCATTTAGACTTTTCAGATTTGGTTGGCTATGCGACATTATCTATAAAATAATTAGGAACAAAAAACTGCCACTGTACAAATCTTTTTGATAGGACGAAGTCTGTCGGGTCCGCTAGTAAGTGATAAAATTATTCTCTTTTTACTTCTGTACGATCTATGGACTTTTGGTTAATACTTTAATTATATATCTATATAATAAAAGTAGTTTAGCTAATACACATTTTGCACATAGCCCCAAACGTCATATTCATTTATCGCGTTCTCCCCCACCATCAATTAAGCCAGGACCATTGATTTGGAAATGTCGTACGGATTTATTGAAAGTGCTACCTCACAAACACCCTGTTCAGAGAGGTCCGACTTATTGCTGTGAATATAGATCTCAATATTCCTTGACTCATCGTGATGCGGAGCAGGAGTCAAACGCAGTGTCATTGTCACTTAGTGGATGCGTTCCAGGACCGTGTCCGAAGCATAGGGATGATTTTTATGCTTACTGAGTCTGTGACGTCAGTGATGGGAAAAGGGAAACAACATTGTTGTGCGAAAGATTTCTAAAATGATGAAAAAGCTTGTATCTTGTTTTTATGACGACCTCTATAGTCGAGTGGATAATACACCGGTTTCAAGGTGTCGTTATCTCTGAGGTCCCGGGTTCGAATCCCGGTGGGGGCAGATGTTTGTATGATGAATACGAGTATTTGAACTCTAGTCATGGTTGTTGATATATATTTCTATAAAAAAAATATTTATATATGTATGTCCGTTACCCTAGATCCCATAGCACAAGCCTTAGATTAGTTTGGGCTAGGTTAATTGGTGTAAGTGTAACAAATATTTATTATTATTATTATAATTTAATGATTCAGTGTTAAATAAATAAATGTGTTTATTATGTGATGTGTGATATATAAATAGATGTAATTGTGTTGTTTGAAGATTTGCAGATTAAAATTTAACCTTCAGAGTTTCATTTCTGTTCTACTCTGAAGGGCTCTCCCACTTTTCGAAAGGTTGTAGAGTTTGAGTTTATAAGTGCCTGTAAAGTCGTATGCTCAATAATGATAATTTAATTTTTGATTACTTATGTATAATAAATAATAGATATTGAAGCTGAATATAATACTTTGAACGCTTATTTAACAGATGGCATATTTATTTATAATATGTATATTATATAAAGATTAATGTAAAAGCAATATAAATCTATTTTCACAAAATGTTGCGAAAATCTACCTTTTTATTAGCGACGCGTGGCGGCGCGCGTGTCGCCGGAAGGAAGCTCACATAAGTCACCCGGCGAGAACTTCCGCCGGAAGCGCGACGTGCTGGCCACGTGACTATTTCAATTAGCCTTTTAAAGGCTTGCAATTGCAGATAGGGAGGTATGATTCCACGGAATTGATTTTGTTATCTTTGAAACTTGTAGGAATGGTCAATAATTATAATATTTTAAGATATTGTGGTTGCACTCCTAATATTGAAAAAAGTCAAAATCAAAATTTTATTCTTCAAATAAGATTTTTACAATCACTTTTGCACGTTTAAAATGTTGTGCCTTGTACTGAAAAGAACCAGCAAGGGTATTTTTTTTCTTCCTGTATTTTTAAAGAGTAGTCAATTGCAAGCTGATCTCAGATATTCTGAATAGTCTGAACTCAACTTCCTTTACAAGTTTAAACAAGTTCAGATTATGTCTATAAAAGCTATGGTTTTATTATGTTATTTATCATATTTAAAAATTTTCAAAATTCAACGATTGAGTCACTAAAGTAGATAATACTGTTTATATGGCCAAGTGGTTTTCGGGAGCCAGGTCTAAATTTTGGATATGTTGTTCTCCTGGTCGAGCTGAGCAAAAAATGTAATGGTCGCAAAAAAGTTTAACGACGCATTTTCCCGCTAGGGGGCTCTGAGGCCGGTCTGTAGGCCGGTCTGTATTAGAAAATCGTGGTTTTCGGCAGAATCAGCTGAATTTTGGATATGTTGTTCTCCTTAACGAGCTGATTCAGAATATTCGTCGTTAACTTTTCTAAAAGTCGTCAAGAACAACAACATATCCAAAAATCCGCTGATTCTGCCGAAAACCACGATTTTCTAATTCAGATTTCAGAGCCCCCTAGCGGGAAAATGAGCCGTAAACTTTTTTGCGACCATTACATTTTTTGCTCAGCTCGACCAGGAGAACAACATATCCAACATTTAGACCTGGCTCCCGAAAACCACTTGGCCATATAAACAGTATCATCTACTTTAAACCCATTTATTGTTATCATCTAACTTATAATTAATCTTTTAACCTTAGCAGTATAATAACCTTTTTCGTAAGAGTATTTTTGACAAATGATTTAAATTTGTAAAAAAACAAATCGGTAATTTTTTTCAAATTTGTTTGATATTCATTTGCCCATAAAAAGCCTTTAGGTTTTTTTAAGCCTGTACATTGGAACGGCAAGCTTATTTTTATTTCTAGTGCTTAATTAATTAATTTCAAAATTTTTAATAAAATTATGTAAAAATCAATTGTAATAAATGTGGCTTGCTAAGGTCAATATACTAATTTATTTAAATAAGTATTTCGAAAATTCCGAAATTATAATAATAAATGAGTATAGTGTACCTAACAAAAATAAATATTCGTTGTGTTTTTATAGAGTTTGTGTTTATGTGACTGGTTTCAAACTGGAATTGCAAAAAATTCTACCCGCCTTCTCCGGTGCTACGATTTGACATTTTTATAAGCATTACGTCTTAATTACTTAAAGGACAAGCATTTGTTTTGATTTCAAGGAATCAAAACCCGAAATCGGGCTATTCTGATTCCGTGACTTTTATTTAGGTAATTTTTATCTATCTATATATATAAAAATGAAACCCGTTTCGCGTTGTCACGGCATCACGTGTGAACGGCTGAACCGATTTCGATAATTCTTTTTTTTAAATGTTTGTGGAAGTCCAAGGATGGTTCTTACGGAAAAAAATATTAAGAAAATCTCTCAGAAATATTGAAAAGTATACATTTAATTTTGCATATTTTAAAAAACGCGCGTTACGAATGTCAATTTTTTTTATACGAATGTCAACGTCATTCACAGCCATAGACTATATTAAAAGAGCATCGTTTCAACTATACAAAATAAAGTAGTGCATCAAAGCTACGCTAAGGCGGTACGAAGTTCGCCGGGTCAGCTAGTATATATATAAAAATCAATGCCACATTTCGTTGTAATGTTATAACTCAACAATGCCTTTACCAATTTGGCTAATTTTGGTTTTGAATTATTCGTGAAAGTCCAGAGAAGGTGTATACGTAGAGAAAATTAAAAAAAAATCTTGGAAAAGTGTAAAATCAACATCTTTCTATATTCCCATATACAAACAATTTGTATTAATACTTATAAGCCAATTTGAATCTTTGACAAACAATCGAAGACAAAAAAAGTGACGTTAGTTCTGTCAAACAAATTTAATGTCATCATATGTCATTTCAAGAAGGAACAAAAAACTGCCACTTTACAAATCTTTTGGCAGGACGAAGTCTGTCGGGTCCGCTAGTAGTGAATAAAATAAACAGAACATGACACGCGATCAAAACCAAACTGCTGTCAGCAAAGGACCGAGCGCATAAAATTGATACGTTTAATTGCCAACAACGACACGAAATAATGAAACGCATTGTTATCGGAGCACCGACTTATTTTAGTTGCATTTGACTTATCATAGTATACAGACATGACAGGGAAATTGATTGCTCTGTCACAGCGCAGGTTCTTCGTGACCTTTCGTTTTAAAGCGAAGAAAAAGAAGGACAGCAAATCATCGCAGTAATGCCCGCGATGACTGTTTGATATCTCTCGTAATGCCCCAGTAATATATTATGCTATCTACAATATATTATGCTATCTTACGACTGGTCTCGTTCGGAGTGTCCGCTTGATTTATAAGTCTTACCTCCGTAAGCGGCGCGCATTAAACTATTTTGTTGTTCCAAATAAATTTGGTCTGATGTACGACGATAGGGATTGGAAATATTTCTTTTTGGACTTACATGTTTTTTGGGAATGTTGTTTAGGTGTCTGATTCCCTGTTTTATGAAAATAGTACACATAGGTATATAGTTTTAGTCCTGTCGTGAGAATATTTACCTCACAAAATCCTTATCAGCAAAAAAATTCTTAAATAAATTATACAACATAAATATTTCTTACACTCACACCAATTAACCTAGTACAAAGTAAGCACAATATATATTAATCATTTATATATACAGGGAGCGGCAAAATGATCTGACGGTTTTAAAATGTAAATAACTCAATAGTTTTAAGAGATACAAAGGGTTTTATTGCATATTACAGATTGCTATTTATTAACATTTATAAAAATAACCAAAGAAATGTTTATGTTATCCGTTTAAGATTTGAAGATGACATCTTTCAAATGATGACCATCTTGGGCCATGCATTCTTCCAATCTTGCACTAAAATTGTCAAACACTTTCCCTAACATTGCAGGAGAAAGGTTGGCTATTTCTTAACGTATGGCTTCCTTCAGGTAATCCAATGTGCGGGGTTTGTTTGTGTACACTCTTGATTTCAGCAGTCCCCACAAGAAAAAGTCACAAATGCTGAGATCCGGGGAGCGAGCTGGCCAAGCAATGTCCCCGAAACGCGAGATGTACTCGGCCATGAAACTTGCTTCTTAAGAAGTTCATTACCTCATCGGCTGTGTGGGCAGTTGCCCCATCCTGCTGGAACCAAATTCTGCTGTGGTTAAAGCGTTTTCTGCGTAGTTCGGGGATAAGGAAGTTTTTCAACATAGTCAGTCAGTCAGGTATCGTTGTGAGTTGACGGTTACAGTTCGACCGTTTTCTTCAAAAAAGTATGGGCCTATAACACAAGGTTTCCAATGGCAAGTTAACATTTCTTTGGTTATTTTTATCATCATCATCATCATCATCATCAGCCCCTCTTCGTCACTGCTGGACATAGGCCTCTTCGAGTGTACGCCACTGAGATCTGTTTTCGGCTTCTCGCATCCAGCTCCTGCCAGCCGTCCTGCGCAAATCATCACTCCACCTTGCCTGAGGACGTCCTACACTACGTTTGCCGTTTTTTTTTTTTTTTTTTTTTTATTGCTAAAGTTGACAAACAAGCAGGCTGCCCACCTGATGGTAAGTGGCAACAGTCGCCTATAGTACATGTGGTTCCCACGAGATTCGCAGCAAATCTGCAAACCTCATAAGAAACACAGTGTACGTTGCCAACTTGTGACATAAGATGTAAAGTCACAGTACCCAGTAATTTCACTGCCTATCTTACCCTTCAAGCGAACCCTGCTGTTTGGCGGCGGAAATAGGTAAGACGGAGGTACCCATGCAGACGACCCTGGTACAGAGTCTACCTCCTAGAAAAGAGTCTACCTCGTTTCGCGGTATCCACTCCATTTATTTTTATAAATGTTCATAAATAGCAATCTGTAATCCCAACTAATATTATAAATGCGAAAGTGTGTTTGTTTGTTTGTTTGTTTATTTGTTTGTTTGTTTGTTTGTTTGTTACCTCTTCACGCTTAAACTACTGGACCGATTTCAAAAATTCTTTCACCTTTGGAAAGCTACATTCTCCCCGAGTAACATAGGCTACTTTTTATCCCGGAAAAATCGACAGATCCCACGGGATGCGCAATAAAGGCTTCACTCAAAAACTACTGCACAGATTTTCATGCGGTTTTCATTAATAGATAGAGTGATTCTTGAGCAAGGTTTTGCCGTATTTTTTATTTTGGAAAAACGAATAGTCCCACGGGAAGCGCGATAAAACCTTCGCGCCATAAACCGACTTCCGCGCATATGTAGCCGTGGGCAAAAGCTATGACCCTTAACCCTCTATAGACCCAATCCCGAAATCCACGCGGGCGAAGCCGCGGGCAGAAAGCTAGTATGCAATAAAACCCTTTGCATCTCTTAAAACTATTGAGTTATTTACATTTTAAAACCGTCAGATCATTTTGCCGCTCCCTGTATTTATTTTTAATAGAATCATTCATTTTTAATAGAAAAAATAAATGTTTTTTATCAGTCCGCAATCGGCATGGCTTAGGCATTATTTAGGCGTATTTATGACACAAACATCTGCCCAGAGATAGCGACATCTTAAAACTAGAGTACTAACGACACGATCACAGAGGTCTGTCTCTATAGCAATCCAATGAGTTTTCAACAAAACAGAGACGTTGTAAGATATAAATGAAGTTTTATTATCAAATAAAAACTATTTACAGGGTCTTCATATAGTCAATAAGAAACTTGCTTTGCTATCTTATATACAAACTCAGCCTTAGCCTTGGCCCTACGGCCCTACGGCTTGAATTGAAGAGGGTGTGTGTGACGGTAAGCATGAGTTTAAACGTTGGCTTACAAGGCATTTGTGATAAGGTCACAATGAGAACTCATCGAAACTGTTTACAAATTCCAGAAAACAACCAACAGGAAAAGCTATATTGTTATATTTCACTAGTGTGATAAAAATCGTTTAAGTTATGCAACAACTAAACATTTAAATATTTTTGAAAATGACATTCAAGTGATGTTGTGACAAAATGTGACAGTAGCGAAAATAAATTAGCACTTAGACTGACGTGATAAAAAATCTAACTGGCAGTTAAGTGATGTGAAATAAGAAATTGATTTATTCCCTGTAAATTCCCTGTGCACACAGCTGCAAGACTATAAATGTTGACCTTGACGCTTACTATGACGATCCAGAAGTACGGGAACTTTAGATAATAGGGAGAATACAAACAAACTTGTAGATTATTCTCTGTAATTAATGAGAGCGAACAAATACAATTTGTAAAGACGCCGTCCGTACTGGAAGTAATCCTGAATGATTTTGAACACGGCGTGTCAGCATGTTCTTCTTTCAATTTCTGGCACGAAAGGATAAGAAAGAAGGTAAATTTTCAATTAGCGTACTCAACACCTGTTCAGAAAGCTTTACCGATGAAAAGAGAGAAGAAAATTAGAAAGACAATAGTCAAAAATATATACTTTGTCGGTTATTCTCATGGCGGTGGCACTAACCTCCATACATATATGATAATTTAGTTTTTGTATATAGAAACTATAAAAAATTCAATAAAAACAGTGATCTACATAATGTGAATACTAGAAACAAAAATAAACTTGCCGTTCCAATGTTCAGACTCCATAAAACTAGCTGTTCGTTCTTGGGAAATGTATATCTATGTTTAACAAACTTCCGCAAGGTGTCATTGATTTGCCTTTATATAAATTTATAATAATAATAATATAATAAATATTTGTTACACTTACACCAATTAGCCTAGCCCAAACTAAGCTCTATAAGGCTTGTGCAATGGGATCTAGGGTAACGGATAGACATACATATATTATACATATATAAATAATTTTTATTGAAATATATATCAACAACCATGACTAAGGTACAAATGCTCGCATTCATCCCGGGACCTCAGAGATGGCGACACCTTGAAACCGGTGTATTATCCACTCGACTATGGAGGTCGTCAATTTAAAATCCATATCAAAAATACACTCATGAGTAAAGGTTATTATAAAGTAAGTGACTATCTAAATGATCACAGTATTTGGGAATAGGGACACTATTCATAGAGCCATATTTGGTAACAACATTATTTATAATATTGTATTATTTTATATGTGTATGTAAACATACATACGACTGTAATCGTATTAGGTATGATTGTATCTTATACTATATTGTATTTTTATATTGTATTATTGTAATTATTAACATTGAAAAGAGGAGATAAAAAATAGACCTTCAGAGTTTCTTGCCTGTTCTTCTCGAGAAGGCTCTCCCAATTTCCGAACAGGTGTCGAGTTAATATATTTTTTCTTTTTTTTTTTTCCTTATTCGTACGTACGGACAAGGTTTTTGTTTTTTTTTATTATTTAAGCTTATTTTTGTTTTGTTTGTTGACGTCAATAAGTGCCTGTAAAGGTCTATGTTGAATAAATATTATTTTGATTTTGATTTTGATACATGTTAATGCTCCCTGATTAAATATCTTTGAGGAATATGGTTCTGAACAAAGAAACAAGACAATATAAAGGTAGTAAGGTATTTAAGTGAAATACTTGTGTAAATTCAGGAACGTAAAGCAATCGCCATAGCTAATCGCGCGTTCCCGTGAATCGGCGCACGCGCCGCCATCAGTCACCCGCGCCTCGCCGGGAATAGACAACGACCGCGTCTATACGTCTACTATTTCTATACCTTATGTTTGGCCCCATACGTCTTACCGAACTATGCCACGATGTTACGGCTTCACCAAATAAGAGGAAAATTTGAACTGTGTAGGATTTAATGACTCACAATCAGTATACAATTGATTTTTTTGTGAATGCACCGTTTGCTTTTATGCCAATTAAATTGTAGTGATTTTTAATTTATAATAATAATTATTATTATTATTACCAGTGAGAATCTTGCTTATTATTTTTTATGTGATATGTTGACAAGCAAAAAAAGATTCGCAATATATTTGCAACCCCCACACGTTATCCAACCCCCACATGTTAAATTACAGTAGCTAGTTAATTTCACTGCCTATCTGACCCTACCAGCTAGGACACAGCAATGCTGCTATTTATTTATTTATTGTAATTAGAACCAGCAGCAATTGTTATATTATTGCATCTAAATATTACAAATTTTGAACCTATACAATATATATTTTTTTAAGGCAGCCTCAACATACGCCACAAAATACACAGTCAAACATATATTTTAAAAAAGTAAAAGGAAAATAACATAGTCGTAGAATGACTTAGGTGATTTATATCAAGGATGATGGCAAGACGAATCCGAACCGAAAAAAAAAATTGCGGCAGAAATAGGTAAGACGGAGGTACCCAAGTGAAGGAAGTTTTTGGAATAGTTTGAGACCTGATGAAGAATGTTAGGACCGCGGGCAAATATATTTTTTCCACGAGAGATTCTGAAAAGAACAGCTGCACAGATTGTGCTGTTATTTGGTATAGGAATAATTAAATTATGTATAAGGAACAAATGTAAATAGCAGTAGGTATTTTTAATATATTTGGCCTGAGAGATATAGGTGATCGTGTGTGTTAATATTTAAGTAAAAGTCTTTTTTTTTTTTCCTGAGGAAAATGCATTAAATTGCATACCCCGGCTGTGGCGAGCCGGCGGTTATGTGGGGCTCTCCTCCCCAGAAGGGGGAGGCCTACCCACTAAAAACCTCAGGGATGGCCTTCCTCAGGCATGTAGGGAGCCCCCGGGAACACCAAGCAACCTCCAGGAACCCCCAGCCTCCGCTCCCCTGCCCAGAGGGGAGCCCTCCTCGGGGGAGGCTACACTACCTCCCCCGGTCTCCTCCACCGACGACGCCCCCGGCCACGGAAGGGGCGTGGTCCATCCCGGGTCGCCGAAGCAGTCGCGATTTCCCCGCGCCCGCCGGCGACCCGCGGCGGCGCCGCAGCTGTGCTACCGAGCCCGGCGCCGCCTTCTTCGAGCGGGATCGGCCATCTCCCGACCCCGCTCGGCGGCCTCCTTCTGGAGCATCACTGCTTCACAGAAGGAGGCCACAGCCCTCCAACCTCCCTCGTCCGCCAGCATTGCCGCAATCAATGCCGGCGGAGACAGATCTCGCCCGATCTCTGCGACCAAGACTCGGCGCTCGGAGGCCCACGCGGGGCACTCCGCCAGCGTGTGCTGGGCCGAGTCAAGGTCGGATGCGCAGTGGTGACAATGTGTCGATCCCTCCCCTCCTATTCGACACAGATACTCTAAGTAAAAAGTCTATAAGATCAGGTCTCACCGCCCTAGTTTATTTATTGTTCATAATTAAAGTCATGTTCAGAACTATCGTGGCTGCTATCCTATCACCACAGTGTTAAGCAAAATACTAGGGCTACGTTTGCAATGAGTTTGCCAAGGGCTCATGCAGTAATGGGTTGTTATGTATTGATTTGTTTTGTTATTGCTGTAGGCACCTTTGCGTACTATTATATATACCATTATATGTATTTAATTATATATAATTCATAAACTGTATTTTAAAACCTTTGCTCCGATTCTTAGATAGTATGCCTGAGTAGTGACATACAAACCTATACACACTCATACACTTTCATACATTCAATTACGTTCACATTCTAATATTATTTCTAGTACCCATGATCTTTTCTTTATGATTAGTTTTGTTTTGTCTAAATTGTCGTATTTTCTTATTCATGTATTTTGCTATAACAATTAATTGCGCTACCTGCGAATATTAATATGATAAACTTTGTAATTGGCTGTATATGTTTTTTAATTAAATATTATAATCACATTTATTTATGCTGTAAAATTCGCTAAATAAATAAACTAAAAATCATCATTAATTTAATAGAGATAAACTATTTTATTGTTTTAATGATACGACTTTGACTTTTATGTTTATTTTTATAAAGTTAAAAATAAAATAATTATTTTTATATATTTATTTAGTGTGCGTGAAACGGACCGTGTATCATTTGAAACCTATTATAATAATTATTGCGTTATCTTCCAAAGTTTTTTTTTGCCCGCTTGATAGTAAGCGGTCACCGTAACCTATGGACACATGACTAAGGGTGTCACTAGCGCGTTGTTGACCCTTGAAAAACCTATTTACTCCTCTCTTAAAGAACCCCATACTGTAGCCCTCCGGGAAAACTCGGCTCGGGAGGAAATTCCTCTGGAACCGCACTGTACGGGACCATTTAGGTTCCAGTGTGAGAGCATGAACTCCCTGTCGATGGCGAGTGCTCCTTTACAACCCATTATAAAGGCCGTAGAATTCACATATGGAGGCAAAGTCTCTCCTAAGTCTTAAATACTCGACTCGATCACTTGTGAGTACGGGATCGTCAACGAGTCTCACAGCGCGCTTTTGAATCGAGTCTAGGGGCCGAAGTTGTTAGTTATTTAACAATCAAAAACTCTGTGTCTCTCTCAGATATGACCACAAGGGTAGCAACTAGCTGAATTCGCTTAGTGAAAACACCCAACAATAAACAGCCTCCAATAAGCTATGCTAACAAAACCATTAAGCGTTAATGCTGCTATTCATGCGTCCTCATATCGGAACAATGACGCTCACGCTTTGCCGCCGGCTCCACCTGAAAATCCGAATTATTTCGCATTATTCATATCCCCACGCAACAATGCCTCCGCCGGAAACCTGGACGCGGTCTGCACGCGGATTTTACACGCAAATTTACACCTACCTTCACCAGACCTCACTCCAAAACCAACTTCCCCAAGCCACGCTTTAAGGTTCATTTTCCAAAATCTTCGTTCGGAGCATCAAACACTGGCCGGCGAGATGATCTCTCCCAACTGTTTTGTAAATGGAACACGATTCGAATTGTCACCTGAAATACGCGCGCAATCTGTTTTAAACTTTATTGGCTACGTATTCGGTTTAATTTGCCCTGTTGTTCATTGTTGCAGCGTTTATTGAATTTGTGATGGGAATGTTCGTCGAAACAAAGCCGTGTTGCGTTGGCATACGGTGTGTTATCTTTTGTATCCAGGGATTATATATCATGTTGAGTGGATATTCACAGGTGCAACAGCGCGGAAGGTTTGACAAGCGGCCGATCTGGCATACAATATGGCGGACTTTCCGTTTCCGGTAGCGATTACGAGGTGACGTGTGGTGTTTGGTTATTTGTGGCGCAGATAACGGGCATGCTTTAATGAACTTCAAGTGAACAGTGGACACTGATGGAAGAGATTAGGTTGGATTTGGGAATACCGTAGATGTAATATAATTTACTGTCAGCGTTAAATAAGCTTTGTATTGAAACGAGAAATAGTAAAAGTGGTGTGATATTATTTTTAGCAGCCTATCTTGTAAAATTTCTGAATAGGTGTAGAGTTTCTATTGTGCTTAAATTTACTGCTTGTAAAGGCTATGTTGAATAAAGATTATTTTTATTTGCTGTTGCGAGTCACTTGTTGATCCTGGAAAGTGCTCAACGTGCCGTACTAAAAACAATGCTGACAAAACCCTTGCGTTTTCCTACCACTGAGTTATTTCGGGAACCACAAGTTCTGTGTCAGAAGACTATATCTTCTGAAGATCTGTCTGCAGGCTCACAAAGAGGTACTGTCCGCATCTACGTACCAGACCCTACGGAATAAACGCACTTTCCGACTCCCAGTACCCTCAATCAACAGCTCCTTTGCCAGACGAGCCACTTCTTTCAAAAGCTTTATATTTATAAAAAATAAAATAGGCACAACTAATTCTTTAATATTGGGCAACTTTCTCTTCGCCAGGCAAGATTAAAATTAAAGGCAGAGCTTCTTTCTTGGACATATTATTATCAGCAATCAGAGCGCATTTTGACGCGCTTCGAATAACTGGTTCTTGTGTGTCGGTATGAATAATTTTGTAGTTGGTTTTTTATTTTACTGTTATTTTTTTCATTGTTTAGTTTTCCTTTTTAATTATTTTTTTTTCGTTTTGTTTGTTGTAGCGCAATGTGTTTTTTTTCTTTTGTTTCCTTTTTGTATTCTTTGAGCCCGTAGGTACCGCATTCCAGTGCCCATTAAACAAAATTGTGAAAGCTCCCACAGGACAGGCATAGCCTAGTGTGGGGGTTTTTCGTTCTAATAAAACCAAACCACAAATACATCTGTTTGAAATTTAAAGTATTATTATATTTATTTTTTTAAACTTTATCACATTTTGATAAAACTTGGACTAGGAAATATTATCAACGATAGATTTGTTAAATTTAAAAACTTGGTATAATTTTCAAAAGCAAAGTCTGTTATATTTGTGCGTTTTAACAAAGTTTTCCTGAAAACAATAAAGATACCAACGTACCTTCACCCCGGTAGGTAGATACAAAAACTGCCATGTCACTAGCAGTACAGCTTCCGTCATTGTGCACCTGCCACTCTTGCAATAATTAATTATCCCCCACACCCTGCCCCCTGAGCCACCTTGCCGTTGTATCAAGGTGAACCCATTGTTTCCTGCCTCCTGGTTCGGCTGTAAACGAGTCAAACTATAGTTACAAAGCCAGGGACTGATTAATGATAAGACGTTGGCACTTGCCTTCAAGAAGTCTCAGCCAGTGTGATGTGTGGTAAGACTAGTCCTTCATCAAAATCTTCGCCATCTGTTTTAAGTGAAATGGGATGAGAAGTTTGGATTATGTTATGATCCCCGCGAATTGTGTACCGCCTTGGAAATTTGTTATATTCAAATTCATCTTAGGACTCGTTAAACATCATAAAATGTAATTTTCATTTGAGGTAAGACAATTATTATAATCTTTGAAATTATCTAGAACGAATTGTTACTATTTGAACTTCCATCTAACTAAATAAAAAGATAGTCAACTAAATAATTGTATACTGATTATACACATATACCTACAGCACCTTACCACTTTATATATGATTTTCCAAAAGGAAAGAAAAGTTTTTCTGCTATGAAAAGTATTAGCTATTTTTATCAGATTTATATTTATATTTCCCCGTGGTAAAGCCCTTATATCCTTCTCCAGATCTTAAGCTATCCCTGTATCACCATTTATAATAATAGTTCAGTAGCTTGTGAGCCTTTCAAACTGAAACTTTCATGCCCTATTTTTACCCATTTAAGGGTATATTTTTTACAAACCTTGAATATCGTATTTATTTGCATCTCATCCAAAGCCAAAAAAGTAAGTTTCAAACTATTTTAAAAATTACGTAGTTTTCATACAATCTTTTATTATCTATTTCAATCAAAACTAAAAAAAAGTAGCTTAAATCTTTTATCATCACTTATATCAGTGTAGTAATTTTAACGTGAAAGCACGACAGACAGACAGACCGAATTACTTTCGCATTTATAATATTAGTAAAAAATTATTTTGATAAAGTCTCTAATCAAATTGTAAAAAGATATTTGTATTGAATAGCTGAACTATTCTACACAAACGAATATATTACATTATTGAGAAAGACAGAACATGGATTTACGAATTAGGGGTCATCCATAAATTACGTCACACGAGTTTCGTGATTTTTTGAACGTCCCCCAGTCCTTGTCACAGCTAGTCACATTTGTGAGACTCCCCCCCCCCCCCCTAGTGTAACGTCACAAATTTTAAAATTATAGAAATAATTCAATGATAAAAGCGGTTTCGAGATCAGTTTTATTTTCATTTTAATAAAATTAACATGAAATCAATTAACAATACAAAAAACGATTACTTATATTAAATAAGTATATGGTCATTTCCTGATTTTCTTATTATATTTTTCAAAATCACCGACTATAATCAATTAGGAAAATAGTACGTTTTTACGAAATTTAAGATCCCTCCCACCCCCTTGTCACACAATGTCACATTTCGTCAACCCCCTCCCTCCCCTAACCGTGTGACGTAATTTATGGATGGCCCCTTATAGCAACAGAGTGGAGATAAGAAATGTGGAATTTGTTATAGATACTATTTAATTCAATTCAATTCATTTTATTGCATAACCACAATGTTACAACAAGATGTTATTTGGTAAAAAAAAAACAGATCAATATGGACCCTGTCGGGCACGCAACAATTAGAAGAGAGGAAGCGCTTCTTAATACCTAATTAAAAGTAACTTTCCTAATAACTAAAGCCTAATAGCGTAATTGATTAAATATTTTACTAAATATAAATTCTGTAATCTTAGTAATAAAAATTACACAAATTAAATGTAAAAGCGTAACTCATTTATCTAAACGAAATACAGATATGTTCCGGGGACTAATTATCGTAAATCAGGCCTGAATACGAAAATTTCATAATTATGATGCTACATTGCAAGCCCTTAGGCACGTCTTAACTGCGAGCCTACGAGAGCATGACAGCCACGTTCTGTGAACCAATTAATTAATCATTACGTTTAATCTGAGGTTGGCCAAGGTGAGAGCTGGTTGATAAACGATCGCACTGACGTGTTTATTGTTCCAGCGTCTCCAATCCTGAACCCTGCCTTTATTAAATCACAGATGAAGGAATCTCGCTACTTTGTTGCGAAGTGCAGTTGGTGTTGGAGTAGCAACAGTTTTTTAACTGACTCCGAAAAAGGAGGATGTTCTTAATCCAATTGTATTTTTTTTATTTGTAAAATAAATCGACTGGGTGAACCGATTCTTTTTTAATTTGGTCTAATTCTGATAATGCCTATTAAAAATACATATAATTTTAAAATTTGCAATTAAGTGTGGGCCAGATAAATTGACGAATAGCTCAACTTCACTTTCTTCAGCTTACTTGTATTTCAGATTCAACGAAATACAAAGAAATAAACAAAATTTTTACCAAAATATGCTACCTTAAAAACAAAGTATCCTAAAACAACTTAATATGCATAATTAAATAAAACAATTGATAATACAATGTATTATGAGTATAAATACATTATATTATACTATACTATAATGGGATATATACAATATAATATAATATGATATCTAGTCGAGTGGATAATACACCGGTTTCAAGGTGTCGCCATCTCTGAGGTCCCGGGTTCGAATCCCGGTGGGGGCAGATGTTTGTGTGATGAATGCGAGCATTTGTACCTTAGTCATGGTTGTTGATATATATTTCTATAAAAATTATTTATATATGTATAATATATTATGTATGTCTATCCGTTACCCTAGATCCCATAGCACAAGCCTTATAGAGCTTAGTTTGGGCTAGGCTAATTGGTGTAAGTTTAACAAATATTTATTTATTTATTTATGATATGATATAATATAATATGATTGTGACGGGTAAGATCGTAAAATTACGGGTTACCGTGAATTCTTCTTAAGTTCTTCTTCTTCTTTCGTTCGTTCTTCGTAAGTCACATGTTGGCAGGCAACGTGGTTCCTGTAGGAATTGCCGATTTGCTGCAAATCTCTCAGGAAGCACATGTATTATAGACAACTCTAATTTAATTCTAGGTATTTGTCAAATAGCTAGATTTAAAAAAAATTTGGACGATTCAAAAGAGCTTTATATAAAGTCATATTTGAATAAAGTAAATTTTGATTTTGTTGCAAATTTTTCAGGAAATACATGCAGCATAGAAGATTGTGTCATAGGTGACAATTTGTCTACAAATCACATAAATAAAGAAAATATATAATTTATTAATGTTTCAAACGTCGCTCCACACAATTTTTATTCTGGAGTCGTTAGACACACAGATCGGAACACTTTTTGTAGGTCATACAAAATATCTGTCGCGTACGGAAATTGAACCAGCGATCCGTTGCGTAGAAGTCGATCACTCAACTGTTGCGCCAAACGTCTCGCCGATTTAATACATATATACAGATAATTTACAAGGAAATACATATGAAGCACTCGCAACTAGATTTACCTCATCGTATAATGACATTGAAGTTAATTAAACCAGGGTATTTCCCACATGACTTCGTTGGAGAGGCGCCCTGCGAATTGACTGGATATCTGAAACATTCCGCGGTGCCGCGAGCGCCGCAGCTGTCGCAACGGAGATTGGAGCTGTCGCGAGGTGGACTTAGTTTAATGAGGTAGTCGTGAGCTCCGCAGTTCTGCGGTTTGGTGACACACGCCGGCATCGGGACTATTTGCGACGCTTCCTCCGTCGAGCGTGTAGGTAATTTGAGTGTTCATGTTTACGGACCTGGGTTGCAAGTATCAAACTCTATATAGAAATCTTTAGCGTTCGGGACTTCATTTACATTAATCCTATTTAATATATAAACGCGAAACTCTCTTTCACGCAAAGACTAGTGAATTGATTTTAATGAAATTTTAAATGGCGATCGCTGAATCCAAGTGATTAATTTCAATTCAATCCTGGATTGGACGTTTTAAAAGATACCATACATCCACGAAAGAATTCAGAACGTGCTCCTTGTACCCTCTGAGCCGTTAAATTCAGCGGACCCGGGAAGGATCCTAATCTCTGAAGCGGTTCAAGTATGTCACACCTAAGGCCGTAAATTCGTACGAGGCCCAAAGGTTGGCGGAACAATTAAGCGTTTTGCCAACTGTTCGCAACTATGCGAATAGGAGATAGCCTTAAGAACGTGGCCACGAGATAAGCGAATCACAGACTAACTTTAAAGTACTATCATTATTCTACCCTGCCCGCGGCTTGGGTTTGATAAATAACTTTTTTATGAAGCAGCTCCTATTGTTCTTAGCGAAGCTACATATATAATGTAGATAAATGGGTTATCCAACATAAATATTATAAATGTTGCCAACACAAATAATTGTCGTAAATTTTACATGGAAATACAAGATTATGAGTCACTAACCAGTAATGACTTACAATAATAAATTACTGTATATTTCTTTTATTTGTGTACAAATCACTTTAAAAAAATTGTATTTACATAACATGTGGGGTCAGTTTATAGATGTCGCGCGGTATATATAATATAGTAAGCTGTGTTTTTTTTATAGGATAGGGCAGCAAACGAGCAAACGGATCACCTGTGATTGTAAGCGTTAACCGCTTACCCATAGACAACACCAGAGGAGTCACAGATGCGTCACCGGCCTTTTAAATGGGAATATGCTCTTTTTTTTGAAGGTTTCGATATTGCATCGATTCGGAAATACGAAGGCGACAATTCATTCCACATTTTAGAAGTGCGTGCCAGAAAATTCCTAGAAAAACGCACTGTGGTGAACTGACAAGCGTCTCGATAGTGAGGATGAATGTTGTGTTAGACTTATTATGCTATATTTAGGGTAACGGATAGACATACACATATTTCACATATATAAATATTTTTGATAGAAATATACATATATTTACAACCATGACTAAATTACACATGCTCACATTCATCAGACAAACATCTGCCCTCATCCGGACTCGAACATCGGATCTCAGAGATGATGACACCTTGAAACTGGTGTACTCGGCTAAAGAGGTCGTTGCACAGTATCAGTCATGTGTATTGAAAAATTACTGAATGGAGCGTGTATCCGTCGTTTTAATGGCGCCCGCCCGAGGCCTTCAACTGATATTAACTTTTGTCAAGGTATTTGGATACATCCCGAGGGTTCGACGTAATGTTACAGATGGAGATATTTAGTTGGCAACTTCTCTTGGAGGTATGTCAAACTTCAGCGTATCTCTCTTAAGTAGTGTACATAGCATTTTATAACTGTACTAGGTAATACCGGGTAATACCGCTATTTCACTTCACATTGGAATGTATATTCTACAGCCTGAATTCCAGTTTATTGTGGAGCTTATATATATTTATTTTTCGCATCACAATATTGCAAATAAGTTACAAGGTTAACGGTACAAGGCATTCTCAAGTAATCCAGTGGAAAGATAATTGTCGCGTTTATCAAATCCATGGAAAAAAGATAATAAATAAGCACATATATAAATATAAATAATAAAAAATATAACATGACAGCTTTGGAATACAATTTCATATTGACAAAATTTTCATTTAATTTTGTTAAATTTTAAATTTGTTGGAAATTAGTCGTGCTGACATTTAAAGTTTAGTTTATATTATGTTAAATAAACCCGGCCTGTTAAGTAAACTTTATAAATTGTAGTCTGTGCTATTCTTTTGTATATACTATTGTAAAGTTTTATTAAAATACAGTTAGTAGTTTTTATGTAAAGGAAGAACAAACATTTGCGTTAATAATACTACTAGGGTTTCCTAGCACAATGAAACCTCATAGAAAATAGTAATAAGAAACCAGCTGAAGTCCTCTTCGAAAGCATTATGGATATTTATAGGCTCTCTGTATTATTAAAGATTTCACCCCCAAGTCAAGGTAGGCATTGTGACCTCAAACCGCACATATAAGGCGCTGCGCACACGGAGCGGCCGTAACTAACGCACCGTCTGCACACAGCATTATTAATTCAGGTGCTCGTATTGTACGTGATATGGGAGGCTGGAAATCTTAAGTGTGAACTGGCTTTATATTCAAGTTACTCGTTACACTACTAACTTTATTTTGAAGAAGCCTTTATTAAGTTTACATAATCAAAATATTTAGACTTTTTTTAACGTCAATAAGTCTGTAAAGGCCAATGTTATTTTGATTTTGTAGTTTGTAGCGACCCGCTCCGGCTTTGTACTGATGCAATGCTAATGTCCCTGTATTTTAAATTTAAATATCTTCGGAAATATTCACTTAAATTACATGCTCTAAAAAGCATATTGATCTATAATAAATGCAGAATTTACTTAATTGGATAAAGATTAATGCTGTATTGTTTAAAATCACTTCGTAAATAACCATTTTTTAAAGGGTAAAAAATAGTTATGGTGGGTTATCCCTAAGAGATAGACATATACCATCGCGGACATTTTTGTTGAACTTTTTAAGGTGGACAATACTGTAGTATAATATTTTGGTCTATCTCGTAGGGTTCTGCCAGCGTTTTTATTAGCATAGCTTTTTATCAGCTTATTAGCAATATAAGCGCAAAAAAACACTGTTTACAGTGTATTAATTAGTGACTAAGTGATTTATACTTAGGTCTTAATTAGTATTTTGTTAATTGAAATTATTTTTTTGTTTGTCTAATATTTGTTATAAGGATTAACCAATGCATTTAACTCTATACAATCTGTTGTTATTGATATTACTTAACGCATAGATATTAATAAGTTCTAGAATTGGTGTCGAACCATGTACAATAAATTGTTCTTATAAAAGGAAGTCATAGATATAGAAAAAAATTAAAAATAAAACAATATTTATACATAATACGTTTATATGAATTCTAGCAAGGTTGTATTACTATACCTCTAAATATGAAATAACTTATCAATGAAAAACTAAGATATAGCGTTGTCAATGAAAATACATATATTGGAAAGTTTGGCAATCCTGAAAAAAGAATCGTTGAAATCGTAGTAATTAAACTTATTGATTAACTCCTAAACTGAATACTTGTATATAGAAAATAACTTAGAAGTTTTATCATAGCAAAAACTGCGCGTATTATAATATATTTAACTATCTATATACCAAGAATCTTATTAGAAACCGAAATCTTAATAAATTGAATTCTCCTCGCTAAATACACCTATCTATGAAAGCGTGCATTATACGACGGATACGTTATTACCCGTGTTGCTTTGTCTGGCGCGATTGATTGAACTCCTCCGGGACTTCCCAGGCGCGGGGCTCGAGTGGCTTATTCTGATGCAGCTAGTTCTGCAACTTCGATATCGTCAAGGTTCTTCTCGTTAGGGCCCGGAGCAAGTAACATTCGTAAATCCGTGTTCGTTGCGTTACAATGAAATAAATTTATTATATGGGAATAATGTATTTTAGCGAATTTAGTTCTTAGTTGGGCAGATTGTTTGAAATTGCTTTTGTATCTTAAGGAGACTAGATGAGACATATCGTTATCTAAGTAGTTCTTAAGTAGTTCTTAACAGTGGAGGAATATCATTTCTATTTTATGTATGACTTTTGGTGGGTTACAATTGGAAATTTACAGAATTTCTTGGCTTTCATATTTAGCGGTAAATGACAAAAAGGCTGTATGTGCTAGTGACCTTCAACTAGACTTATTTACTGAGGAACTGTTTGTCTATAATTTATTCTTGGAATGCAACAATTTCACTAACATTAAGGTAATTGTTGTTAGGTAATACCTACGTTTGGAGAGTAGTACAAACATCCAAGTCGATCTGACCTGGGTTCATCAAGCTTAGGCCGTAATCAAATCAAAATAATATTTCTTCAATATTTACCTTTACATGCACTTATGGATGTGAAAACAAATATAAGATTAAGAGAATGAAATCTTTTACGGAAAAAAAGGACTCAACACTTAATCGGAAATCTGGAATCATTTGGAATTGTGAAATCTGGCACGAAAATTATGATATTACCCTCTTTGTGAGAAATCTATTCCACCAGTATGGTGTGATTGGTTATCAAATTGGTGACTATGCTGACCAATCCGCAAATGACTACCGTGGTTAACTTAGACCTGATTGCATTAAAATTATTATTAATAGTTAGTAGTGTCGGTGCGGATCGTGGTTGACTTCACATACACTTTTAGGACCTCATTACAAAATGAGACTCAAATATCTTACCTTGAAAACAGTTAGAAAGTGATGGAGCTATGTAGTCTCAACAGTACCATCCTGTTTGAGTTTCGGCAGAGATTTGAGTTTATGTTTCATTTTTGAATACGATTCTTATATTTATTTGCAGGTATGCAGGTATTTTTATGTTCCCGGGAGGGACCTCACCCCCGGATGGCCGGGGGGTGACGTCGTAGGAGGTTGGAGTTGGAGGCGGCAAAAGCCCTCCTCCCCGACAAGGACTCCTCTAGCGCACCCAGGGGAGCAAAGGCCGGGGGTCCTCAGATGCGACACTCGATGCTGAGGGTCCCCTACAACGCCTGAGGACGGCCCTCGCTGAGGTTTTTAGTGGGTAGGCCTCCCCCTTCTGGGGAGGAGAGCCCCACATAACCGCCGGCTTTCTGCAGCCGGGGCTTGCATATTTATGCATTTTTGTACAGTGTAATAAAAAAAAACTATTTTTACGATATTCCTCACCAGAGCATCGTATGATGTACACATGAAAAACTAACACCACATTGTAATGTGAATCGATTAGAAGCTCAGAGCCGCTCCGATACAATAGCTCACGAGTGAAAACAATAATATTTCAGGTGTAGATTCCAGAATAAGTTCCGCTACTGATGAGGGTCTAACCCCATCGCTGCATTCAATTAGCTGACATATAGCAGAATTGATGGGAAAAATCGCACTGTAATGGAAAACAATGCGGCATCTTATGAAAGATAATTGGCAAATCTGGTTAGAGCGCCTTCTGATTAAGTTATGTCTGCAAGTTTTGCAGGATAAAAGCGAGATAATAATTCTAGTGGGCGCTGACCTTTGACGGTGTCTTAACAATTTCTTTTTAGAATGGTCTGTTAAAATTAACAGGCGAACTTAAGGGAAAAATATGTGAAGCTTAGAAACATTTTGTTGTTTAGGAAATGTTTTTGTAACTTAGCATAGTAATTAAAAATAATTAAACAAAAGAAGATACCTATTAGAAAAAAAAAATGGAAAAAAGTAACTCGCTTCTACATTAAGCCATTTTTAGCCACTGAGTACTATTAGTCCTAATCAAAAATGTCGGCTGAATTTTTCACTACATTGCATTTTATTTATTAATGCTAAACAAATGTGTAAAATAGGAAAAAAGTGCAACCAAAATATTCGACCCAGGCGTATGCAACTTATCACTGTGAACTATCAAAATACATATTTAAAATTAAAGATAACGAATATATGACGTATAAAAGGCTCATGCACTCATTTTAAGAAATGATCTAATGGACCTTTAACTTTAATATCTTGTAATATGTTTAATTCAATGCAAGGACTCTGTTGATGGATCCTAAAAAATCTATTCTCCTGGTTTCGTTTTACAGAAACGAAACCGAAAGCTAGACAATATAAAAACAGGAATATAAAAAAAATATAATAATAAAAGCTACATGTATATCTTTGCTTCAGCCTTTCTTATATCAAATGATAGACGTATAGAATTTCAAAACAAATTCATCTTAAGAACAATATTGTATTAAAATCTAGAGGAGTTATTCAAGTAGCTGTCCTTAGACCAAGTAGGTCACATATCACCAACTCGCATAAAAATAAATCGCAATCTCTCGAACAGTTTTGCGTAGACAGCACACCTACAATTGGGCATAATTTAGACTCGTCCACGTATAACCCGGCAATAACAATATCATAACTGGGCACGTGAGGGCGGCATGAATAATTCCAGTCTATCGCTGATGTTGCGCCCATCCTATTTTATTGGGATATTGTTGAAGGTTACCAATTCATTGATGCTGTCTTGGTATTGGGAAAATATTTCGCTGTTTTTTTTATTGCGAATATTGTTAACAATTATATATCTATTACTATGAGTTTTTTTCTTTACTTTGAATTTTTCTTTGCATCCTCGACAGATTAATAAAAAAGTAGAGCAGATTAATAATTAATAAAAAAGACTATTTAATAAAAAAGTGAAGTGCTGAATGAGTTTTTATTATACTATAATGAAAACTCATTCAGCACCCCGCTCAAGCATATACCTCTTATATAATTACGCAATTTTGTGATAGCAGCCATATTGGATTTGAAATTTGTCATAGTGTACCTACAATATATTTCTCTTCAAACTCTTTTATTTGATACCTTACATTGAGCAAGTAGTAACAAAATATGTAGTCCGTTGTTTTGGTAGCAGCCATCTTGAATTGATTTCTATAGAACACTACCAACTAATTCGAATTTCTAATATTCAGAACATTCAAAAATAAAATCTAATACAGACACGTCAAACTTATAACACATTTTTGCGACGTGGTTAATTACGTTAAGTCTGTTCTTATTAGTTGCGTTTACTATCTGTTTATCTGTAGATGTAAAATGTAAATCGTAAGTGTTAATTTAATGTTGTATTTATGAATGTATTTATTGTATCTCAAGTTAGTTAGACACTAACAATTATTAATATTTCATGTGCTTCTTATCAATGATATTATAATATTGTTTTCAACACACTTCCTCATAAAGTGGCTCTAATCCCATGGCAATTAGGCACATAATGACACCTATAATCAAACTGTGACTTTTTCATTACTATTATTCACGAGTGAGTAATAGTTTTTTTTTAATATTATGGTTGAGTTACGCTTACATTTGCGCTAAAAAGCTATCTGCGAAAAGCCCAAAAAAAAGAAACCTCATTTTTTAGTCTATGGTCGATGCGCGCGCATAGGAAAACTGATAAATTTTTCCCGCCATTACGAAACATTTTTCACAACTCGTCTCGTTTTCTCTTTTGAAGTTATTTATTTAGTTATTAATTAAGATGTCTGCAAATACAATTAATGAAGAAAATGGTTTTTTATTTAAGTATTTATTTTCAGAAGTGTGTTGAAAAACGTTGTATGATACATGTGTGTATTGATGATTACCGCCAACCAACATTACACACTTGTACCATAATGTACTATTTAATTATCTCTTCTACCTTAAATGTATTACCCAACTTCAATCTTTACCTACAAATTGTGCTTTATTATAGTCAATCAATATATTCTGATCCCACCCTTAACCTATAGTACATCACAGGACGCACTTATATCGTCTGTGCACACAAAAGTTATTAATTCCACCTGAGGGCCGGGATGCCACGGTTTGTTTGCATCAAACAATAGATAGATTGCTAAGGCCCTTCAACGGAATTTCTATTATAAATTGGGATCTCTTCATTGCTACTTGGAAGGAGAATTGGGGCTATGATTAGCTGTGGAAACTAGTATCCATATAATTCATCTCAATAAGACGTTTCCGCAACAGTAACAAAAATTATACATTTTTTTTAGATATCTTAATTTATTCTTCGCTTTAATTCTTACAGTCCGACATGTTATTAGTAAGCAGATTTTATAAATATATGACAGTACTACAAAAAAATATTTACTTATGTTTCATTTTTTTAAAACATTACACAGACAGTTCATGTTAAGGACAAAACTAATTTGAGACAGTTGTATAGGAACGATTTGTCGGAACCAAAGTACGTCATTAACAAGTGAAATATATGTTGCTTTACGATCACTCATCATCATGATAGCTCGGGTAAACCTCCACCTAGAGACACGAATATACTCTAAATTTAGGTAATTAAGAAGACAAGACGTTTAAAAGCAGCGGGCGACCGTTACGCTAAGGACTCAACCGCGCTGGCCCACTGGCGGATGGGTGAACATTTCAGGCTGCCTTACAATATAGGATCGTTGGATAAGTGTATGTTTGAAATATGAATATCAATGAAATTGTCGGTTTTCCTCAATTATTTATAAACCAAGAAAAAAAAAAACTTTATGAATCTTTTACACGCACTCAAGCAAACACAAAACTATCTAAAACCGTAATTTAAATTGTTTTCAGAAAATGTAGACAGTAAAATACAAAATCCTGAAACAATAACGAGATCCAAGATTTGATTTTTTTGTTAATTTAAATATACAAAATCTTAAAATTTGCGAAATATTGTCAAAATGCTATGGAACATAAAATAAGTACACAACTGGTAATAAAATTAACTTAGAAGTGTTAACGAAAGAAATAGCAATTTTATAAGTAGACTTTTGTGTTGCATTTCGTTAAAATAGTAATCTTCTTGAAGTGTATTTTTGGTTTTATTAGAAGGGCCTATTTGTAAAATGACTCACAAAGACAAAGACTCTGCTATATTTTCCCTCTCATATTTTCTTCTTCTTTCTCCTGCCCTGTTCCCAATTTTATTTGGGGTCGGTGCAACATGTTTTTCTCTTCCACTCTCCTCTATCACTAGCCACTTCGACACTCATCTCCTTCTTCAACATTTATCATTCACACAGTTCATCCATCTCGATGAGAGAACAGAGCAGCCAGAAGAAGCAGCTCGTTTATGGGCAAATGTATACATTTTTATAACAAGACTAGACGTCGCTTGCTTGCCGCGGGGTGCAAGCACCCCGCGGTGGGGTGGTCCATCCGGCTGGCTGTGACAAAAATTGTGGTCTGTCAAAATTGGTGTGAAAATGTCGTCTTTTTTGTCACAAAAATCAAATAAAGTACAAAACTGTGTACGGTCGTAAATGCACTAAGAAGCACACGGCGTTCGTGGTCGCGTGAGTGCTGCGAGGTGCGCGCACCTCGCGGTGGTGTGGTCTATCCCACTACTGAAAAAAAAAATTGGCGGTCGGTCGATAATTAGTGAAAAATCGTTTCCATGTAAGTCAAAAAAACTGAAAAAGCGTGTGCACTTTACAATACAATTAGAAGCTCACGTCGATCGTAGTCGCGTGAGTGCCGCGAGGTGCGCGCACCTCGCGGTGGAGCGGTCTATCCCACTACTGAAAAAAAAAAATTGGTGGTCGGTCGAAAATTGGTGAAAAGTCGTCTCCATTTGTATCAGAAGAAAATAAAACAGTTTGTGCGGTTGTAAGTACACTAAGAAGCTCACGGTGAGTGTGGTCGTTTGAGTGCCGCGAGGTGCACGCACCTCGCGGTTGAGTGGTCTATCCCGCTTCTGAATAAAAAATCGGCGGTCGGTCGAAAATTAAAAAAAATAGTCTCCATTTGTATCAGAAGAAAATAAAAACCGTGTACGGTCGTAAATACACTAAGAAGCTCACGGTCAGTGTGGTCGCCTGAGTGCCGCGAGGTGCGCGCACCTCGCGGTAGTGTGGTCTATCCCACTACTAAAAAAAAAATTGGCGGTCGGTCCAAAATAGGTGAAAAATTGTATCCATGTATGTCATTAGAAACTAAAATCTCTGTACGGTTGTAAATACACTAAGAAGCTCACGGTGAGTGTGGTCGCGTGAGAGCCGCGAGGTGCGCGCACCTCGCGGTGGAGTGGTCTATCCCACTTCTGTTAAAAAAATTGGCGGTCGGTCGAAAATTGGTAAAAATTGTCTATATTTATGTAAAAGAAACTACAAAACCGTGTACGGTCGTAAATATACTAAGAAGCTCACGGTGAGTCTGGTCGCTTGAGTGCCGCGAGGTGCGCGCACCTCGCGGTGGTGTGGTCTATCCCACTTCTGAAAAAAAAAATTGGCGGTCGGTCGAAAATTGGTGAAAAATTGTCTCCATTTGTGTCAAGAGAAACTACAAAACGTGTACGGTTGCAAAAACACTAAGAAGCTCATGGTGAGTCTGATCGCTTGAGAGCCGCGAGCGGTGGCGTTGTCTATCCCACTACTGAAAAAAAAAATGGCGGTCGGTCGAAAATTGGTAAAAAGTTGTCTCCATTAAGTCAAAACAAACTGAAAAACCGCGTGCAGTTGTTAACACACTGAAACACTCATGGCTCTGCTGGTCGCGTGAGTGGCGCGAGGTGCACGCACCTCGCGGTGGCGTTGCTTACAATGCGTTTTTCAAATAAAATCTTGTACAGTGGCGAAGCGGTGAAAAAGAATATCGAGGTTAGTGAAAAAAAAAAGTTTTCATATTACTATAACACACTTTCGGTTCTGTTCTACTCTTAAAATGCTTTCATTTGATACCCATATAGTGAAAATCGCAAAGAAATGTCAGTCGCCATGTTGGATCGGCGGCCATATTGAAATTTTAGAAGCGTCAATTATGTCATCGTGTTTTACTCGTCAAGGCCTTTCATATGATACCCATGAAGTAAGGGTTGGAAAACAAAAGCGGTCCGCCATTTTGAGAACGGCGACCATTTTGAATTTTCATCAACGTCTCTAACGCGGCTGTATTAGACTTGCAAAACCCTTGCATTTGATACCCATATTGTAGGGATTACAATTCTAATGATACTTGGACTTTTTGGACCGGCGGCCATATTGGTTTTTTTACGTTGCCACTAATAGGCTTCGATAGCGCTAAGAAAATGCTGCGAGGTGCACGCACCTCGCGGTGACGTTGCTCGCAATGCGTTTTTCAAATAAAATCTTGTACAGATGCAAAGCGGTACAAAAAAAATTTGAGGTAAGTAAAAAAAAAAAAAAAGTTGTCAGTTTACTATAACTCACATTTGGTTCCGTTTTACTCTTAAAATACTTTCATTTGATACCCATATAGTGAAAATCGCAAAAAATTGTCAGTCGCCATGTAGTATCGGCGGCCATATTGAAATTTTAGAAAATGTAACTTAAGGCGTCGTATTCTACCTGTCAAGACCTTTCATTTGATACCCATGAAGCACGGGTTGGAAAACAAAAGCGGTCCGCCATTTTGAGAGCGGCGGCCATTTTGAATTTTTTTCATTGTCTCTAACGCTGCTGTATTAGACTTGCAAAACCCTTTCATTTGATACCCATGAAGCACGGGTTGGAAAACAAAAGCGGTCCGCCATTTTGAGAGCGGCGGCCATTTTTAATTTTTTTCATTGTCTCTAACGCTGCTGTATTAGACTTGCAAAACCCTTTCATTTGATACCCATGAAGCATGGGTTGGAAAACAAAAGCGGTCCGCTATTTTGAGAGCGGCGGCCATTTTGATTTTTTTTTTCAATGTCTCTAACGTGGCTGTATTAGACACTCAAAACCCTTTCAATTGATACCCATATTGTAGGGATTACGGTACAAGTGATACTTGGCCTTTTTGGACCGGCGGCCATATTGGTTTTTTTACGTTGCCACTAATAGGCTTCGATAGCGCTAAGAAAATGCTGCGAGATGCACGCACCTCGCGGTGACGTTGCTCGCAATGCGTTTTTCAAATAAAATCTTGTACAGTTGCAAAGCGGCACAAAAGCATATCGAGGTAAGTAAAAAAAAAAAGAAATTGTAATTTTACTATAAATCACATTTGAATCCGTTCTACTCTTAAAATCCTTTCATTTGACACCCATGTAGTGAAAAGCGCAAAAAAATGTCAGTCGCCATGTTGGATCGGCGGCCATATTGAAATTTCAGAAATGTCACTTATGGAGTCGTGTTCTACTCGTCAAGACCTTTCATTTGATACCCATGAAGCTTGGGTTGGAAAACAAAAGCGGACCGCCATTTTGAGAGCGGCGGCCATTTTGAATTTTTTTCAATGTCTCCAACGTGGCTGTATTAGACACTCAAAACTCTTTCATTTGATACCCATGAAGCATGGGTTGTAATACAAAAGCGGTCTGCCATTTTGAGAGCGGCGGCCATTTTGAATTTTTTTCATTGTCTCTATCGCGGCTGTATTAGACTTGCAAAACCCTTTCATTTGATACCCATGAAGCATGGGTTGGAAAACAAAAGCGGTCCGCCATTTTGAGAGCGGCGGCCATTTTGAATTTTTTTCATTGTCTCTAACGTGGCTGTATTAGACTTGCAAAACCCTTTCATTTGATACCCATATTGTAGGGATTACTGTACAAATGTTATTTGTCATTTTTGGACCGGCGGCCATATTGGTTTTTTAACATTGCCACCAATTAGCTTTGATAGCGCTGAGAAAATCCTATCATTCGATACCCATAACGCCGTATCGGGATTGAAAACCGCGAGAATAAAGCAAAAACAGGATATTTACCATTACAAAATGGCCGCCAGCGCCGCCGCCATCTTGAAAATGTCAAATGTCAATATTTTCTGGTGTAGTAGATTAAACTACACATCGGTCGAGCATAACTGCAGGCGCGCAACTGTCATCGGTTCGCGTCAAAAAATTCGCAAAGTCGCCGAAACCGAAATCTGCCACAGCGCCCAGTGTTGCCATATATCTGGCCCAAAATGGTGGTAAAAATGATCAGCGAGGCCCGATCGACCCGGCCATGTGAAAAAAAATCGAAAAACACGCGATTTACGTTCTCCCCAAAATCTGGGAAATTACCCCTAAATCGGGGTAAATTACCCCACCGTTCGATGCGGCTCACCGAGCACTACAAAAGGTCACCCGGGGTTGTCAGTCGAAAAACGCCGGCAACCCCGCGAAAACCGCGATTTAATTTTTTCGAAATTGCAACTTTTTACAAAATGGCCGCCGGTGGCGCCGCCATCTTGAAATGTCCGAGTTTCGGATTTTTCCCAATATCTGCACCGTATACGGGGTGGGATGACGTTTGTCCGGCGACTCCAGCGCACCCCGATCTGGGAGATCAATTCGGGTCAAATTCGGTCTGCGAAAAGTTTCCAACCTCCGTGGAGGCCAGTGTTGCCAGTGTAGAAAAATAAAAATACCAGAAAGTCATAGAGGCCCCGCCGGCCTGTAGGCACGTGGTATGGAAAAAATTCAAAAGTCGTTATTTCGATTTTCGCCTTTCGGGGCCCCTAGGGGGAAAACTACCAAAAACGGTAGAAATTTTCTCCCACCTGGCAACACTGCTCGCCGAGCTCCACCCCCGCCTGGAACATTTCACCCCGGTCGGAGGCCGCCATCTTGGCGAAAATCCGGTTCGAAAATCGCGTCAAAATTGGCGATCCAAGATGGCCGCCGGCGCCGCCGCCATATTGTTTTTCGCCGCGCGCCGCAAATTTCCCCAAAGTCGAGGACAGTCCCGACCAGAAAGAAAAGAAAAATCCGGGAAAAAAGCAAACGCCGCGCCGGTCGACGGTCGCAAACACGGGTCGAAACGCGTTTTTCAGTCCAAGATGGCGGCGGCGCCATTTTGTTTTTGCGCAGTTTGACAGCGGCACTGCATGCCTGTCAGATATAGAAAAACCCCCCCCCAAACGCCGTTAAAAACAGAGGCGATTTGAAAAAGTTGACATTTCGCGCGGGCCGCCATGTTGGTTTGGCAAAAATCCCTTTATCCCATTCTATGAACTAAAAAATCTAGAAAATTCCACCCCAACATCAAAACACTCAAAACACTCTCTAAACACCCTAAAAACACCCCTGATCAGTGAGTCAGTGAGTGGTAATCGAGCTTTATATATAATAGATTCCACATAGTGGAGCTGAATTGCCTTTTCATAAGTTCAAGGTACAAGTCAAAAAGACGCTAATGAGTAAGTGCTATTACAAAGTCAATGATTATTTAAATGATGAAAATGCTTGGTGTTGATTTGAGGATACATTTTAACATATAAATATTTGTTTTCCCGTATAAATTGTAAACACATATGTACATTGTATGATAACGACATAATTTATTGTAAATGTTGTTATTACTTTTGATAAAGCTGATAAGTTTCTTGCGTCCATTCTTCTTATCAGCTAAAAAATACGTCCTGAATGGGTGGTAGGAAAAAATAAATTTGGACGATTCAAAAATGCTTTCTATAAAGTCAAATTTGAATAAAGTTGATTTTGATTTTGATTTTGAAGGACGAAGCAAGAGGTACACCAATGGCACACACGACGAACGCGGAGAGAACCTAAGGCGTTCGCGTATGATTGTGCACCTCAGACTGAGAAGAGGGACGGAGTGTCAATGGAGATTATGTAGTCTAGTCAATGGAGAATTTGTAGGGTGGCAAGAAATGCGCGCGGCAGAGTGCTGTATGCACGTTCAGCACGCATTTCCCGATGTTTTGACTCGTAAAACCAAGACGGTTTATTTGGAGGGTCAGTCTACATAATGTGAATACTAGAAACAAAAATAAACTTGCCGTTCCAATGTTCAGACTCCATAAAACTAGCTGTTCGTTCTTGGGGAAATGTATATCTATGTTTAAAAAACTTCCGCAAGGTGTCATTGATTTGCCTTTATATAAATTTAAAAACCATATCAAAAAGACACTCATGAGTAAAGGTTATTATAAAAGAAGTGACTATCTAAATAATCACACTATTTGGGAATAGGGACACTATTCATAGAGCTATGTTTGGTAACAACATTATTTTAGGGCATGGACTACGAGTCTGTGGAGTAGCAAATGTATAAAAAAAAAAAAAAAAAAAAAAAAAAAAAAAAAAAAAAAAAAAAAACAACATTATTTATAATATTTTATTATTTTATATTTGTATGTAAACATACATAATCGTATGTAAACATACGTAATCGTGTTAGGTGTGATTGTATCTTGTACTATATTGTATTTTTGTATTGTATTATTGTGATTGTTAACATTGAAAAGAGGAGGATAACATTGAAGAGAGATCTTCTCGAGAAGGCTCTCCCAATTTCCGAACAGGTGTCGAGTCAATATATTTTTTTCTTTTTTTTTCCTTATTCGTACGTACGGACAAGGTTTTTGTTTTTTTTTTTATTTAAGCTTTTTTTTTGTTTTGTTTGTTGACGTCAATAAGTGCCTGTAAAGGTCTATGTTGAATAAATATTATTTTGATTTGATTTGATTTGAGTCTATCTTTTCCATATTTTCTTCCGTCTTCCTCTCCTATCCACTTTAATGCCCATAACTTTCGTAGTAACGTGATCATTTTTTCCTTTTTTTTTTCTTCAGGAGAGGAGGCTGAGAATCCATCATGGATACCAACGCAACAGGCAAGCAGGGATGCGTTGCTTAATATTTGACTATACCAGAAAAGTCTCTTTTCTCTCAATTTATAAACAAAAAGGACCTTTAAACTTTCCTGATATATTCATTCTTCACTTTATCCTTTCTAGGATCGATGAAGACTAAACTACGTATTTAAATCACTAAACTAGAATACGAAGTGAACGATCTATCTTACAACGTGTAAACGTCATCCGGTTAAAATTCGACGCTTAACATCCAAATATCCAAGTCCGGAAATTTGCACGCCACCAGCTCCTACCTACAGCGGAGTTTAAACAATGCTCCTCATGATAGCAAGTTATTAAAACATCCCCGCTACATGACGTTAATTACTTAAGCCTAACCCGCCACTGTTTGCACGGGCCCCGAGTACCCGCCGTTTAATAAAACCGTGTTTGAGTTGCCAACCTATGCAGGTCAATCGTTTTAACAGGCGGCTTACAGGTTAAGTAATTACCGAGAGGATTTGTAACAAATGGGAATTTGAATGTTTCCGTGTGTACCTTTTGTGGTTTGTAGCGGTTGTTACAGTTTCCTCGGGTTTTCAAATCTGTTATGGATTTTGGGTCTTATGTGTGAGTTTATTAACTTGTTATTATTGTAATCTAAATAAATAATGTTCCTTAATATACTTAATATGTGTATTACGTAGTCTCATTTGTACATTATAAATATAAGTTTTAAGACATTCGCGATTTGAGTACATAGTAAATGTACTTAGATTATGGATCGAAACAACTTTAATTGATAATTTTACAAAACCAAGCGCATGTAGTTATTGTCACCGTTACGCACATTCTCCAGTTTTCTGGTGACCTCGGTGGATGCAACTATGCCGAAACGTCGAGATAAGCAGTATGTTAAGTCGTGATTAGTTATTGTACTAATATTTACTAAATACATAAGCTATTACATAATCTTAAGACATCTTTAATGGGAAGGTAATTTAAAACCTGAATTTTGTACAAAAATTACGTAGCCAATTTTAATGACTGTAAAAATTATTATAAACCTTGAAGTATCCACAGTCATAATCTATGACTTTATACAAACATATCGCAATCAGACAAAGAATCGATATTTCTCAAGATTCATGAGTCGTGAAAAATATTGTTGATTTTACCAATTTAATATATATTTAATGTTAACATTGCAATTTATGTTAACAAAGGCTTTGATTAATATTCAAAAATAATCTATCACCCAAACTACCCTCGAATCAGTTCCACCGTTATAACGGAACATGATAGAGAAATACAATTTGAAATGAGTGCACTCACGTGTGTACGCTAACCCTTGTTATTTTAATCGATTCCTATCAAGTTTCGCGGCAACAATAGTAACGCGGCTCGTATTGTTTGGCGAACACCTGCGGGCCTCCAGTACCCCCGCGCGGAGATAGGGTTACTAATAGTGGAAGTTGCCACCGTGATATAAGTTACGAACGTTGAATACGGTGAACTGGTTTCAGATGTGTTTTAGGATGCAGTGTTATTTTACGATAAGAATGACAAATATTAAATATTTCGAACAGTTCTAAGTAAATATTTTACGTTGAATTAGATACATTTTGATGTAAAATCAGTTTATTGCTCTCGTATAGATAGAGACTGGCTGCTGTAATTAAAAATCAAATTGCTAGGAATATAATAGTCAGAGCAATCGATGTATTTGTCCATTGACTTTCAGATTTCTTCACTTTGTAATTTTTGTTGTTATATATAACATTGTATGTACTTAAAACACATAAAGATAGTGTGGATTTAGAAGTTTATATCTACTATATCATAGTTTAATTACCCGAATGATATTTCAGCATAATATAACTATGCATGCTTAACCCTGTGTGTACCAGATGGGGTATGACATACCCGAGTTCGTAAAAATCTCAATAACGGCCATCTATGACAGTGGTCCAATTTTAATTGTCAGTATTTGGAATGGCAAAGTTACATGCCATTCCCATTAGTGCTAGACCAATATCTGTTAGCGATCTCTAAGTGAGACATACAACAAAAGAATTTATAATCATTACACCATCCATACTATATGATACCAAATTATATATCTAATTATCACGAAATATATGGTAATTCTGTTAAATTAAAGCAATTCATATATAAAAGTCACTGACTTGCTACCCTTGTACGCTTCTGCAGCGCAAACAATTTAGATTGTATTTAGTAAAGTTTATATAATTTTATATAAATCATTTTGTGTTGTGTTCGTGTGTGATGAAGACCAATGTATATCTATTAATGTTCAGGATTGATTACTAATGCCAATCGGTAGATACTCATACCTTTACTAACATCCGTGATACAGAATTAGAATCAAAGTTATCTCTGTGTATCAAATTCTCTTTGCCCAATGTAAGGCAGGTTGATACTCGTTTAAATATGAATGGTGATATTATTGACTTAGTAAATAATACTAAATTCTTAGGCATTACGTTAGATTCACGACTACAGTGGGATCCACATATTGAAACTTTGACAATCAAACTTAGTTCAGCGGCGTACGCAGTAAAAAAGATTAGACTTTTAACTAATGTTGAAACGGCAAGAATTGTTTATTTCAGCTACTTTCATAGTGTTATGTCCTATGGACTGCTGCTATGGGGATCAGCGGCTAACATTGAGAGTATTTTCCTTTTACAAAAAAGAGCGATTCGTGCTATTTTACTGTTTACGGGCTAGAGAATCCCTAAAAGAATTGTTCAAAGAAATTAATATTTTAACTTTAGCTAGTCAATATATATATATATATATAATAATTTAGTTTTTGTATATAGACACTATAATAAATTCAATGAAAACAGTGATCTACATAATGTGAATACTAGAAACAAAAATAAACTTGCTGATCCAATGTTCAGACTCCATAAAACTAGCAGTTCGTTCTTGGGGAAATGTATATCTATGTTTAACAGACTTCCGCAAAGTGTCATTGATTTGCCTTTATATAAATTTAAAATCCATATCAAAAAGACACTCATGAGTAAAGGTTATTATAAAGTAAGTGACTATCTAAATGATCACACTATTTGGGAATAGGGACACTATTCATAGAGCCATGTTTGGTAACAACATTATTTATAATATTGTATTATTTTTATATGTGTATGTAAACATACATACGACTGTAATCGTATTAGGTATGATTGTATCTTATATTATATTGTATTTTTATATTATATTATTATAATTATTAACATTGAAAAGAGAAGATAAAAAATAGACCTTCAGAGTTTCTTGCCTGTTCTTCTCGAGAAGGCTCTCCCAATTTCCGAACAGGTGTAGAGTCAATATTTTTTTTTCATTATTCGTACATACAGACAAGGTTTTTGTTCTTTTTTAAGCTTTTTTTTTGTTTTGTTTGTTTTGACGTCAATAAGTGCTTGTAAAGGTCCATGTTGAATAAAGATTATTTTGATTTTTTGATTCTGTTTGAATACAATTAAAATAGGAAGGTGCTATGTGAGCTCAATAGTACCATCTCTTTCCAACTGACTGAGCAACGATTCTTGTTTGACTATGATTTTGAAATACGATCCTCAAACATGTCCTCACAACTTCCTCACCTGCCGAACGATTTTAAAAATGTTAGAACATTTTTATAAATTTCTTTTCCCGGGTTATTTAACAGAGGGTGTTCCTCGTGACCCGCATGTAGTAATTACTCTTAATTGAACGTGATAAAGTTGCAAGACAGACTTACATACACGACAAACTAATATGCAATTCTTCGTAATTGTAAAAAGATAGCCCAGTGACGCGCGAAGACGAATCCGACTTACGCGGCGAAGGTTCCCCACATTTTTTCCATCTGGAAAAGAGAGGCTGCGAATGTTTTAATAATAATAATTTATTAATAATAATAATTTCATATATACAATCATTTGATCCTACGATGAAGGAAAGCATCCTGAGGCAACCTCCGTACACCTTCGAAGAAATACAGAAGATATACAAGTATCTAGTGTGATCAACGCCTTAACCGATCTAATCAGGCTACCTACCCTGACTATGTTAGAGCGATTAGGGCAAACCTTCGTGTCCCTAAGTGGGGACGTATAAGAGCTATGATGATGAAATAGTTTCTCTGGACATATTGTGATCAAAGTTAGGGAGATATGGTCAAAATGTTATGGAATATAAAAGTTATTAACTTAGCAGTACGAAAGAAATAAACAGCAATTTCATATGTATTACAGTGAAGTTTATTTGCTGTGTATAACAACAGTGTAATAATGTTAGATGGTTATTTGTTGTGTTTAACAACAGTGTAAGACTGTTACACGGTTGTTGTAAAAGACAATGTTTTATCTTGAATTAGTATACAAAATATGTTTTGAAAATCTAGAATGAAGAATGAAATCATCTGGAAATCAGAATCAAGACGCTATCCTGGTCAAAGCAGTTCCTAATCTAACAGGTTTGTTCCTGGCTCTTAGACATTTTGTTGACAATCCAATGAGTAATCCAATTGATGGGTACAATTGCAAGCACGGTAACATCGAGTGACAATTCAAAATGAACCTTATTCCGTCACAGCAAGATTGGTGCAAGGATAGCCTGATCAGAGGTCAGTGTACCGAGTTCGTTGAGGCAATTTAGAAGCAGTTAAGGTGCTCGCCAGGTGGCCGGTGGGTGAATCAACAATTTAGTTAATGGATTCACTTAATGTTCTAAAATACATGGAGACGTATTTATTGCGATCAACTATAAAATTATTTTTTCTTATGTCAATTCGAAAGAGCTTTTAATCGTCTCATATTTACAAGGCTTTATAATACCGGCTTTAGTGCAAGGGCGGATCCAGCTTTGGCGCTGGGGGGGGGGAGGTCACATAGTCGTGGTCAAGTCAAGAACTTATAATTTTGATAACAATAGGTACAAATAAAAAGTAGTTGAAGATGTAGTGCCAAAAATAGAGAAAGGGATGCTTAGATGGTTCGGCCATGTTGAAAGAATGAATGAAGGAAGATTAACGAAAGAGATACACAAGGTAAGAATGATAGGACGAATCGGTGCAAGTCGACCTAGGCGGACATATCTCGATCAAATCGAAGATGTCCTAAAGAAAGGCCGGGTCAAGAGTACCGTAGTGCAACCGACGAGCATGCATGAAGACGCTCATGAAAGTGGAGGAAGCAAGAGAAGTGTGCCAGGATCGTAGCAAGTGGAGAGAGGTGGTCTCTGCCTACCCCATTGGGAACAAGGCGTGACATATATGTATGTATGTAAAAAGTAGGTATTTTATTAATGTCCGTAAGTCCTGTACTTGAAAATATTTATTCTTTATTGTATACTTGAAAAACTTAACATATAATAACTTGTACATATACATGTACATACTGCCATCTTCTCTTGAAGACATCCAGAGAAGCACTATCATGCACGGAATGAGGCAGCCTATTTATATTCCATAGCCGTGAATGATTTGTCATAACAGCTAGAGGTATGTCGAGGGGTATGACGCGATTTACATAAAATCTGTGTGATGACAAAATATATAAATATTTTGTCATAATACAGGTTAACGATTAACAAATCATTAAGTTCAATTAGTGCTCCACCTAAGTTCTGGAACCGGTCGATTGCCGTTGTGGGGGTATCCTGGGCACGTTTCGTGCTCCTTGTGAGGATTCTCAGCCTTCCTCTCCTGAGGGGGAAAAAAAATAATGAAATAGATCATACAATAAGTCCGCATAGTATTGAAACAAGAAACGACCACAACTCGCTCAATATTGCTATGCGATTAAATTAAATTGCATCATGATTTATTTAGTTTCGACGCGCCAATGCGATATTTACCTATTGTTTGTATATGCCATTTTTGTGTTTTCACCCATAGGAGGCTTTAACGCTCGACCAGTCGAGATCGAGGTTTGTTAGCGATCAAATTGGTAATGTTTCTTCATACATAAATATGTGTATTGCTACATATACCATTAGCAGAAATTATAGATCTAACAGTTTCTTTAATAAGATCATCTAAGACTTTCATTAATTAGTTGATTATTTATTTTAATAATATAAAACGTCATTAGTATTGCAGTACTAATATTATAAACTCGAAAGGATGGATATTTGTTTATTTTACGTGTTGACTACTATATACTATACTATACGAGTATAGTATAGTATATGGTAGTTAATATAACTTAAAAATAGACTTAATATAGAATCTTAAAGCCATCATGTTTCATAACACAGTGTTCAGACGTAACACTAACGCACCGTATACCTTTGGAATAAGGGATTAAGGGCTTTGGAATAATATGACCAACCTAATAAAAGATCTACAAATTATATGAATCAATAACAACTTTATTTTCTAACTTCTCTATACCAGTAGTAGAGAAGGTATCAGCTCCACACCTCCAGCGTCTCCATGACCCACATGTGGACCAATTGAGCGTTGGTTAGGTGGCCACGCAGGTACGGCCGGAATGTAGGTGCAATTGATACAACAACGTTTAATTGAGCTGGTATTTTTATTGCTTCCTCGGTTCTGATACTTAAATTAATTGACATAAATGTACCTTGAATTGTTGACGATCTTGACAATCAATTACGACAGCATACGCTATAGTGAGATATCTGAATCGTACAAATATAATTTACAAGGTTTCAGAGTTAAATTTTAATACACACATACTTAACATTAGAACCAAAAAGAAAATGGAAGAGATATAATAATACCTGATAACATTAAAGTAGGGATGGAAATTAGAACCAGTTGAGTTTCCACATTTATATATTAAAACTACAATTAAATAAACATTGGCTATATTTAATTTTCAAATACCAAAATATATTCTTATTTTTTCATTTGACAACGCCTTCACAGAACATATAATCTCCAAAAAATGTCGCGACAACATATATCTAACTATTATAGTTAGATTTATGTCACAATAAGTGTTTTTCATTTCAAAAATAAATATATACATGCCACCGTTATAAAAGCTCTTTTATTTATACTTTGGAATTAAAACTTATCAAAATAAATAACTTCATATTTAAATCTGCTTTAATACCATTATATAACTTATAATGTATGTAAGTTATTTGAAAACATGCATGAAGAAGCTCATGAAAGTGGAGGAAGCAAGAGAAGTGTGCCAGGATCGTAGCAAGTGGAGGTGCTCTCTGCCTACCCCATTGGGAACAAGGCCTGACATATATGTATGTATGTTATTTGAAAAATGTCGCATGGTCGCCGCTCACGCCGTTTGGTAAGACTGTGCCTTAATAATAACTAGCGACCCGCCCCGGCTTCGCACGGGCGCAGTGAGAAAATGGTTACGGTGGTTATCCCTAAGAGATAGACATATACCATCGCGGACTTTTTTGTGGATTTTTGTAAGTTGTACAATACTGTAGTACATTATTTTGGTCTATCTCGTAGGGTTCAGCCAGCGTGTGCAATATAAGCGCAAAAAAACGTGCTTATTTACGACATTACATTAGAAACCTTTAAATTTATCAGTGTTCCTCTACTATATTATGCATTTATTATACATACAAACCTTCCTTAAGAATCACTCTATCTATTAAAAAAAACCGCGTCAAAATCCGTTGCGTAGTTTTAAAGATCTAAGCATACATACGGACATACAGCGAAAGCGACTTTGTTTTATACTACTCGTATGTATTGATTGATAAGCAATGTAGACGTTCTTCATTTTCTTTCTTTTTTAATGACCCCACGCAAAAACAAGAAAGCATGTATGGGAGTGTTTGTGTAAAAATTATAAGTTTTGAAATGTTCGTTTAATGCCCGTACGACATTTTTAAAAGAATTAAGGACTTGAAAATTTAAGACAGAAGTCTTAAGTACTATCATTTCTGTTATTAAGATAACAATGTACCAACAAACAATAAAAAACTATTTACTGTCAAAATTTTTTCGATGAATATAGTGAAAATATTGAACCATACATTAATTATTACTTGTATTCAGATTAAGAGGCACAGCATCATTACTGAATGCAAACCCGTCTGAAACACCATCCCATTAAATCCTCGGTTACCTAACAAACCGTTTCAATGTAACGCCACTATCTGCGTCCACTTTCTACATTTTAATCTCATTATGCACGGACATAGGCGTACCCATGTCATCTTTTTGATAAAGAACGATACCTAAAAGGGTCCACAAAATCCCCGAACTTAAAACTAGTTACCCTTTGTCGTTGGAGTTAAAACGTGTGAAATTAAATAAAAGCGCCCTGTGAAGGTGTCGCCCGCAGTACAGTTGGCGGTTCGGCCGCCCTGCGCCCGCATGGAACGTTATACTTCGTTAATTCTAGTTTTAATTGTAGGTAGACGATTTATGGACACGGGTGCTTTGAATAATGTAAGGGATATTGTGAATCGCGATCTGATCGCAGTTCATTGTTTTATTGAGATCGTCGGACCTCAGACTTTTGCTTTCCAACTAATACGAGTTATAAACGCGGAAGCTGGCGTAGCTTTTCGACTTTCACAAGTGCTTGTTTTTTTTTTTATATATTAGAGCAGGCAAACGAGCCAACGGGTCACCTGATGGTAAGTGAGCACCGCCGCCCATAGCACAAACAACACCAGAGGTATCATCAGCGCGTTGCCGGCCTTTCAAGAATGTATACGCTCTTTTTTTGAAGCTTCCCATGTCGTAACTGTTCGGAAATACTGCGGCCGAAAGTTGGTTCCATAACTTTGTCGTTCGCGGGAAAAACGTACGCGAAAACCGCACTGTGGAGGACAGCCAACCATTAAGATGGTGGGGATGGAAAGCAAGTCCCCTCCGTGACGCACGATACAGGAAATCGGTCGGAGGCAGTATCCCAAACAACTCGTCAGAGCAGTCCCCATGGTATATGCGGTAGAGAACACAAAGAGACGCGACATCTCTCCGCAGCGCCAATGAGTCCATACGACCACAGAGCACCGGGTCGTCGACAATTCGAACCGCTCTTCGCTGGATACGGTCAAATGGAAGGAGCTGGTACTGAGGAGCACCGGCCCAGAGGTTGGTAACAGCCTAAACTGAATAAATGATTTTGAATTTGAATTTGAAAGTTTGTAAGTATGGATTGATGTTTGTTACTCATTTACATAAAAACTACGCTACAATTTATAAAGAAATTTTGTGAATTCTTTAAAATATGATAAGTATTCTGAGCAGATGAAGTCGAGGCCACCAGTTAGTTTTACATATGACAAATCTACACATGCTTTCCCTTGTGTACAAAATTCTCCACTATCCCCAGTTTCCAACTTACCTTCGAACCCGTTTTAAATTTTGTGCCGAAAGCTCCCGCCCCAAGCGATCCTGTGTTACTAAAAATGTCCTTGAAATTCCTAAGTCCAATTCCGTATTTTTTCAAAAATCCTTTTCCGTTCGTGCTGCCAAGCTGTGGAATAGTTTGCCCGTTTCCATTCGTGAGAAACCATCCCTTACATCTTTCAAATGTCTTCTGAAAGAGTACTATCTAAATTAATTGTATTAAATTATATAATTATTATATAAATTGTATTATATATATATGTATGTATGTATACATGTATATATGTGTGTATATATTTATTTATGTGTAAGTATGTATATGTATATGTATATATATGCTTAATGATGTGTACATTTGAATAGGTTTTAAACACTTAATTACCCCTGCAATTTTAACGTCTCGCACCACTACTTGAGTTGGCTGGAAGAGATCGCTTTTAGAGATAAATCCGCTTGTACACTATACATAACTATAATTTTCCAATCTATATTGTACAATAAAGTATTATATATATGACGTTCAGTTGTACCAACGTACATCGTAGCAAATTATTTGACAATTCTGTGTGGCCATGAGAAATAATTGAAGAACTAATCATCTGATTCCTATTTATTCATTGCATAGTTATCAACATTAACTCTAGGAATATTAAGCAAGTTAACAATGCAATTAAAATCAGCTAGCAGATTAGTCGGTAAACACCTAATTGAAGGTGCTTTCTGTACGGTATAGCCTCGCCAGGGGGTCTCGAAAATCGTATTTTTTGGTTGGGATTTTTCGGGAATAAATTGAGGGACTCCCCCGGCTCGCTACGGATTACGACGGGGACCACATACTGAAGCGGACGACTGTCCACCACCAGAACAGAAAGCTCCTGAAGACCCTGCTGGCCGACTGAACACAAGAAATTGGCTTCTTATTTTCTTCCTGCAACAACCACCGGGCCGCACCGTTCGGAATCCTTCACCAACCCCAGCAGCGAAGTGTGCCGTCGTGCACATTTTGTGGTGCCTTAAATAAATGATAAATAGATGAAAGCACCTTAAATAAATGATATTATAAACAATTAGGTATTTAAAAAGAACAATTTTGAAATTATTCTTATTAGATACTAATGTATGCACTCCTGAGTTATTGTACGAGTATATGTACACACCACACACCCTCACTTGAGCACACGTACGATATACAGATAAAATAAATGTTAACAATGTCAAATTTTAATTTAACTTATTATAATTACAAAATGTTTTGTTTGCATTACATTGTTTTTTTTTGTTTAATATACTCTAACACTTTGCCTTCGAACTTTTGAATCAAAGGAACCAAAATTTGTAAATCTAATAAATAATCTAAAAAGATTTATAAATCTTATTGTTTATTTGACATAACCTAAGAGTTATACGAGACTTAAGATACAGGCTATTGTCTAGTTTCAGTTTCACTGGTACCTAATGCAAAGGTCCATTGTTTTGTAATATAAACAGTTTATTGCTCCTATATATTTTTTTGTTATTTTTTACCCTATTTTTTTTATACTGTATTAAGTAAAATATATGTTTCTTTCTTTCTTTATTTCACATGTGGTAAACATGTGAAATAAAGAAAGAAAGTAGTATTAAGTAAAATATATGTTTCTTTCTTTCTTTATTTCACATGTGGTAAACATGTGAAATAAAGAAAGAAAGTAGTATTAAGTAAAATATATGTTTCTTTCTTTCTTTATTTCACATGTTTACCTACTGCTGTTTTTAAACGCATTTTATAGAGTTTATGATTTCTAAATAGAAATACAACCTATATTAAAATGGCGGCTATAACGAACAATAAATCTCTTCAATGTATTGTATAAATCGTAACAATAAAAGACTCGACAGTATAATCTTACTAACAGAAACACCTAGTTCAAAAATGCAATAGGTTGGAGATGAACATATAACCCAGGTGTGGAAATTGGACAGTATGCAAAACTTTAGTGTTGTCATTTATATTTTGCGAAAGCAATTATCAGTGAGCAGGGGCGCAAGGTAAGGTGCTGATGGATAGCGTCCAATTTGCATCGAAGTTCGGGGACAGGAGGCCATCGTTCATAACGTTAGACAAATACACACGGCTTACCGCGCTTCCAACGCTCATTTATTGTTAAAAGGTAACAGAAGGTAACCAACGTCTGCTGTTACATAATCAGACATTTTTCCTCCTTAATCCTTTGCTACAAGGTTGATTTTACCATGACTGGATGTAAGATCCCCAGCGTATAGGGGACCTTTTTGCCGCTCATCTCAATTGCTCCGAAGGTAATTTTAATAGCACAAATTAATAATTTCCTTGCCGCCCGCATGAGCACTCGCCGATTGTCCGACCGATAGTCCGGCTCTTAGCCCTTTGTCTGGTAATTTAAACTCATTTTCGGTTGTATCGTGTGGAATTTTTAATTTGTGTGGCGATGAGTGGTTCTTAACAGGACTGTTTTAGCTTTGATCTTTTGTCAGGATACTGCTGAAACAAATGTTTGTGAACAGCTGGTACTAATATATTTATTTCTAAATTGATATCTGGCAAATCGTATTGCTGAAAAAAATACATAAATCAACGATTTTTCGTTATTTAATATTAACAGGATCATATTTTGTAATATGAATGCAAAAGGGAGTCAAGAAACATGCAGTATGGCATGATGTAATAATATGTTTTATTAGCTTTTAAATAATGGTATGTGATTGTATATTTATTTTGTGATTTATTGATATGGAAATGGGACGCACTAAAAGTTTCCGGAATTAATGTTCAGAATGCAATGATCAAAAATGAATTTATGGTTCTCAAAATATTCTTCTCTCTTTGCTACAAGGTACTTTTTAATTTGATTGAACCATTTTTGAAAAAGATCGTTCTTAGTTCTTAAGTCAGGACTGTATGTAGAACAACTCACGAGTCGTACTTTTTCATTTTCAAAAACGCTTTTGTATAAGACTAAAATCCATCCGATTAGATAGTATCTTGTTCTTTCGTATGACTGGACAACAACTTTTGTTGGTCAAACCAATAAATATAAATAAAATTTATGTGTTTTATGTTGTCTAATTATTTAATGTTGTCTTGTATTTTTATTATTTACCTTACGTGTTTCTTAATGTTACCCCGACCCTAACATAAACAAACACAATGTTTTATTTTATAGTTTTATCTAGAATTGTAATTCTACGTTGGATGCCTTTATCATGGATGTTATTATATATTCCTATTCAAAAATATCTATCAAAATCAAAAGTAAATATTCTTTAAATAGGATTTATACAATCACCTTTTCACTTCAAAGATATTACGTCATTGGTTCCGTACACTTGTACGGTAATAAACTATACTAGAAATGATTTTGATTTTGAAATGTATGTTAATCTGTTACCCTAGATCTCATAATACAAACTTTACAGTATATACCATGGACTTAGGGTAAGTGGCGTGAATGTAAAATTTTAAGAAATATTTACATATGCACGAAATAAACGTCTCGCTGCCATAATACCCGAATCGTTTATGTCCAAGTTTAAAGACTCAAACAGAACTTCAAAAATATTACATGAGAAAGAAGTTCCGATGATAATTCTGGATTGGAATAGAAATCGGAATTTAGACGTTTTCATTAACAAGACGCTTGGCTCAGTAGATTGTCTCTGCTTTAAGTTTCGCTCGTGTAAATTATCCATATATAACTTACCAAGCGATGAGAATTCCAATTCAAAACTGACTTCACAAAAAAAAATAACAATATAATAATATCAAAAGAGTTCGCAGTCTCTCCGTGGGATTAGCGTACACCTAGGGTGCGCACGCGGTGCGCGGACGGGGGACAAAACAATGCAGTGTCGCGTGGCCAGCGGGGCAGGGGCGGGGGACAGAGGGACGTAATGCAATATTTGTTCGGTGACACACGGCGCGGGTGACACGCGTTCTATTGTGCACCTATACTGGCAGAGGTGCAGCACTGTTTTTTACAATCAACATATTTTTTTTATATTATTGTATCATTTTCATTTTGCCTTTTGACGTGAAACGTCTTTAAAATCGCGCCGAAACATACGGGTACCAGGTTTAAAAAGTGGACCGTAACGAAAAGGTCTATATCATCGTACCTTAATAATTAAAAAACTATTAGTCTTAGAAACAAAAATATGGTGTGAATATATAGTCACTCACTTATATAGTCAGCTCGCTGTTGTGACATTGAGTTTTTTATTAAAATTCTTAAAACACCGTCAATCTTGTTTTTATTTAAAGCGATTTCCTAACATAGACGTTTCACGTCAAAACCAACGGCCGTGTGCCCCGGCACAGCCCCACCCGATTTTTTGTGTAATTACACGGATCTTGATACAAGTTCATCAACAGTCGTTATATCCATTATGATCTAGTAGATTGTAATTTCTCCTTGTAATAAAGCTAAGTAGTCAAAATAAAATCCAAATGATTTTTATTCAACATAGCATAGTCTTTACACGGCTCTTATTGATGTCAAACAAATATAAAAATTAAATACATAAACAGCTTAAGAATAATACACAAATAGCTACATAACGTTGTACGTAGGTGCGTAGAAAAAAAACTCTACACCAGTTCGGAAATTGAGAAAGCATTTCAGAGAAGAACAGAGAAGAAACTCTTAGGTTTAATTTTTATCTCGTTAATTCGTAATCATAAAATAACACTGTTGAGATGGTTGGATCGAGAAATAACTCACTTTATAACTTTACTTTTATATGGTGTTCTTACATTTTCTTATTTCTTACATTTGACAAGAAAGAGGAAACGTCAATTTGACAACGACGTGGTTGCCGCCTAACAAATCAATGCTACTCGTAACTTTCACTTTATTTACTTAATTATAACACAATTTATATATCGGAAGCATCTATTTATATATAGGAACCATTGATTTGCGTCCTAAAAATAAAATCAAGCATTTTATTAATTTAAGAAAACATTTTCCTTGTAATACTATTTTTTCATTAAAGTATTTTTAACACGTGCTTTTAGTTTTTTTATAAGGTAAAGCAGTAACACTTTCTGGTAGTGTATTATAGGAAGTTGCACATTTCCAATGCACAAGTCTTTCGGTTAAAATGTTATTACTGATATTCTCTAAGCATACGCAATAATTTTTCATTTTTAATATGTATAAATAATATATATATATTGTTGTTGTGTGTGTGTTGTATTACTATACTAATATTATACCACAAATTAGAAAAAAAAAATAGATTATCTTAAATCTACTTTATTCATCTGATGAGACTGCATAGAATTATATAATAAATTCAATAAAAACAGTGATCTACATAATGTGAATACTAGAAACAAAAATAAACTTGCCGTTCCAATGTTCAGACTCCATAAAACTAGCTGTTCGTTCTTGGGGAAATGTATATCTGGGTCATACACAAAACACTCGAAAAAGAAAACGCACAAAATAAAAGTCACGCAATCGATTCAAAATGTTATAATTTTTATATTATCGCACGCCCGTGACTTTGCCTACGTCAACTTACCTCGCGGGAAAATTTTATATAAAACAAAACAAAGCTAGTTTTGAATAAAGTTGATAGTTATTTGTCGGTAATACTCTAAATCATCAAAATTAATTCAGTAGCATTCAAGTGAAAAGGTTATAAACAATAAACTATGTACATTTATACTTGAAATTAATAAGTCAAGACATATAATAAAGCTTATTTAATACCAACTTATCAAAAGAATGAACACAAAAGTCTAAATTTCACTTCTGTAGAATTTATCTTTTCTGTAGACATGATATCTGCAGAAGAGATTTCTACAGGAGAGACAAACGAAACAAAAAAAAAATAATACAATCAAAATTTTAAGGTTAGAATCTTAACAATGGCACAGTTATAAACTAGTTCTTAAATCACATAATGCCAAAGTAGTTTAACATAAGAAATAGTCATAATTACTTTGCAATAAATCACTAAGAAAAGATGCACTGATGTTTGACAAAAACTTGTGTATTTAATTATGATAATATTTTATCAAAACGTATAGGACTTTCTTCTCAGCATTCAACCGGCAACTGATGCGTGACTCAGTGTTACCAACACAAAAAATAAAAGTTGAATATGCGATCTGTTACGAAAAAAATAATCGTTTATTTTTTAGTCTACAGGAAAGATGTCAAAATTTAGAACAACATTTTTATTTATTTTAAATGAATAATTAACACACTTATTTCTGAAAATCTTCATTAAGTGTGTACCTACATACATACATGTCATTATAATAAAAATACCTGTTATTTTAAAACCACAAAAGTATTTTTTATTGCCCTCCAAAGATCTGTACTCAGTATCTGAACAGTCTACAGGAGAAGAATTTTATAATGATAAAGTTAAATTTAAATAACTAATTGAATATTTTTATTTTTCCTTTTTATATAATTAAATGGACATAAATGTGATTTTCATAAATTAGAAAACTAAGCAAGTTAAGTAAATACTAAGTTAGCGTTAAAGTAAGTGAACGCTTTTTTTTTTATTTTTGTGTATGACCCATCTATGTTTAACAAGCTTCCGCAAAGTGTCATTGATTTACCTTTATATAAATTTAAAATCCATATCAAAAATACACTCATGAGTAAAGGTTATTATAAAGTAAGTGACTATCTAAATGATCACTGTATTTGGGAATAGGGACACTATTCATAGAGCCATGTTTGGTAACATTATTTATAATATTGTATTATTTTATATGTGTATGTAAACATACATACGACTGTAATCGTATTAGGTATGATTGTATCTTATACTATATTGTATTTTTATATTATATTATTATAATTATTAACATTGAAAAGAGGAGATAAAAAATAGACCTTCAGAGTTTCTTGCCTGTTCTTCTCGAGAAGGCTCTCCCAATTTCCGACCAGGTGTCGAGTCAATATATTTTTTCTTTTTTTTTTCCTTATTCGTACGTACGGACAAGGTTTTTGTTTTTTTTATTATTTAAGCTTTTTTTTTGTTTTGTTTGTTGACGTCAATAAGTGCCTGTAAAGGTCTATGTTGAATAAATATTATTTTGATTTTGATTTTGATTGATTTTGAATTAAATTGCAAAATACTATAATAGTTGCAAACTAACGTAGCGAACCTCTGTCGCGTTAATCCCGGCGCATGGGGTGCAACGATAAAAAGATAATGCGCCGGTCGCGTGCGCATCGCGAGCGCTCTAATGACCCACCTATGCGCGGCTTATCGCGCCTGCGCCGAATAACAAACGAGCTTAATTGTAATACCTTTGAAGGGAGAAGGTACATGTTTTTATTGCGACGCGTGCTGTAACCAATGTCGCGAGAGTAATCGCCATACAGAGATTTGTGAGATTTATTTTGCTGGCTCGTATAAAAAGGGTTTCGGATTTTCACGATCACACTATTTACTTTTCTACATTACTGGTTTTGTATTATGATTTATTAATGTCCTGATTTCTATGTAATATTTGGTTAACCTACTTTCACAAAGTAAAGCGCTGCGTGTGTGCCAAGACAATTTTCAAATCAGTAATGATATTTATATTTTGTTAGTTTGTAAATGAAATTCGTCAGTATTTACAACTGAATACTTTGAAAAATGTTATGTTTAAATTGTATTTTTTAGTTTCATAGTCGGATACACGAAATACTGCTTATTTATTTACGTAAGAATGTTCTGCTCATGTCGTCGTTGTAGTGTTTAATTTAATAGGTGAATATTTTTTTTTCTTATTTGTACAATAATAAAATTAAGATCTAAATAAGGACAACCAAACAATAACGCGAACTTCGAGTCCTTGGAGAAAATAATTTGCAAATAAAATAAAGCTTAAAATATATTTATTACAGCGAACGCTTAAACTCTCTCTCATATAGATCGATAACACATCACTTAGTAACCGTCATACTTTTTTTTAATAACTAAACAGTTGCTATAATATCTTACACTTCATAAACTATGTTGAAAATGAGCTATGCAAAAAATACTGACGTGACATTATGTAAATGGATTAGTGGACGCAAGTGACGGGGTGCCGTGGCAATGGCGCGGTGCGACACGGTCCCATAACCGGTCCCATTGTTCTCAGCCATAAATCACACGAACGTGTCGCGCGACTAAAAATCATTGGCACAGTAATTTATAGTAGGCGGCCGCAGCGCATCGATAGTGTGCAGTAAGTTGGCTTAACAAAAAATCTAATGTATTTATTTCAGGCCACAAGAGCCCATATAATGTTAGTGACAATGTTTCTTATACCCCGTCAAACTTACATCCGGTACAGACATGTATCAGGCCGGTTCTCATCCCCCACGATACAGCGATCTCAGGCAAGACGCAGAATCTTCAGTTCTTGTGCCTTCCACAAATGCGCTTTAGGTAGAGCTGAATATAGCTGTCTGCGGGTTCAGTGTAGGTCCGTCGAAACTAACAAATATTAATAAACACATGTTTTTCAATCTCATTTTCTGACTAAGGTACAAATGTTCGCATTCATCACGCAAACATTTGCCCCCACCGGGACTCGAACCCGGGACTTCAGGGACTCGACTACGGAGGTCGTCATGAGTCCTTACACATGTTAGAGAATAGGCCAGTCCCTAAGGATATAAATACATGGTGAATATGAAAATGGAATATAGAAAAGTGTTGCTCTGTTTCCCCATGAAAGAGTGATAAGAACAAGATCGTGAGGAGCAAGATAGCGTTTAAAATCGAAGTACTATTTAAGTACCACTATGCGAGTTATGTCACTTTTTATGTTGAATATACGATTTGTTACGAACTATCATAAATAAAGTTAAAATTATTTATTTACAAAATGTCACTATTTTGTTGAGTCAAATATCCACTAGAAAAAAATCTAATATTGAAAGCAATAAATTAGTCAATAATTACACAGATTTAAATTTTCATATGTTATCTTGTCAGATGATATCGTCTACATAAAGCAACGATACTGGCCACCCCAATTACTTGCAAGCATATAGTTCAGTGGGTAAAAGTGAGGTGAGGGCAGTTTTTGCCGTAGTATTGTGAACTATTGTTAGCAGCCCTCAGCCCCGCAGCCCGCGGCTCGCCTGCGTCAGCGCGTCTGGTTTTTAGTCAAACGTCACTTTATTCAATTAACAATTGCCCCCATTAATATCTTTTGGCTTCACTTTTTATTCGCCGTGTTTTCCGTAGCGTTCGTGATATTAAAAAAAATACAGAGATGAAAGAATAATGAGAAACAAAAAAAAAATATTTTTGGGAATAATGGGTACTATATGAAATAATTGTGCGTTGCTAAAATTGCTTTTTTTATGTCAAACAATATGTTTTTTTAGAACAGTATTTAAGTGTGAAATGACAAGCAGAGGGCGGATTTTAGTAATTTGTCCTTTGCAGAACCCAAATACATAAAGTCAAGTCATGGTTGCCCCCGTAGGATGACCGACGAAAAATCTTACGATAATATTTTCTTTAATTAGCACAAGCATTACAAAATAAAGTAATACAACTTTTATTAGGTATTAGCTCTGTTGTATTTTTTTATTTTACCCGGCGTTTGGAATATTTCACAGCCTTCTTGATTGTAAATAATTCTGTATCTTAATGGATTGAATGACATGTCTAATTGTATGACCTGATTATGGACATGTGAGGAATTTGAGGAATTTTCATTCAAACAGTAGTTATTCAGACATTCATCAAAGGAGGGGTTCCCCAAATATGACATTTTCCCGAACATATGACACTTGATTACACCGAATTTCTCTGAACAATCCAAAAAGGGCTGCAGTCGCGTTATTTATATCACTTAAACATCCTTTTCTCGCTTTTTCACAATCACGTACCACGCTGGCAGGTTAGGGCGACAATCTAATAAACTGTCCGCGCCCCGCTGAGACCGTCCGATTATGTGCTCGAAATCTTGTTACCCTACTGATTAATATTACGGCTGTTCATGATGCCGCCACAGTCAACAGAAATACAGTGTGGAGCTGTAGATCCGGCAGGAAATATATTTTTGTGGTTGCGCTGTAACTTACATTCATCATATTTAACGAAGGCGATCCTCGCTGGTTGAAAACTTTACAGTGTGTTCATATATTTTATATGTTAGTAACAATTTAAGTGATTTATAAAATTAAATATTTTGTAATCAGGAAGACGTTTCTATGACATCTAACATCTATGGGCATCTAACTATTCGTTAGATGTTCCTGCAAAATGTATTAATATTACATGCTTATTAGTTACCATAAAATATCTTAATGGATTTGCATGTGAAATAAGTTTAACTACGTTCACTAAATGAGTGCTATGCTCTGAGATATTCTGCAATGATGAAATCCGTAGAAGTACCAAGGCCATTGACATTATCTGAAATCACTTACTTAAACACTTTATTCTCAATTAATACTGTTTAAATATTGATGTTCTATATTATATATATATGCTCGTAAATATATAAATATAGTTATTTGTAACAAACCACTCGGTTAGGTAGCCACTGAGATATAGTAGAGAATGCCTTGTTACATTAAATCATCCATTTGTTATTAATTTTTATGTATACTGTGCAATACAGATTAAATAAATAAATGTCAACGTATGTACTGCATTTATATCTGTGCGAAATGGCGGTAATATGCAATAGTTTCGTGGTCTATTACACTGGCATTCATAAAAGTTGGTGGAGTGTTGTTACATTTATGCCTAATATTTCATAGAAGATAGATATAATTATTATAGCTATATATTCAAAATTGTAATTGCTTGTAAACCATATATTATATATTCTTAATTATGAGCTATTTGTATTAATAATTCAAGTTACATAATAGACGACCCCGTAGTCGAGGTAGGGGCAGATGTTTAATAATAATAATATTTATTTAATAACTTCTTCAATATTACATTTTTTTAGCTTAACTTATATGTATACACGTATTATCTAACTGTGAACATACCTGAACTAGGAGTAACCTGTATCTCAGGCTTGTAATTACAAAAAAATAATAATCTGATTAATAACTAAATTTAAACCAAGTAAGAAAGAGATAAAATATAAATAAAAAAATACAAATTCTTCTCTGTATCGTCATACGACATAACTTGAAATGCTTCTTGAAGAAGTATTTTAGCTTTATGATAGGTACAATTAAACATACATAGCTTGGCGTTTAATCTATTATATAGAAAAGGTCCCAGGAATACATACAATCTGGCCAAGAAAGTATGCTTAATTCCTATATTTTGAGCGCAAACAATATCCCTTCGTCTTTTGTTAGTATATTCGGTGCTAAAGGGAAGTGTTGAGTGCTGTTTAAGGACTGTATTCATTATAAATAGTTGTCTAACAGTTAAGACTTTACAAACTTTACAGTTTGTATGATGATTTGTAACTTAGTTATGAAAAATCTATGTATATATATAATATATGTATATCTATCTGGTATACTAGATCCCATAACACAAGCTTAACAGAACTTACTTTAAAGTATGCTCATTGGTGTGAGTGTAAGAAATATTGCAAAAAAAAATATTGGTTTCATTATAATCATCTGGAACTACAGACCAGATACGAACATATCACCATTTAACTAATGTGTCATACTGCACACAACTACACTGTGCATACTTTCCAGCGTTTTGTGAAATTGGAATGTGTAATGAGTTTTGCGGACGTTGCTGGTCCAGGATGGGCTGATAACCTGCCAAATATAAAAATTCCAAAGCAATTTAGGTGCATTGAAATTTTGACATAAAGTTACATGAGGTCAGATTGTTATCATGAAACTTACATTTTCTACATCTTTACCTCACCTTTGGGAATGATAGAAGTTGATAGAATAATATAGTATAACTAGTCGTGTATGTAATTGTAAGTCCCTTTACACATATCTTTTTGAATCCCACTATTTGTACGCGCATGCGTTCAGACTTCAAAAACAACTCTACATCTTTTTGGAAACAGCAAGAGTTCTTTCGACAAAAAAGAAATCAAGGATACTGGAAAGTCTATTTTTATCTTCTTTTTTCAATCTTTCCTTGCAATATTTCGTTTATATGTTTACGAATTTATACACAAACATATGAAGGTACCACCAATTTTAAAAAATCACATAAATAACTGCGTTATTGGTACACTGATTGTAAAATGATGGCGTGAATTTAACCGGAGACAAATCTAATATTAATACATAAAAGTAAAGAGAAATCAAAACAAATGTTCAAATTAGAGAGTAGCGAATGGATTCCTAATCATTTCTCCTTAAAATATTTAATGTTAGTTAAATTTACGCTGTGTTCCCTGAATGCCATCAATATATTCTTATAGAGTATTCTATACAACAAACTCATACCCTAGAATGAATCTAATTAATTCAAAATATTGTTTATGATTACTTAAAAAGTGTGGCAGGATTTTAATAATATACAATAACTAACTTCCTCCCGCGGCTTGGTTCACATTATATCGGATTTTCCAAAATGAAAGAAATATTTTCTAATGGTGAAATTTCACTATGACCCACAGCGGGTCAAATTATGCCTATATTAATTCTCGTCAAACCCGTCTAAGTAATTTTCATTAAAATTTGTCAGTAGTTTCCGACGCTATTCAAACAAAACCTTTCATCCCCCTTTTAGTGTGAATTTTTACAAACTTTGAATGTCGTATTTATTTGTCTAATCAAAAGTTTTAAAAATAAGTTAGAAAATTATATATAAAACTAGCGGTCCCGACAGACTTCGTCCTGTCAAAAAAAATGTAGTGGCAGTTTTTTGTTCCTACTTATTTTATAGATAATATCGCATAGCCAATCAAATTGCAAAAAAGGACCAAATGAACTATTACATTTTGTGACTATTTAAGTTTGGAACGTGATATTAAATCCTCCAACGATGTATTCTGTGCTCCAACGCACGCACGCACACTGTTTTGACAGATATGATTGAATTTAAACTTTATATATAAAGCAAATCGACTTTTTGATGTTAGGAAGACATCTACATTGCTTAGACAACAGTGAGTGCTTGCAATATGAACTTTATGTAATAACAATGAAGCTCAAATTGACTGTACATTTTAGTTAAAAAACGTTTGTATGGGAATGAAGGGCTATTTTAGGATTTTTCTGATAATTATTCAAATTTTTCTCGCCGTATAAACCATCCTTGAACTTCAACGAACATTTCAAAAAAGAATTGGCCTAATTGGTCAAGGCGTTGCTGAGTTATGTGCTTACCAACACATTTTGCGATTCATTTTTATATATAAGATTACATACTTTCCATACAAACTTTTATTCCCTATTTAAACCACTTACAGGCGTTTTATTACATTAAAAAGTGGCATATGTTGTTTGTAGTACCAAAATCGACATAATAGTTTTAGCATGAAAAAGCGACCGACAGACTTACATTCACATCGGTTAGTCAGGAGTAGTAAAGGCATTGCTATTACTCTGCCTGACTTTACAAAGCAACTAGATGTTCTAAAAACACTAACTCCCATCAGGAGCGGTGCCAATGTAGAGACTCATAAAAATGGCAAAATACGCCGCCCATTACAGCGTCATACAGGCCTGTGACGTCACAGCGAGCTTTAACGAGTGCTTACAATGTAGACAAATTGTTCCGGGCCCACTGCACGCGATTCTATTTACCGAATATGCCTAAACTACTCATTTGAATAACTGCACTGGTGGTGTTTAAATTGCAGATATCGATGTATTTTTAATTTTATGATATTCATTTAACAGCAGCAATGAAATAAATACATCATAAATATTTCTTACATTCACACCAATTAGCCTAGTCCAAAGTAAGCTCTGTAAGGCTTGTGTTATGGAATCGTGGTTAATCGATAGACATACATATATTATATTTATTTAAATATATTTTAAACAAATAATAACCGTGACTAAAGCATACATGCTCGTATTCAGCAAACCAACATCTGCTGCCACTGAGACTCGAAGCCGGGACCCCAAAGAAGGCGACACCTTCAAACCGCTTACCAATTACAAAACTACGGGGTTGTAAAATAATGAATGTACTATTTTCCACATATATTCATATTTAAACTCGTAAAATGTAGGTGTCGAACAAGTAGACTGCTCACCTAATGGTAAGTGGTGACAGTCACCTATAATACGCGTGATTAAAAAAAATTGTAATAATTTATTTATTCAGGACCCAAAGACAGATTACTATATTTGAATCAGTTACATTAAAATATAAATCCCAACTATGTATAATATTATAAATGTGAAAGTAACCTTGTCTGTCTGTTACGCTTTCCCGCTTAAACCTCGCAACCGATTTTGATGAAATTTGGTACAGACAATCTTTAGACCCTGAGACAGAACATAGGCTACTTTTTATTTCGAAAAAAAGGGATGAAGGGGTTGGAGTAGAGGTTGAAAGTTTGCATGGGATTTCTTAATTTTAAAAGATAAAACCAAGAAACTTGGATTTAAGCACTTGATAAGAAATCATTAAACATTTGTTCTAGCATTTTTGAAATTTCGACCAGCTACGGGGTGAAATAACGGTTGAAAGTTAGTATGCAAGTTCGTAAAATATCACGTCATAAGAAACAAAAAATCGTTTGTTCTAGCATTTTGAAATTTTTACCAGTGTGGGGGTGAAATAGGGGTTGAATTGAAGATAAGACCATGAATCTTGGTACGTAGGTCTTATTGGATGTGCAGAGTTTTTCTACAAACGGAATTCCCGAAATTCGAACGGAACGGATTCAGAACGGGAATTACAAAGCCGTGAGGCTGGCCCCTGTAAGAGTCTCTTATAGACATAAGGGACCAAAACTAATTTCACGCGGGCGACGCCGCAGGCGGAAGCTAGTGGCTTATAATTTATTACAGTGGTTTAGTCCCCAGACTTTTAATATTGGATGTTTCTCAAACGTAAATAATGTTGAAAATACATTTTTGGATAGTTTTCATCGATATATCCTTTCGCAGCACAGCGGCAAAGGAGTGCGTCACTGGCAGACGAGCGGCCGGTTTGCATAAAATCGTCATTTGTCAGCAGTAATGCGTCCACAGCAGGTCCGCGGCTGACGCTGTGACGGAACGACACGTGGGTCGCACTGATTATTCCAATTTCTAACCCTCGTGCGTTAATCTTTAATAAGGCGTTACGTTATTTACCGTTACGATATCCAAACGTTCAAGAAAAGAGCGTACTCCCATTTAAAAGGCCGGCAACGCGCTTGTGACTCCTCTGGTGTTGTGGGCGTTCATGGGCGGCGGTAATTGCTTACCATCAGGTGATCCGTCTGCTCGTTTGCCCCCTATCACATAAAAAAAAAGGCATTACTATTATATACTAGCGGTCCCGACAGACTTCGTCCTGTCAAAAAAAAATGTAGTGGCAGTTTTTTGTTCCTACTTATTTTATAGATAATATCGCTTAGCCAATCAAATTGCAAAAAAGGTCCAAATGAACTATTACATTTTGTGACTATTCAAGTTTGGAACGTGATATTAAATCTTCCAACGATGTATTCTGTGCTCCAACGCACACACGCACACTGTTTTGACAGATATGATTGAATTTAAACTTTATACATAAAGCAAATCGACTCTTTGATGTTAGGAATTACTTAGACAACAGTGAGTGCTTGCAATATGAACTTTATACGTAATAACAATGAAGCTCAAATTGACTGTACATTTTATTTAGAAAACGTTTGTATGGGAATGAAGGGCTATTTTAGGATTTTTCTGATAATTATTCGAATTTTTCTCGCCATAAAAACCATCCTTGAACTTCAACGAACATTTTAAAAAAGAATTGGCCTAATTGGTCCAGGCGTTGCTGAGTTATGCGCTTACCAACACATTTTGCGATTCATTTTTATACATAAGATTATTATATTTGCCATTTTCAATCGTTTGATCTGTTTGAGTCTTGATAAAGTGCACAAGCGAATAACTCCCCGTTATTCTTTTTGCATTCACTACCTTGTATTGATAAAAAGGCTATAACTTTTTAGAGAAGTGACTTATATTGTTAAATATTGCAGAAAAATCATCTCAATTAAAATGCTCATTGACGTTGATCAATCTTTTGTTTTTATTAATAACATTAAGTATGTATTCACTCCTTTTCGATTGTGTACTTTATTAAGACTCACAATCTATATCTACAAATATGCATCGATCAATTCTCTATAGACAGTTGACACAATATCTACGAGTATTTTACAAATTTCATTAAATGTAGTTATCTATTAAAACTGATGCTATCACATTCTATCACTTAATGACATTACACTGTAAGGTGCGTCAAGATTTTTGCAACTGCTCGACAGTCTTGTATTGATTCCACAATGATGGCTAAGTAATTACTTATTGTGATCGTTATTTACTCAGAATGTAGTACTTATAATTATATTCAAACAGGTGGTTTTGGGTTAGGTTGACGAAATTCAGTTGTCAAGTATTTAATGCGTTACTGCTACCAATATATAAAAGCAGTTTTAATTTCGTGGAATAGCTATAACATTTTTGCATCAAACTTCCACAAAGTTATTATTCGACGAAGTATTATTAGACGACCTCCATAGTCGAGTGGATAGTACACCGGTTTCAAGGTGTCGCCATCTCTGAGGTCCCGGGTTCGAGTCCCGGTGGGGGCATATGTTTGTGTGATGAATGTGAGCATTTGTACCTTAGTCATGGTTGTTGATATATATTTCTATAAAAATTATTTATATATGTATAATATATGTATGTCTATCCGTTACCCTAGATCCATAGCACAAGCCTTACAGAGCTTACCTTGGGCTAGGCTAATTGGTGTAAGTGTAACAAATATTTATTTATTATTAGATTTAAATTTATTTTCTTAATTGATATTGTTAACAATTTTAATGACTCAATAGTAACGTAGCCAAATGTAACGGGAACTTGTTAAACTTGTAAAGGTAGTTGGGTTCAAACTTTTGATCTGAAGCCAGCTTTAATTGACGACTCTATAAAAATATAGGGAGTAAGAAAAATTGTGAAATTAAGAATTGTAGAAGACTTTTAAACCAATGTACTAGCATCTTTGACGTGTAAAAGTGATTATAAAAATTCTATTTGAAGAATCAATTTTTGATTATGATTTTTTTGGACAAACAGATATTGTATTTGGAGTAAATGAAAAGAATTTTTTAGACCCACAACAATTTACCATAATGTTGACATTCCGCTTATCTCTATTATGGAATTTAATTTTTATCAGTGTTTTTTTTTTTATTTTTTTTATTGCTAAAGTTGACAAACAAGCAGGCTGCCCACCTGATGGTAAGTGGTAACAGTCGCCTATAGTACATGTGGTTCCCACGAGATTCGCAGCAAATCTGCAAACCTCATAAGAACCACAGTGTACGTTGCCAACTTGTGACATAAGATGTAAAGTCACAGTACCCAGTAATTTCACTGCCTATCTTACCCTTCACGCCGGAACACAGCAAAGCGAACCCTGCTGTTTGGCGGCGGAAATAGGTAAGACGGAGGTACCCATGCAGACGACCCTGGTACAGAGTCTACCTCCTAGAATTCCTAGAGTTCTTAGTTTTTCATTTTTGATGATTGATTTTAAAATTTATATTTTAGCGTTAATTATTTATGATGTTATTATTTATTTTACCATTACCAAATGTTAAGAATGACGTTTTTCAATTATTGTTTGCTCCACCAACTCATTCTTTTAATTTGCAAACAGATGTAGAGTCAATTTAGTATTGTTAACGTTGAATAGTTCAATAACTGCCTGAAAACATAATTTATTTTAATTTATACAAAATGTTATATTTATAAAATGATGTATAATTAATAAATGACATTATATTCTTTGACTAGTAGTCGTTACCAATCAGATATACATGTGCTTATTATCGTAATGCTATGCTAGACATACATACGAGATGCATATCCTCACGCCTCTTTCCCTAGTGGTAGGTTGAGATAACAGTTTTCAACTTGCTACGATTCAAACATAATTGGGTAGATGACAATTTTTTAAATTCTGTATATAATAAGAGTACTCTTTTAAGTGAGAAATATTGTAGAACCAACAGTACACCTGCACCTATTACTTTTGAAGATACATCGCCATGCTTGCGGCGCTGTCGCGGGTCGCTCAAAAACGCTCCATACTAAAAACACTGCAATTGTGACGTCATAACTCAGTAAACTCGCCTAATTTGTATGAGCGTATAAACAAATTTTAAAATAACTTTGTTATTTGTACGTTTATAGGTATACTTTATATATAAAAAAATGTTACATTTAATGCGAGAATGCTAGAAATGTGTTCGTTTCATTAGAATTAAGTAAATAATAATTGCTCATTTTTTAGAAATCTAAAAACAATATAACTTAGTAATTAAACTGAAATTTCTATATTGACATACTTTCATTAGATATAAATTGCTCAAATCAGATAATTATAGTATAAAAACGGCCATAATCAGTTGTAGTCGTCTACCCTATTCTGTAGCTTCTTCGATTGTCATTTATACTTAGGAGCGTGCGCGAAAGCGGTTACGGGTAGTCATGTCTTATGTTTTGACTTTATTGTGACCTTTTTTTTTTTATTTATTTCGACATAACATAAGATTCCTTAATCTAAATGATGGCATCTGTAAACCTGTATGAGGTTTGTCTAGATGCATTTTACATATATTATTAGGCTATTTTACTTATTTATACCTTAGCTACTTTTATTAATAAATAATATATTATAAACCTAACTATTATGGAAGACATATAACGTTTAATGCTTAATCTTAAGTGTTCAAGTAGTAAATGTAAGTATACATCCATACTAATATTATAAATGGAAAAGTATGTCTGTCTGTTTGTCCGCCTTTCACGGCGAAACGGAGCGACAAATTGATAGATACCACGGGATGCGCAAAAAAGGCTTCGCTCAAAAACTACTGCACAGATTTTCATGCGATTTTCATTAATAGATAGAATGATTCTTGAGCAAGATTTTGCGGTATTTTTTATCTCGGAATAACGGATAGTCCCACGCGAAGCGCGATAAAACCTTCGCGCCATAAACCGACTTCCGCGAATATGTAGCCGTGAGCAAAAGTTATGACCCTTATAGACCCAATCCCGAAATTCACGCGGGCGAAGCCGCGGGCAGAAAGCTAGTATTTTATAATTGAATGAAATAAATGTGTTTGCTTAAATCCGTTAGTCAAATATAACGATGAAACTAAGTCTAACTTGTAAGCTTAGTACAGACAAATTCGTAAATTCATAGAGGCGCGACTTTGAAGAGACCTCCACATAAACACTTCAATAAACGCACATTAAAAGATATGTCTCCAATTTAACTAGAATTTATGGTCACCATAACGCGTAAACTACTGAATATGCCAGTCTTCAGTTGGACCGTTGCTGTGTTCACGTTTCATTGCTTCGTTCCAAAGTGTTTTATGATGACTTTATCTAAAGGCCACTGTAATGTATCACGTATGTTAAGAATGATCATGGTAAACAGGTCGGTGTGTCAGTACAGGGGAGTTAGGTTTAGGTGCTGCCTCCCCTGAGAGTGCTTGCACCATAAACTTTTAGAAATGCGCAGTTTATACTTCATAAAATTTATATGCACTTTTATTCCGACAATAAAGTTCGATTTGACTATTTTGTAGTGTGGAAACGAGGGGAAAGTGGGAAATGCTATTATTATTACCGCTTCTAATTGTTCTTTCATTGGCCGTCTGATCACCTATTCTTGTGTTCATTACAGTCTTATGAAGGGAGTGCTAATAACATTAAGTCTGTGTATTATGATAGAAAAGCAAGTTTAGAAACTTTGAAAAACTACAATTTCAATACTTGTAATGTGACTTACATTCAATTCGAAGTAAGTCTTTCGGTGTAAGATAATAAATTAATAAAGTCAAAGTCAAACACTTTTATTGCTTAGAATTACACGTGATCACTTACAATCGTCATATACAAACAAAAAAAACATATTATCAGCTACTTAAAACAAACAAAAGGAAAGTTATGATACAAATAACATATTACAATACAAGTAACAAAAAAATAATAATACAGCTAAATATAATTAGGATCACCAAGAACTGGGACCAGGATAATTATGCCCAGGGGCTTTTATCTTCGAGGTAACAAGCAGTGTTATAGTACGCCTTTTTCATAAGTTTACATTTTATGTATTTTTTAAATTTGTTAATTGACAAATCTCGTATATCTCCTGGTAGCTTATTGTAAAAACGAATGCCAGCGCAACCAAAGGATTTGCTTATTTTATGGAGCCTACTTCCGGGCACAGTAAGGTCATTTTTATTTCTTAGATTTAAATTATGAATATTGTGATTTGTTTTATATGTATTTATATTCTTGTGAACATACAAAAGATTTTCATAAATATATTGCGAGTGAACAGTCAATATGTTGATATCTTTAAACTTCTCCCTTAGCGATTCCCTGCAGCTAATCTTATAGACTAAGAATAAAAATTAGAAGCATAAGAAACAATTATAAATTTATAAAATACTTCCCTAGAAGCTATTCCTAAGACGGTTATATAAACTAAAGTTTCCACAAATCACATAGTATGTTTAGGAGACAATGTATTCGCTAAAAGCACAAAGTTAAAATTAAATTCTCCATATTTATATTGTTTTATTACTGGTAACGACAATTGTTCCACAACTTGAGAAATTTCGCTTGCGTGTAAAATGACACCAGACCCAGAAACTCTCCAGACCCTTCAAACACATTTTAAGTTCAATAAAATGACAATATTCATAATTCCTCATGATGTAACAAAACAAGCACTTCGGGCTTTACGATTTTGTTTTGTACCTCGCCAACCACAAAAACGTGTTTACGATGCACTGAAAATTTTATTAATCACTCAATTGATATTAAGTTTTTATTAACACTGTGATGGCTCGTAAATTGTCATAGTAATTCGCTCTCCTTGGATCTGTTTTAGAGGCACTCAAGAAGGTGACAGTTATATGTATCTCATTAGAGTAATTCGCATTATATTGATCGTGATCTGCCATTTTGGTTTCTTTAGTGTTATTAGGTAAATCTGTTAGTTTTATTGTATCTCTTTACGAAACTTTTTTATGCTTAGTAATTTCTAATTTTGGCATTCAATAGATATTTATAAAAACAATTACTGTTTTCATGCAACTAGTTCATTCGTTTTATGTGAGGGTAATCAAATGGAGAAATACCTTGCACACTCAATAACACGATCGAAATATACCTTAAATCCCAGATAAAGCTTTCTAATACACTTACCCTGGCATTCATCCACTAACGACGTTTCGCAAACATCCCTCCGCGAAAGGGATTCGAATTCTCGAATTAAGGATTTCCAAAAGATAGATTTGTCTTCTCGATTTGATTCGCGACTGCTCACAGCTCGGCCGTGTTTATGTTAATTTAATATTTTGAGGGGTACAGAGGTTGTGATGGTGTAGACTTTGAAGGGTGATCTCAGTGGGTTAACGATTCGACACGATACGGAAAATGTATACGTTTAACAACGGTGGCAAGGAAAGACCCCTGTGCGACTCCACTGCTCACTCGTAATGGAAGATAGTATGTAATTCAATTTGTAGCAAGCAGCGTTCATTTACATTCATTATTTAGTCTGCGATGAGTCGTGTATAATTTGCATGAACTATAATTTCTTACCTAAAAAACTAGTAATTTAATTACGATTATTTATATTTAAATGACTTGCGCTAGAGTATTAAAAATATAAAGTTTTAAAAATATACCGAGTGTCTTACTTGTTGAAAATGAGGTCAGAGTTTTTATACTAATCCCAATTTTAATAAATAACTTCCTACTACTATTATAAAGGCGAAAGTTTGTAAGTATGGATGTATGGATGTTTGTTACTCTTTCACGTAAAAATTACTGAATGGATTTGAATGAAACTTTACCACAATATAGCTTATACATCAGAATAACACATAGGCTACAATTTTTGAGGTTTCTAATGTGAGGTCGTAAAAAAAACACATTTTTTGCGCTTACATTGCAAACGCTGACTGAATCCTACAAGATAGATCAAAACAATTTACTACAGTATTGTACAACTTAAAAAGGTCTACAAAAAAGTCCGTGATGGTATATGTTTATCTCTTAGGAATAACCCGCAATAACCATTTTTAGACGGGACGAACCTGAAGTCCTCGCGAACGAACTCGCGGGCAAAAGCTAGTAAATAATAAATCTATATTATATACACGACCAACATCGTCAGTATGATTTTTATAATTAAATCACAACGACTTAAGTGCACCGTGAGGGATGGAACTTTCGGTATTGATTATAAAAATTCTCACTACAATTCTGTTACGTTAAACTAAAGATATTTATTTTGAAATTATCCGTTACCTTATTGATATTATTGAAAAGTTGAATATATAAGATTATCATACAACTTGTTCATATGTAATTATTATTTGTGAATAAAGTCGAATTTGATAGGTGTCTATTTGACGACATAATTGGTTATACATATTTTGTTTAAGATGCAGCTTGAAATTCCTCCTGATTTGAAAATTTCATTGCTAAACATAAAATTTGTGACAAGGCTTAAAAATTTTACTGAAACTGTTAAAGTTAGCAATAAAAAGCATTTTATACATTTTCTCACACGCTGATTCTAAATACATAACAGAAAAACTTTAAACGTTGTATATATTTATTATATATTCATTTAAATCATATGCTGTAGATCTATATTAAATCAACAATGCATTTAAGGTATTTAATTGGATAAGGATTAATGCTGTTTTGGTTAAAATCGCTTCAAAAATTAGTCATTATTTGTCGTAAAAAGTAAATAACAAAAAAAAAATATTGTGGCATATCCATAAGAGATAGACATGTACCATCGCGGAGTTTTCTGGAGACCTTTTTAATGTGTAACAATACTTAGTACATTAATTGTAATTATTTACGACATCATATTAGAAACCTCAAAAATCACAGTATTTCTCCACTATTTAGTGGATGTTATTATACATACATATAAACCTACGTTTTCAATCGCTCTATCTATTAAAACCGGATCAAAATCCGTTGCGTCGTTTCCAAGATTTAAGCATACATAGGGATATAGGGACACTGTACTGTACTGTACTGTAACAAATATTTATTTGACGACCTCCATAGTCGAGTGGATAGTACACCGGTTTCAAGGTGTCGCCATCTCTGAGGTCCCGGGTTCGAATCCCGGTGGGGGCAGATGTTTGTGTGATGAATGCCAGCATTTGTAACCTTAGTCATGGTTGTTGATATATATTTCAATAAAATTTATTTATATATGTATAATATATGTATGTCTATCCGTTACCCTAGATCCCATAGCACAAGCCTTACAGAGCTTAGTTTGGGCTAGGCTAATAGGGAATTAATCTCTTTTTTGAAAAGCATCTTAATTTGATCCTTGCGTGTCAGTAAACCATATACTAAAAATATAAAAATTTTATACACTCGTTAAGTACTATAAAAATTGCATTAAAATTTAATATTTTCAAATTTCGCGCGTAATTAGACGAAGGCGCCGCACGAGTTGTTACTCTGTAGCGATGACGTCAATACGGCATGTAAATAATAAACATAGCTCTATGTTTGATGCTATGTATTATTATATTCATAATTTAAAAATAAGTTATCTTTTATATATAAACAACTAATAAAGGAATAATAATAAAAGAGTAATACTGACATCGATGTTTTAATACTCCGTAACTCGGCAGAACAAAAGTCGGGATTTGCAGCAAAGAATTTTCCGACCATTAATGCATTTATTTTTGGTAAATTCATACTATCTCCTTTTAGAAAACTACTTTCCATAGTGTGATTCATGTGCGATTTTAATTTAACTTACGTATTTATAACGTTCTCATACATTAAAAAAGCAACCTACAAACTTCTTTTTTTATTGTTTTGCGGCTTTTACATGAACTCTACAGTACCTTATGACGTCACGACATGGCGGCCTATGTTTCGCTCTTGTTTTACGTATAGATTAAAAAAGTGAATACTTTGAAACTAATTTTTATATTAATTTTGTTATTTTATGTACTTAAACATGATGGTTCCGACTATTTAATGCATAAGCTATCATAGTTATATGCTTTTAGATCTTTTCTAATATAGAGGGAAGTACCATATTGGTGTAGGTGTAACAAATATTTATTTATTAAATATTTATTTATTTATAGGGACAAAGAAAGCGACTTTGTTTCATACTATGTAGTGATAATACTTTAGCATACTTTAGCTAAACGGAAAGAATAAAATTAAAATCCATACATTTCTTAACAACTTATAAGCTTTTATCAGAAATTCTAATTGCTCAGTAACACTAAGTGACACTAATGGCATTTGACAAACATTTCAAACACACGCTCTTAAAGTTTTAGTTGTGGCCCCAAAGTCAACTGTCACTGTGTGCGGTAAAAATCATATTTACCGGTGTCCCCCATCAAGAGGGTGCACGGCTGCACTGATTGTGCACGCGTCATTGCTCGGCACGAGCATCGATCCTGGCCCTGATTTAGGGTGCTGATGGCAAGCGATGGTGAATTTGTCATTTCGATTATTATGAGTTTGAACTCTTTTGTTTGATTCTTTCTGTTTAGTTCTTTAAAGGATTAAAAGTGAAGCTTTTTCGAACTTTTAATTTAATATAATTTGTATTTATATCCTATTATTCCAGCAAGCTCAATTTTTTTCTCCCTTTATTTTCAAGTCATCAATAGAAGCTGGCCTCAGATAAATAGTCTGAACCTAACTTCATTTATAAGTTTAAACATGTTAAATTATGTCTATAAAAGTTATAGTTTCATATATAGTTTATTATAGTCAGAATATTTGGCAACGTAACTTGAGTCATTAATATGGATAATACTTTATTATATTAATATTTTAAGTAATTATCATTATATTAAATAAAAGTATTATTATTATTTAAAATATTTTATTACTTTAAGTAATCTTTAACAGTATAAAAATGTTTGTTTCATAAGAGTATTTGTGAAATGACATTGAAATGTTAAACGTTCGGCCATGTTGAAAGAATGAATGAAGGAAGATTAACGAAAGAGATACACAAGGTAAGAATGATAGGACGAATCGGTGCAAGTCGACCTAGGCGGACATATCTCGATCAAATCGAAGATGTCCTAAAGAAAGGCCGGGTCAAGAGTACTCGCAACCGACGAGCATGCATGAAGACGCTCATGAAAGTGGAGGAAGCAAGAGAAGTGTGCCAGGATCGTAGCAAGTGGAGAGAGGTGGTCTCTGCCTACCCCATTGGGAACAAGGCGTGACATATATGTATGTATGTATGTAGTATTTGTGAAAATTATTTAAATATGTGCAATAGTAAATCGGTAACACTTTGTTACTTTGCAAAAAGAGCCTCAGTTTTATTCAGATTGTACGTTTGAACGGCAAGCTTACTTTTTATCTTTCGTGATTAATTTATGAATCCGATAATTTTTCACAAAATTTATACTGTGGTTCTTATGAACATAAATTAAATTTTCATAATTGCATAATTGACTTGCAAAGGTTTTTTTCTTTCTTACACTCACACCAATTAGCTTATCCCAAAGTAAGCTATTTAAGGCTTGTGTTATGGGATAGATTAGGGTAACGAATAGACATACATATATTATACATATATAAATAAAGATATAAAAATATTATAACAACATGATTAAGGCACAAATGCTCGCATTCGTCATGCAAATATCTGCCCTCACCGGGACTCGAACCCGGGACCTGAAACCGGTATATCAACCATTCAACTACAGAGGTCGTCCAATATACGAATTTCTTTAAATAAGTTAATTACTTCAGAAATTCTCTTGGTTTTTATTAATATATTTATATACTAGCGACCCGCCCCGGCTTCGCACGGGTGCAGTGAAAAAATGGTTATGGTGGGTTATCCCTAAGAGATAGACATATACCATCGCGGACTTTTTTGTGGATTTTTGTAAGTTGTACAATACTGTAGTACATTATTTTGGTCTATCTCGTAGGGTTCAGCCAGCGTTTGCAATATAAGCGCAAAAAAACGTGCTTATTTACGACATCACATTAGAAACCTTTAAATTTATCAGTGTTTCTCTACTATATTATGCATTTATTATACATACAAACCTTCCTTAAGAATCACTCTATCTATTAAAAAAAAACCGCGTCAAAATCCGTTGCGTAGTTTTAAAGATCTAAGCATACATACGGCGAAAGCGACTTTGTTTTATACTATGTATTGATATAAAAAGTGCTACATATTCGACCACCAGTTATTCCTCAAATGACATTGAGTTGTATCATAACCATCTCATCTCACCAAGCTACCATTAATGGGGTCCGTTCAGACCGCACACCTACAGGGGGAACACAAAGGTGCACGAAAGCGTCACATCTCCAGCTATTGTGCCCACCCTCTATAAATATTATTATTAGCGGATTTATCGCGTGGAAAATTGTACGTATTGTCGCACGCCGCCATATTCCATGTCATTATGAATTTATTTTTATGTTAATTATGATTATAACTCAGGGATTGTAAACGGTCGCAGTGCGATTGTGAGCATTGATTGGGCTCGCTTGGGGAGGTTGGGGTAGTTTTATAAAGTACATATCCATTTCTTATCAAACCTCTCTTTCTTACCAAAGATTTCCACCGAAAAAATATTTAGCTATAGCTATAGCTGTTTAGGCCAGGTCAGAAGTACCCGCAATCGTCGAGCATGTATGAGGAATGTCATGAAAGTAGATGAAGCGAAAGAGATATGTAAAGACCGTAGCAAGTGGAAAGACGTAATCTCTGCCTACCCCCATGGGAAAAAGGCGTGAGTGTATGTATGTATGTATGTATAGCTGTTTTTAGCAGATTAACTATGAGTTAATCTGCTAAAACAGCTATAACAATAGCTATAAAAATAGAAATATATTTTTTCCCGTGGCGTAAATTTTTAGTTATATATAATCAATTACCTAAAAAATAAATTTATAAATGAATTAATTCTATTCAAAGGGCATTGTTCGGCTTCATACATGTTCTGCTAAGAACCGTTCGAATCGAAAGTGACTTATTGTGTACTGAAAGGGACACTTCAGGAAACTAAAATAATTACGAAAAAAGTTAATATTTTGAGGTTATAAATAAAAAATAACCAACCTTGCGTGAAATATCAGAGTAGTAATATCAAAGTAATACTAACAATACTATGTACAGCTATATATGTTCTCTTCTAGAACTAGGAAAGGACTACTCTAATAGATACTAGGAAAAGAGATGGTACCTAGTCAAGTTTAAGATAATTCTTTGACAATTATCATTTTACAAAATCCAGTCCTTTACACACATCCGAGTCTACTAAGTACCTACGCAATGTAATCGGAGTCCGTAATCAAGCCAAAGTTGTTAAAATAAAACCATGAAACGCATAGAAAATCACAAAAGAAACGATAGTCGCAAAGCAATCAAAAATTTAATGAAACGGACACAGATAAGGAATGAAGTACACCAGTGTTGCCAATTACGAAAACTATAATACTTGGAATGCCAAGCTAGAAATTCGCGATTTCGCTTAAAAAATATATAATACTAGTTTTTTTCTAGCTAGTCAATTTAGGTATTTAAATGAATAAAGTGTTATCAACTAATTTTAATAACCGACTTCAAAAAGGAGGAGGTTTTCAATTCGATCCGTATTTACCGAAATCGCGAAAACTTCCGAAACTGGCAGCACTGGCTGACGGAAAACATTTTATACGGCATCAATAATTGTGACCCAACTTTTTATTTGGAGTTTATTTATTTGAAGTGTCCGTGGAATACTAAAATATGTCTCAAATAATATAAAAATAAATAAAAATTATAGTATAATTTATATTCACATCGGTTCTTAGGCCAAAATTGAACAATGTCTATTCATCTCTTATTTCAATGCCTTACAGCTCTTTTTAGCATTAAAATGTAACTTCAATTTAAATCGATTCAAATAGTATTGGTGTGAAAGTGCGACAAACAGACAGATAGAGTTGCATTTATAATACATATTGTATAGATTTGAAAAGGAACATACATATAAAAATATTATAAATCATTCCAGGGTCATAAGGATATAGGGTCGGACGTGACACACAGACAAAAAGACGAAAGTTTTAAAATATATATAGTTGATTTTACGGCAATTTCAAATATACAAACTACAAAGCACCCATTCTTAGTAGTTTGTATATTTGAATTTTGAATATCAAATTAATTAATCATATTTATTTTAATAATGTATGTAATATAAATATGACGCTTCTATTATTAATATTTAAGAAACAATTATATATAAATACTGTCCCCGCAAATTTTTCTTTTAAAATTTCACAAAATCCCTTTGAGAGATAAGTCCGCCTTTGGACCAATTAACTTAGTAACTCCTAATATATTTTTTTATTTTTATTGTAATATTGTTTAATTGTATACAATAAATAGTTTATATATCTCCAAGTAGTATCTCCATGGGCGGACGGACGGGCGGACATCAAGTTACAAAGATTTGCTTCTCTATTGTTATTACGTAGATATAATATATAGGCAATTAATTTGATTACCTTCAAAATCAATTAAATATAATAAATAATGTCAGTTTCGATGAGGATAACAATCAAATAGAAGTTAAATTGATGCAGATATTAAAAAAATATCATAGGCAGTTCTGTCTGCATATGTTGAAATCGATTTGACCTGGTTGAGATAAAACAAATTTATCTCCCCAGTTAGAAATGGTTTGTCCAGTAAACTATATAGTATAGGGATTACCCAAACTGTATCATCAGCGAGTAATGAATGACATTACTTGTTATTGAATAATCTGCTATTTCTACAAAGGACATCAGGGAAGATACACAAATTTCCAATGTATATTTAACTTTATAGCTTCGGTCAATCAGTCCCTCACAGCACCCATGAGTTAGAATAAACTTTTTTTGTGCATTAATTCCGCCACGTCGCACGTTACCTACCAACCCTTCCGTCGGAATAAAAACAATCTTCTTTAATCGCTCAAAAGCAGAGCGGGGTAGCCGAGTCCCCCACGGACAATACATTTATAATACATTAGTTAAATGCTTCCCACAATGGCTGCCCGGCGAGAGGTGCGAATGCGTGAGCGATAAGAATTGACTTTTTCAGTTAAATATTATTCAATTGTTAAAATTTGTCTTCAATAAATGGTCAATTGATTGTATAGTGCTGAGTCTAATGTCTCATTAGAGACTAGCCTAGCACAAAATTGTACTTTATAGGACTTGTGTTATGGGATCTACAGTAAGGGAGATTAGACAGACGGACATTAATAATATATTGAAACATAGAAAAAAACTCCGAAATAAGTATGCTTAACAAACTTGGCAACTATTCGTCATACAAATAACTGCTCAATAACACAGACATTGATAAATTGAATTTAATTAACATAAGTTTAAATAATTTTACATTTTACATAAAAATAAACGTGTTTATATATAAAATTAAATCACGTTACGTTACATTACTTAACAACAACTAAAAAAAACTTACCAAAAATCTATTTGTTTAAGTCATCTCCGCCGAAACTGTCAGAATAACTATTAAAGAAAACTACCAATCTATACTAATATATAAAACTGAAGAGTTTGTTTGTTTGAACGCGCTAATCTCCGAAACTACTGGTGCGATTTGAATAATTCTTTTTTTGTTGGATAGTCCATTTATCGAGGAAGGCTATAGGCTAAATAACATTACGCTATGACCAATAGGAGCAAAGACAAAGCGGTAAATGTGTAAAAAACGGGGAAAATTATTCATTTTTGAAGGCTTTCTTTGCGTGCGCTGCGAAAACGGTTCAAGATACACAAAAAATATGTATGAAAGAATTATTCCTCTATACATGATCTAAAAAAAGTCCGCGACGGCATATGTCTATCTTTTAAGGTTTAGTCACAATGACCGTTTTTATGGTACCAAATTTGGTCGAAATAATTTGTTTAAGTTGTATCAACATAATAATATTAATCTTTATTCAAATATAAATATAAATATGTTGTTGGTTAACCAAAAATCTGCCGGAAGTCACTATTCCACGCGGACGAAGTCGCGGGCAAAAGCTAGTTTAATATAATATTATCCGCCATCTTATTAACAGCTGACTGCGTATTTGACTGTTATGCGGTACGTAGATTTAAATGACAAATTAACGGATTTGATTCACTAAACTGATTATTTTTTGTTTAATCGTTCTATTTAGATTACAAAAAGAATATAGTAATAATTACTAATGAGAAACAAAATGTTAATCTATACATATAAAAAGAAATTGTAACCATGAAATAAATGGTTAGGTAAACTCACCAAAGTTCGGCGTAGCCTAGGGTGTCCGAATCAAATGTATAGAGCTTCGAATGAGGATAAATAGAATTCGGAACAATAGGTGGCTGGGGTTCGGCTCACGGCGAATTATTTACGCTTGTGTTAATAATAATCGAAGCTAACGCCGAAGCCGCTAGCCGCGGGGTGCAGCGGATTAACCGTTCTGTTTGCAGTGTTTCGATTGCAGTTACATCGAGCTGTGATCAAAAAAAAATTTTTGAATGTTTTCTCAAGGCACATTGCTCAGCTCTACTGATTTATTATATACTATCTTTAACAATAGATTCAGTATTCAAAGAAATCGTTTTTTTTTTTGTTTTCCTCAGGAGAGGAGGCTGAGAATCCTCATGGATACCAACGCAACAGGCAAGCAGGGATGCGTTGATTATGTCGGACTCCTGGTGCTGTCGAGGCGGATCGACCACACAGACCTACCGACTAAACTCAGCCTAGCCTTGGCCCTAATGGCCCTACGGCTTTAATGGAATGCCCTCAGGAGAGGGCACGTCAGCGCTGCCCTCCGAAGAGGACAAATGCGCGAAAGAAGGCTCGGTACGCCAAAGTGGGTCCGGCCTTGAAATGATGGGGCCTACTCGTACATGTGCAGCAAGCTGCGAAGTATGGACTAACTAAGGGATGGCGGCGCAGATGCCGCCTCTCGCAAGGCTTGAAGAGCCAGCGTCAATGAGTCGGGAGGGTCAGAAATGACGTGCCTGGGTCGACGATATTCTGTATTACGCGGATTGACTGGGAAAGAAATCGGCAACTTCAGATTAAAGAGAAGTAACGCGAAGCTAACAACTGGCTCCTAGTAAAGAAACTTTGCCTCAGAGCCAAGCAACTATTAAGAAGATTAGTTAAACTAAATTAAATTTACATTCTTAGTGTTTCGTTAAATCCAATCTTATGCATTTTCAAAAAGCGATATTATAACCCATTCATTCATTAGTGCATTAGAGTTCAAAAAACATTTCATTTCGAAAAATAAATAATTTAATCGATTTTGATATAAAATAATTATGTAGATTTTTAAAGGCATTGCTTAGGTAATTAGAAGTCTATAAAACACTAAATTTACACTTGTGTTGTGTTTTGTTTACAAGTGATATCGGACCGATACAGAGGTCTCGCCTTTCCATCTCACCTAAACACAGAAATGTTTTGTGTTTACCTTATCTCTCACATTTTCGATCTAATGACAGCATAATAAATTTATAACCAGCTTAGTTATGTGTTGAAACATACCATCAGTTATATCCTCATTAGAGGGCGGGGTCTAACCAAAATTATATATTGTTTAAATCTTAGGTCTGGTTTCACGAATATGACCATCATTATCTGACAGATAAATATGGTTAATATATTTTTCATTTAAAATGATTTAATTTATTAAATAGCTAAATTAATTTAATCTAATACACGCTTTGACTATATTTTACAAGCTTTTATTTACTTTCACCTGTCCCGTTGTCTGTCGTTCTGTAATCAAATCTTGCAACTTAAATTTGATCCACTTCCCGGTTTCCGATTGAGCTGAAATTTGGTATACACGTTTAGTTCGGATGACAATGCATGATTAACTGTGTGACGTCATTCTAAATCCAACATGGCGGCGTATCCAATATGGCGGACCTTTTTTTTTTAATGCACTCCTACAATATGGGTATCAAATAAAAGGGCTTGCCAAGAATAACTAGAAAAATAATGTGACGTCATTCTAAATCCAACATGGCGGTGTATCCAATATGGCGGGCCAATTATTTTTAATGCACTTCTACAATATGGGTATCATTATATATTTTCCTACACTTTACATTTATACCTCATACTTCTTAAGTTCCATTTCTTTGTATCTTTATGGTCTGTACATAAATAAATTGACTAAAACATAAACTTATTAACTGAACCTTTGACTATGACAATATTACACTTTCTAACTAACAACAGAATAAAAACATTTCAAATATCGCTAAGGTTTCGGGGCTGATAAAGTAAATTACTCTTCTGCTCGGAGAAAATTGATAGTGGCATATCTGGAGTCAGCTCTGGCTCGACTCAGCCCCCGTCCAATCATTGCGACCACTGTACATCTGTCAGTTGCATCTACCTCGCAGTGACGAGGTCGACCACTGCGGTCCAACGCTACAAGGTAATGGAACCAATTTCTACTAAACTTGATATGAATTAGACATATCAGTTTTAGTTAGTCGTTCGCTCATACATTTTTTGTTTTTCTGGGATCACACATTTATAATTTATGTAACAAAGTTAATAACATTTATAGCCTCAATAAATATCACTGTAAAAAGGCTACTACCTCTTGGCTATTGGGCTTAAACTATGATGAGACTGAAGACATTCTATCTGTGCCCAAGTAGTGGTGGGATCCTTTGCACTTAACTAGTTAAGTGTAAAGGGTTTTTGTTGTTGTTTGGCCGCGGATAATATACCTACCACAAGTAATATACCTAGGTTTAATATTAATATTATTGTGAAACGCACCTTCGTTTAAATGTTCCCGTATGTGTATCATCGAATACGAGCTTGACAACACAAACACACACACACACACACACACTCACGTACCCACACACTTTCTCCTCCACACACTAAATGCATGATCTACTCTCTAAATTCGTAGCATGTACAATAATAGATATCTTTGTAATATTTTTGTCATCACGAATTGTATTTATTGTGATCTGAAGGTGGAGACCTGGTGTTCTTTGATACAGGGCAACCTAGTTAAGGCACCAGCCTCACTCAAAATCAAAATCAAAATCAAAATCAAAATAATATTTATTCAACATAGACCTTTACAGGCACTTATTGACGTCAACAAACAAAAACAAAAAAAAAGCTTAAATAAAAAAAAAAAAGATACAAAAACCTTGTCCGTACGTACGAATAAGGAAAAAAAAAAAGAAAAAAATATATTGACTCGACACCTGTTCGGAAATTGGGAGAGCCTTCTCGAGAAGAACAGGCAAGAAACTCTGAAGGTCTATTTTTTATCTCCTCTTTTCAATGTTAACAATCACAATAATACAATACAAAAATACAATATAAACACTAACAAGCCATGTTTAAATTATAGTGGAATATTAATTGTATAAGAGGAAATAAAGATTTATTATTATTATTATTTGGTTAAAAATTGCATTACAATTGGAAAAATATAGAAGAAAATCGCTAGCAAATATTCAACTTTGCCGAGACTCGAACACGCGTCTTAACTAATTTATCCTCCGACTACTCTCCGTAATAATCAAATATGAATCAAAATAGATTCTCCAAATTGCAACTTTTGTAATAGGTACTCGGAATGTACTCGAACTACTGAGCTTAGAAGCAAGTTATATATGCGCAAATATGACATTGGATTGTTATGATTTTATTATATAAAAAAAGGTATTCAATTGTATAATAAGTCAAGCACTTGTAATGTTAAATGGTATTTGATTTGACTAAAAGGAAACTGTGGTTTTGGCGCCACTGATGCGGACTGAAATGAAATGGCGGCAAAATGAAGGTATATAATGTGACCTAGTCTCTAAACACAGTTTAGTTCTTAAGCAAGAGTCGACGAGTTAGTTTTAAAGTGAACAGTCAGTGTACAAGTTTGTAGTATTACATATATTTGTAACAAAGAACGGTGGTTTTCATTACACTAGGATTAAATACACAGATTCTTTAGAAGTTGTTCACAAAGAAATGAAAGTACATAGATAAAAATATATAACGTATCTTAATCAAACAGAACGACGCATTAAGTGAATGCCAGTGTTTTGTGGCTAATTGTTTGTATAAAAAGCGTCTAAAGATCGAGAATTTAATACAATATATCCAATTGTATATCTCAAAGCAAAATCCAGCATTTGAAGTCCATTATATGTTATTTTTCAATATTACCTATGTACATTTTATTTATTCTTCTTACTTTTATTTACTGCTTTCTTTGTATATCTTATGCTATCTAATTTATTCCATTCAGTACAATACTTATCTATTTGTACTCTCTACTGTGCTTATTTTAAGTTACCTATTTGCTTATTTATATTATCTTTTGTTGTGGATTACTTACTATATTCTATTTACATTTCGCCATCTTATTTATTGTTCTGCTAGCAATTTTTTCTATGTATTCTATGAACTCCGCTCGCTTCTTCTTGTCTCCCATTACTTCTTTCATACTATCTCTATCTGTCCTCATATCTATCTTTCCTTCACATTCATACCTTCTTAATATGTTAGACTATGTCACTATTTTCCATGTTCTAGTTATGAATTTATATTGTGCTAGAAAAGTTAAAAAAAATGTTTGTACATTTATATAAAATAGTGAAGTCGAACATATAATAAACTAGCATTCTGCCCGCGACTTCGCCTGCGTGGATTTCGGGATTGGGTCTATAGAGGATTAAGGGTCATAGCTTTTGCCCACGGCTACATATGCGCGGAAGTCGGTTTATGGCGCGAAGGTTTTATCGCGCTTCCCGTGGGACTATCCGTTTATCCGAGATAAATAACGCAAAACCTTGCTCAAGAATTACACTATCTATTGATGAAAACCGCATGAAAATCTGTGCAGTAGTTTTTGAGCGAAGCCTTTATTGCGCATCCCGTGGGATCTGTCGATTTTTCCGGGATAAAAAGTAGCCTATGTTACTCGGGGATAATGTAGCTTTCCAAAGATGAAAGAATTTTTGAAATCGATCCAGTAGTTTCGGAGCCTATTCATTACAAACAAACAAACAAACAAATCTTTCCTCTTTATAATATTAGTATAGATGTACCCACTTGACTATCGATCAACACAATGACTCCGTGCTTTTGCGTAGGTACAAAAGTAAGATATTCTGGCCGTCACTAATGGGATATTTTCATTAAGCTCGCTTGTCAGCAAATTGGGGATCCTAGAAAAGCTCTCATTAATTCTCACTTACAATGAATACCGATAGTTATGGAGGATTGGAACAAAAAATGTTATCACTCATTACAATATTTTACAGGAGATAATTTGAAACAACTATTAAATATTTTATTTGATATATTTTGTGTTATCATATTAATTATAGTTGTTAACGGCAACCCTAAAGCTAAAACTATGTACAAAAGAAAGATCTTAGGACAAGTTAGAAATAAATAATATACATAAATATACTCCGGCCTCTCTCCCATGGGGGTAGGCAGAGATCACAGTTTTCAACATGCTATGGTCGAAACCAGTACTCTACCTATTCCTCTATCTCCTCCTCTATCTAGGCCATCATTGTTGGCTCATATTAGTTTAAAAAAAATGTCGGTCGTCTTTCGTTTCCTTGCTATGTGCTGTCATACATCATACATGTATTAGTACAATAAAAATATTCATTGTATACTAAAGGAAATTAGCTATAAATAAATTTAAATAATAGAAGAGATAAAGTAAAATTAACAGAAATAAAAAACAAAACTCAATTCAAACAGGCACATTTCGTATAGCACACACTAAAATGGCAAGGGAAATGGATCAAAATAATAACAGAGTCGTATCCAAGGGACGGTAAAAGAAACAAAAGTGGATAAAGGAAAAGATAGGAAGATGATCTGAAAAAGGTGAAAAAGGTGGATGATCAGAATGGGTTAGAGTTGCAAAAGATAGAGAAAAATGGAAATCTTTAGAGGAGGCCTATGTCGAGAGGCAAGCTGTTTATACAAAATAATGACTTGATGAAAAAGAATTCAATGTATTTTGCTCAGCGGAACAAAGAACAAAAGCGGTATTATTCTACAGTCTGAACGAAGGGTAACATACAATTCAGCTTAAGATGTGTAAAAGTGATACTGGAGATATCAGACACAAAAATAAAAAAGTGTCTGAGAATGAGAAATCGGTACTTATTTTAATAAAAAAGTAAATTACCTATCTTAAATGTAATTGTTGTCACGGTGAATTTGTCACCGCGGTAATAATACAGGGAGAAGAAAAAGAACAACAGCCCTTGGTGGTTTTCTCCCGCTGTGGATTTGTTAACAAATAGCTTCTTTGAAGGTCAAAAGTGACTATATAACTCTTAACAGAATTATTCTCTTAATAATTAATTTGTTCAGATGAACAGATGTTCATCATCGCCCCGCACGCCATTAGTACTTTATTGCAATTTTATTGCATTTTTATCGAAACAAAAGTGACCACTCGTTAAGCGTGTTACCTCACCCTGTATTGTGATACCGATCGTAGCGCACTCTCCAGGGTAAGCAGTTATCAGCAGCGGGGATCTTTTCATTAAGGTAATCTCGCGATCGCATCGCCACGTGGACCTCATTTTGGTGTTCCAATATGTGAGGCATGCCGGGATGAGGGCCTGTCTGCGTTGTGTTTTCTCGTTTTTCTATCTTTATTCTATACTTATCAAATCTGTAGAGAGGTCATTTCTGTACATGAAATATATTTCCAAAATAACTATCAGGGCCTGATTAGAGATCGATACTGATGCCAAAAATGAAATCAGTAAAATTTTTGTCTGTCCTTTTGTCAGTATAACCGTTATTAGAACAAAAACTACTTGACGGATTTTAACGAAACTTGGTACAAATATTTTTCATACTCCTAAGCTGGTTATAGTATACTTTTCATAACGCTACAAACAATAGGGGCAAAGCAGTGAAGGGAAATTTTGGGAAAACGGGAGAAGTTACTTCATTGTTACTCCATTTTTACTCCATAAAAACTACAAAATCTATTGTTTTATGGATAATGATCCTCGAATACATAGAATTGTCATGGAAAAATATTTGTCATCATTTTACCGTGGGAGAGCCATGCTTCGGCACGAATTGGGCCGGCTCGACCTGAGTGATACCACGGCTTCACAGAAAACCGGCGTAAAATAGCGCTTGCGCTGTGTTTCGCCGAGTGAGTGAGGGTACCGGAGGCCCAACCCCCCTTATTCCCCTTTATTCCCCTCTATTCCCCCTATTCCCTTTTAAAAGGTTGGCAACGCATCTGTGACTCCTCTGGTGTTACGGGTGTCCATGGACAACGGTTATCGCTTACCATCAAGTGATCCGTTTGCTCGTTTGCTGCCCTATCCTAAAAAAAAAAAACAAAATTGTTTCCGAGAAAATCCGATATAATATGGACGGAGTGAAGCAAGGGAAGCTGGAGTTAAGGAGCTCGGATATAAAATAGAAATGTTACAGTATATTATTATACAAATGAGCTAAGTTGCTCATTATACACTAGTCTGTGGGCTGCAAATTACAACAGCGCCGGAGGTGAGAATGTAATGAGCAGCGTCCACGATACGATAGTAAATATGTGTTTACTATATCGTTTAATAATTAACACGAAAACACGATTAAAATGTTAAATTATGGAACATGGAACACATTTTTTTCCGCACCCAATATAATATAACTTGGGTGAACATACTGCCTACTTAAAGATGAAATCTTAAATATTTCATAAATACACTATTGTGAATTAAGAATAATTCGTAATAGTAGTAGTAAATATTGATAACAAAAGATACTTAGCCATTAAATTAAAGAGGTTAGAATATTACATAAATGATTACTGATCAGCAAAATAAGCGGTCTCATCGCCGTAGTCGATTTCTGCTAGCGAATTTTTAGTCTATACTTATAATAAATCTGTAGAGAAGTCAATTCTGTACATTAAATATATTTAAAAAATTACTAGCAAAGGGTGATAAGGGATCGTTAGTGATCCCAAAAATGCAATCAGTAAAATTTTTGTCTGTCTGTCTGTCTGTCTGTATGTTCAGGCATCACGTAAAAACTAACGGTTCGATTTCGATGAAACTTGGTATAATTATACTTATTATCCTGGGCATAAAATAGGATACTTTTTATCCTGGAAAAATACGTAGAAAAAAAAAATCTTAATTTTTCAGTTTTATTCATTGACGTTATTCTGTAGAACCGCGAACACACAGTGGATTCAGCGCCGTAGCCTGTAGCGCCGAAAGTCGGATTTGGCTTGAACCGTTTGCGACACAAGCGGGCTGCACGACGTCCCGCCTCCCCGACTCCTATATAATCTATACTAATATTATAAAGCTGAAGAGTTTGTTTGTTTGATTGTTTGTTTGAACGCGCTGATCTCTGGAACTCCTGGTTCGAATTGAAAAATTCTTTTCTTTATTGAATAGCCCCTTTATTGAGGAAGGCTTTAGGCCTACATAACATCACGCTGCGACTAATAGGAGTGAAGAAATAATAGAAAATGTGGAAAAAACGGGGAAAATTATTCATCTTTGAGGGCTTCCGTTGCGTGCGCTGCGAAAACGGTTCTCGATACCAAAAAAATATGTATGAAAGAATTATTCCTCTTAAAATGATCTAAAAAAATATCCGCGGCAGTATGTCTATATGTTAACTCACTAGAATCGTTTTTATGGTAATCAAATTTGGATATGTCGCATTGTGAAGATCAGGTAACAACTGAGGTGGTTTGCAAAAATAAATATGATGCTCAAAATAACTATTCCACGCGGATGAAGTCGCTGGCACAGCTAGTTAGGAATAAACCTAATCAAATAAATGACTATTTAAATTATTAGATTAGAGGACAAAAATTTATTAATAAACTAAAAAGAGACATAAAATGCAATTATACATTAACAATAATATTCAAAATTGTATACATAATAATGAAACGAAGTAAAAAGAAAGAGAAGACAAACAAATGCTCTCGAGAACAATTAGAAGTATGGAATACGGTAACTGCCTTTAACCTTCAAATACAGTCTGCATTGTAGCCAATGGTGACGATCATTTCGAACAAGTGTTATATATTTTAATGTGTTATATTAACGTATTAATTAACACACATTAAAGAAATAATAGTTTTATGCAATAGAAGAAAAAAAATAATTTAACTTGTAATGCAGAAAGTTTATAATACAAAATATTGCAGAAAGGTGTTGCAATTACAAAAATTAATATACTAAAGGTGTTGAAACTGTTTTATTAATTTTGAATTAATTGCTTGAATGTTATGCTATTTAATAAAAAAATATATTTATTAGCGTACGTTTCCCCGTAAAAGGACTCAAGCTAAGGACTTAGTCAATTATGGTAACCTAATGTGAATGTGCTGTGTGTGTGGACTTCATACAGCCTTTTGAATTTATTAGTTGTTGTATGAAGATAACCTCACTAGGTATGTTATCTTTCACTATGAGAGAGTTGGTTAATTGTAGGTACATATAAAAGTGGAAATATGAAAGTTAAATTAATATGAGAGTTAGTAACTCCAGAACTCCAATATCAGTAAAAAGACAATTGTACCGCTGATATTATAATAAAATTCAATCAAATGTATATCAACAGATGATACAATTAATATCAGTTATCTACTGACAAGACTGTCTGAGTACTAAGTACTGACAAGATTGTGATTTAAATACAATACGAGTATAAACTACATCCTAAGCAATACACCTTTAAAGAAGAATGATAGAAATCCGTATTTTCTTGAGTAGGTAAACACAATCTGATCATTAAGTGCACGGAGTACACAGCGCACGGCGTCCCCCGCTGCGGACGACGCACGCGCCGCCATTCGACGCGCACGTGTTTCGCAAATTAAAAACCTTTCTACTGCCTCTGCGATTATTAATTACCCACCGACCGCTACCCTGCGTCTTTCGTGAGAATCGGGCTTCAATTAGTACGCATTATGCGCTGTTATGTTGTATGGCGTAAACATTTTTAAATAAGACGTGATTAGGTAAAAGCCATTACCAGAAATCTGCAAAAAAACATCTTAACTCATTTTTTGCAATTTCTTACGAGATCTAAAATCATAAATAAATTCTCAGGTTGCGGTAACATTATAATAAAAATGGAGTCTACGAGGGAAAAGCAATTTGATAGTTTTTTTTTATGTAGTATTTTTTTTATTTATTACACATAAACAGAGTACAGTTATTATATTTTTACAAATAAGAATTATATGTTAATGGTTCTGACTGTGCTCCAATAATATGCGTCCTAAAATTACAATCTTTCTGTGACAAAAAATAAAATCAAGGTAAAATAACATAGTTATAATAATATTTATAAATATATAAAATAGGCATAAATATATATACATAGATATATATTTGTTTATAATTGTTATATAATTATCAACTATACTGGTATTGTATATAATTATATAATTATCAACATGTAAAACAAATACATTTTGATAATTATATATATATACTACATAAAAAAATACAATATTTTTGATATTTCAAGAAATGTATTAAACTTTAGGTATAACCTTATTAAATATACCAAAAATATGTGCTAGTGATTGGTAGTTAGTAGACACAGGGGCGCGACGTCAGATAACCTACTCTTAGTCCATCCCGGGTAACGCTTTTGACGGCTAATAGTCTGACAGATTGTCCTCTCGGAGGCCTGGCGGGCCGCTTTTAGCAGCCAGTAGCGGAGGTACGAATCCCCCCTTATTCTTTAAGAGGGAGTGTTTGTCGTCCAGGAGATTTTGGGTCGGACAATGGCCGGAGATATCCGGCGGCTACCTTCATGTTGGCTCAGTGTGGGCGCTAGTCGCATACACCGACGGGATCGCGTGGTATATGACAGAGCCTCGTCAGAAAGCGATGCAACTCCCCTTCGGGATAACGCGCTTTTGCCCAGGCGTAGCGGGGGGGATTGCTGAGGTTTTTAGTGGTTAAGCCTCTCTCTTCTGGGGAGGAGAGCCCAATCATAACCACCGGCTCTCGGGGTATGAAATTGAATGCATTTTCGGCAGTGAAACAAAAAAAAAATAGTACACACTGAAGAAATTACCAAAAAATCTATCAGAGACTCGACAAGAAAATTTAATGAGTGATTCTTATTTTGTTATGAGTAGTAAGTATATTAATGGATTAATACTTTTCTATGTTACGTTACATTACATATAACACCGAACATAGTATCTTGAATTACAATGTAATGTTTCTAAAAGAGTAATACACAATAATGATGATGGTATATGACTAAATATATCTTTATCGGAACTAAAATAATTGTATAATTTTTAAAATCTACACGCAACGGCGTTAAGGTTTTTTGCCACCAAAAACATACCTAATATGGCCTAATAAAATGTGTAAAAAGAGAGTTACGACGTTATATCATGCAGGTGTTATAATATTTATTTTAAATTAGTGACATGACATAAAAATTCTCACATCCAAGTAAAGTATGTTTTTTGGTTTTTATTTATTTGTTTCGAATTGTTAAAAAAGTTTTTCATACTAACAATAAAATCATACGTAAAATACTTAAATTAAATATCATGATTCAAAAGCTAATTGGCGCAAAAACAAACACGACAAAAGCAAGCGAGGACAAAACATTTGCATGAGAACACAGCGAAAGCCTCCGAGCTTTATCGATGCTCACTTTTCAATAAACCAACAAACTGGACAGTTGACTCGCTGCTTTTCCCGCCAATGGAGTCGCTTCCGGCCGGGCCGGAACTGGCCCGGTTCGCGTTCTGTCCGGTCGCCCACAACAGGAGCGCTTACCTTAGTTTTTTATTTGTATCCCGGTGATTTATGCCTGTTTTGAATTTGTTCGGTCGAACCGCGTCCGGGCCAAAATGCTTTCGAGTTTCGTTCAGCAGGAAATCTGCTCTGAGTTTCTTCGCGCGGGCGGAGTTGCGATGCGAATTTTGCTTATGCAAAATCTATGTTCATCTTGCTGTCGTAAATCTTGATGATTAGTAGGTATATTTCATGTAACAGCCTCAAATAAGCCTACGTGGCTGGTATATCATTTATGTGGTAGGCGAAGGCGGGCACACGCGGTTGCCTGTCTAGTGACCCTACCGTGAGGCTGCGTGCGCGTCCGGCTAAGCGCGCACGCCGTGGTGAAGTCTCTCTGTCTGGGGGACTGTCCAGGGGTTCTCGGACAGTCCCTCCTTTGGCGGTGGCTTGACCAACTCTTGGTCGAGCCGACCCCGGGACACATGGCGGTCGAATCGCGAGAGCGCACCCCGCCATGTGCCTCGTATGGGCCCAGAGAACTCGGGGGGGTTTTAGTGGGTAGGCCGGTCCTCTTGACCGGAGAGCCCCACACACGGCCGCGTCTTACCAGCGCGGTGTCATGGCGCACAAGGCCGCATTTCCCCCTCAAAAAAAAAGGTATATCATTTATGTACAAATAAATGGAGTTCAAACAAAATTTTAGTTAAAACATTTTTGAAACTTACATTGCATTTTCCAAAAGAAAATATATATTTTTGCGCAGTAAAAATTAACTTGAATTCTTACCCGTTTCTCAAACTATTGTGATACTAAATTTCATCATAAGCCGGCCCGCTGCATTTATAAATGGATTTTCCCACAGAAAAAAATATTTTACTTGATTAAAATATCCCTGTTCTTCTACGGATTTCAAACTATCCCTATATCAATTTTCATGAAAATTGGTAAATTAAATTGATTTCGCTTAAAAACTTTTATAAAATTAGAATGTTGTATTTATTTATCCAATCAAAAACCCAATAAATATGTTTCCAACTTCTATAGCATTCAAATTTACGTACTTTCCATACAAACATTCATCCCCTATTTCAACACCTTATAGTCATTTTTTCGCATTAAAAGTACCATGTTTTCTCAGGCTCTAGAATATTTGTGAACTAATTTTATTCAAGTCAGTTCGGTAGTTTTGGTGTGAAATCGTGACAGACAGACTTACATTTATCTTTATAATATTAGTAAGGATCACTGCTAATCATCATATGTCATTATCATCATTTCTTTCAGTCAAGAGACGCTCTCAGTGGAGATAAGGCTCCCTAAGGATCTTTATACCAACAGGTGACATCTCTACTAAATCATTACTTCACCTTGTGAAAGGGTAACCTATGCACGGTTTCTAGGACATAATTACCACCCTTTTTAATGTGCTACTCATTCAAAATGGACTGGAAACTGAGTGTACTAAACCTCATGTGCTTTAAATTTATTAGTACCAAGCTTAGCAAAGCTTGGATAGATTTCGATATCTAAAAAAAAACTTTATTTTGATATTTCGACCACAAAAATCATGTATGTAATACCATAGTTAAGGTAGAACGAAGCCTTTACCTAATTGCTAGAACGAAAAAATTTTTTGTTTATTTAATGTCATTACCAGTTCTAATTTTTTGAACTTGTTATAGATTATCCTATAAATGTATTATATTTCTCTGTATAAATTACTATAGTTAATTAGTTATAGTTTAATTAATGTTAGACGTAGAGTTTAATAATTTGAATTGTATAGTCTAAATATTTAATCTAAAGCAAATTATTTCTTAAAGTATTACACTTGGCTTTATAGACTTGGCCTCCTTTGTTTTCCTTCATCAGGGCGGATGTAAAAAAAACATATGTCATTGTTGTATAATATCACGTTACAATAAAACAGTTTCTTTTTTATTACTTTTAACAAAAAAAGTAAAGGAATCTATATCACAGTATGAATGAAGTTATTAATCGGATACGCTATTTTAGAATGAGATAATCTTTAAATTTAAAGCTATGATTGGAAAATTGATTATTTTGAATGCAATGATAAATGAAAAGACAAGAGCCACGTATTTCTTGTTGTTATCTAGGTTTAATTTCAATAAGAACAACATAATTTACAAATCCTTAACAATACAATTTCTCCTTTCAGTTTTCTAGTTTTATATGTATCAAAGTAAGCCAGTTAAGTCGTGGTTCGACATAACCAGTACCTACATTCTTTCATTTCACAAATTAAACTCGCCTCTCGTCGCTCAAGTGACCTCTTACCACGTGAGGCTATAACCTCCAACTTTAAAAGAACTATTTCGAACACCTGACATTCAAGATTGAACCTTATCTTTGGGACTTCGCAGATGACAATCGCACATCGCAGTTTTACTATCTTATCCTGGAATGATTTACACTGGAAGACAATGCAATCTATCCTTAAATTGTGCAATGATAGGATTTTGCTTCTTACCGTAGTAGCGATAAGGTCGATTTTAGATTGCGATTCGAAAGGAACGAAAGAAGCTTTCACATTTTACTGAAAAATGTGTAAGAAGTGAGGCAGGGAAAGCCGTGGTATCCTTTATAAAGACATATTATTCCTTTGAGCGGAGTGGAGGTTATTGTCGGGCAGGAATAAGTCCCGTAATCCTGAAGGTGGTGGGAATTCAATTGTCATTGTTGCGTCTTTTTCTCTAATGAAATATATTCGGTGTCTCTTTTTAACGTGGCCTTTTGTTGGCACCATTTAAGTGTAGCGTTATGTTTAGGTTGCAGTACGTTTGGATTGCTTATTTAGATCAGTACTAAATTATCCGATAAACTTAATAGATCGATATGATAGACATACATAGACATAAATAGATTATGTATAAAGGACATTGTATCAATTTTGGCCTAAGAACCGATGTGAATATAAATTATACTATAATTTTTATTTATTTTTATATTATTTGAAACATATTTTA